>CM049379.1:19818701-20310920 GCA_026937815.1 Etheostoma perlongum
TTCCCTGCTTAAATGAGCACATGTCAAGGCCCGTCTTAAGTTTGCCAATGACCATTTGGATGATCCAGAGGAGTCATGGGAGGAAGTCGTGTGGTCAGATGAGACCAAAATAGAACCTTTTGGTAATTTGAAAGTAACCTACATTTGAGAAACAAACACAAGGAGGCTAACCTAGTTTACCTTAACAAGGTAAAAGAGCACGCCAAGCCCCCTTTCCCCGAAACAGAAGCTAACCCCGGTAACGGGCATGGATGTACGGATACGTAGGGCCAGCAGCATGACGTAGAACACTACAGGCGGGCTTTCACCGGCGACACCATAGCTGCTGGTTAGTAAATACGCAGGAACACCAAAAGCAAACGTAGGTTAATATGTGTATTAATTCTGGGATGTCTACACAACTGTGTGAGTCCAGTGACTTCCAAAAGTTTTCTACCCAAACCTAAGTTTAAACACGTGTTGATGTCTGTCTTCTTTAGTCTGTTGGCTGTTTAGGTTTTTCTCCTGGAACACGTCAAACACATGCTGGACTTACTGCGGCGTCTTGTGTTGACTGTTTACATATGTGTGCTCATCATCATATGTACATTGTTTGTACTGGTGTTATTGTTAAATACATTGTGAATACATATTTCTAAAATTGTATGATATTTTTGTTTATGACTTATTAATTACACAATACTTTTTCTGACCTTTTCGGATCTCCCAAATAATAACCCATATTACAAAAAAAATAAAACTAATAAAAACTAAACTAAAACTAAGCATTTTCAAAAACAAAAAACTAAACTAAAATAGCAAACCCACTTTTAAAACTAATTAAAATTAATTGAACTGAATTTGAAAACAAAAAGTCAAAACAAAATAAAAACTATAATAACCTTGGTTTGGTACTGCCAATTTGTTTTGTTATGGTAAAAAAAAATCATATCAATTCTAAGCAAAAAAAAATCGTGATTCATATTTCCCCCTCCCCAAATCATACAGTCCTATTGGCCAATAATGCCTTGGCTTTCCACATATTGGTAGGGCTCTAACTTAAACAGCTATGACCAAGAAAACATCACTTATCATTAGTAAAATACTGTCACTTAGATAATGTCAAACTCATGACAAGCACCCATTTACAGATTGGTTTGAGGTCAGGTCACGTCCATGAGGGACAAATCGATTTAAGACAAATGTTGGCAAGATTGATCGTAACCCTGTTGTGAGAAGGTCGACCCCCATTGTCACCAAGCTCCACACCCACAACTAAACAAATCCTGTTCATATCAAAACATTCTTGATTATTTGCAAGATGGCTTGCCAATGGGGTTCCTCTGGCTGATTACATTTCAGTGGATTCTGCCAAATACGTGTGTGCTGCGGGACTACTACTAATACTTTATAAAGAAAGATGCACAAAATTCTCTCCAGAGGTTTGAGGATAAAAGCCAATGGAAGGACATAAGAGGGCTGAAGATAAAAAGTGAAAAAATGTCTGGTTTCACATTTAGTTTAGGTTTGCTTTCTCTTTCTCTCCTCAACTCCCATTCTGTGTTGTCAAACTTAATTTGCATCCCTATTTTCTACCACTTAAAAAATGGGCAACTGCTTGGTTTTTGTGTCCAATGTGGTGGGAAGTGGGTAGAGACGATGCCTGAACCAAAACATACACAATGGAACATAGTCAACATTATCAACAAAACAGTGTCAAATCTCTTCTACTGATGCTGCTTCTGATACAGTGTATGTGGTTACGTGTTTAGACCTCACCAGCACGTGGAAGTACACCGGGGGGAGTGCAGCCACATTGGCACAGAGTTGCACACAGATGTGGTTGTGTAGAGTGACCTGGACCTGGGCCTGACCCTTCATCATCACCCCTGGCAACAGCACAGGTACCTGACGCTCAGTGTAGCATCGCTTGAAACTAGTGAACATGGCCTGATAGAGAGGAAGCCTGGAGACAGAACAGAGGGGGGCGGACATACTCTTCATGTCTCATTTAGATACATGCATATTCAATATTTAACTCTACATGTCCTTAAAGTCCTAAATCACTACTATCTATGATGCTTCTTTTCAAAGCTATAGTTTACTTGGGTTCTGTTACTGCTAAATAGGATACCAATATTATTATGTATACAAAGCAAAGGTTGAATGATTATAATTATTCTTAAATATTCCCCACACTCATATTCCAGCTGTGCAGTGTGTTCTATCTCACCTTACCTATATACAGCAGGTCCTGTTATATAATAATCATTTTAATACTTATTCATAATGCATTATAAAAGAAATCTGAATAAAAATCATATGTTATCAATTACGTTGGAGCTGAAATGGATTACATGGATAAAATTGTAAATAAAGTGATTTGAGTCATCAATAATCCTTCCATCATTAACAAATATCAAGCCAGCCAGTTTTAGAGTTAACTGCTATTCTTTGCAGCCAAATATTTCAACAACAAAATTCGGTTGATGACAGCAAACTCCCTATTCCTTACCTGGGTGTTTCCTCTGAGAACTTGCTGCCAATGTACCAAAGCTGCAGCACCTCCTCTGGTTGGGAGGGGAGCTGACCCAGGACACTCACCAGCAAAAGACTCTGAGGAAGTTCAAGTTCAGGAGTTAAACCTGAAGACAAACAAGGCAATGGAGTGTTGGATTGTATGTTGAATGTTTTGTGGCACAAGTCATCTGCAAGAAACATGATGACAACCTTCTTTTAAAAGGTTAACTACTGTTTTTTCAACATGGACCCTATTTCCGTATGTTATGTGTATAAGTGATGGAAACAACAGTCTTTCAAATTGGTCTAGTATTAAGAGCGCTGTAACTGGCAGCCACAGACCTGGCTGCGATGTAACTCTATTTAGCAAATGTGCATCGTCAATTTCGTCCAATAAAAGTGCTTTATTTGCCACTGAAAAAGTGTCTGACATTATGAAAAGGATCCCTACAGAGGCCTTTTAAAAAAATATTTAAGACCTTTTTGTTTAACCAGAAACAGCTATAAGGTTGCTAGCTAAACCAGACTCCATTTAAAAAACAAAACAAAAAAAATTTGTTTTAGTATGTACAGAGCAAACATATTTTCACGTGAAAATCGCTAAATTATGTGTTAATTTCAACCAAAACTAGTTGTGATGGTTGGAAAATTTGACCCAAAACAGCTTTTCATAGTTTTGTTGTTTCTGTCAACTTTGAATGAAGGTTTGGTTTGGTGGCTTTAGAAAATGCAGAAAATTTCACGGATATTTTTATGTTTAAAAACAGAAAGGTTGATTGGCTTAGAAATCCTTTCCATACTGTTGTCAGACACATAGAATATTATTCTGAGCCTGTCAATGACAAGCACTTTTGTGAAGGCAAATACAAGCTGCAAAATTGCCCTATTAACTTACATTGTAGCTTGTTTGGCTGCTGCCACCTGCAGCGATCTTACTTAATAATGGACCAATGTTAAAGATTGTTGTTCCCATCAGACACAAAAACATAGGAAAATATGGTCTAGGTTGAGGGAAAAAAAAACAAAAACAAAACGGTAGTTACCCTTTAAGTAAGAACATACTACATTTTCCAGCTGTTTTTTGTACCAATTTCCTTATTATATAAAT
This sequence comes from Etheostoma perlongum, assembly GCA_026937815.1. Lineage (NCBI taxonomy): Eukaryota > Metazoa > Chordata > Actinopteri > Perciformes > Percidae > Etheostoma > Etheostoma perlongum. Next base: position 19,822,309 of record CM049379.1, read on the forward strand.
TGCCAGAGATGGGAATTGTCCGCAGATTAAAGGTTTTGGAAGCAAACGATTGGAAAGTCAGTCATTAGTGATGCGCTGATGCATTACGTTGGACTGGTATCAGCACCGATGCTGATCTAATTCACCAAACAAGACAGGAATAGTGGAACTGATTAATTAGTTTATCCAAAAGGAAAGTGAACCTTATACACACACACATTACTGTTAATGTGCCACAAAGCTTTTAGGTCTGTAGGACCTGGACAGATGTTACATAGTCACCCAGTAGGTAAAATGGATATAAAACAGTTATTGGAATAGGACATAGACACCACTGTCTCACAGAGCTGAAGCTCCTCACAGATTAGGGGTGCATGATATATCGACTTAATATTGGTACCACAATATCACATTGCGCAATATATCAAAAGTATCACAATAAGTATGCAATATTTTGTGGAGCGATGCGTCCAGTCAACTGTGTGGCTTAGTTGTGTTTGATTTAGAGCCCACTGGAAACGCTATAATGATAATGATGTTTCATTGGCCAGTTACCGTGCCACTTGCACATGTTAGTGCACGTCAGCGCATGGGGCCACTATGTGACAAACCCTATAGAGCAGGCCTGCACGATGTTGGAAAAATCTGACATTTTTTTAAAAAGATGACATAAATAGCTCTATTTGGAAATATTAAATCATTCTCGACTAATGCGGTGATTTTGTAGGGGAGTGCATCTACATAGAAGAAAAAAATGAAAAAAGGATCTTTTCTAATGTGAACCATTCTTTGTTGTCGCGGCTCCGAACCATAACGTTAGTTGGGACGGACGGACCCCTTGTTTCTTTAGGCTAACTATATTAGCTTTAGCCTGGCTGGTAGCAGCTTTGGGGAAAATGGACGGGAGACGTTGTGATTATGATGCATTAATCACGTGATTTAGTTCATATTTGCAGCAAACATAAAACACTGACTGCTGTAGCTTCACTGACAACCCATCGAAAACTATGTGCATCACTGTGTCAGCAGCAGCTGCTGCCTACGGTGCTTTTCTACACACAGAGGGCCTCACTTCCCATAACAATAACCCCAGTCGGACTAACGTCACATACACACGTTGGCCACACGGCTACCTGTCTTAATAGGGAAGGGTCAGATGGTAATAATCATGTAAAAGCAGAACGGTGAAAGTTTACTTTTCTATCAAGCAGCAAAAAAGGATTAGTGTCAACATCGCAACGTCCTACAATGTGACTATCGTGCATGCGCACTTCGCGATGTCGATGCTAAAACACAATATTGTTCAGCCCTACTACGGAGCATATCAAGTGACGTATGTGCATATTTTGACAGAGTGACAGTGTAGATAAAGAATTAGATAGAAACAACAAAACAGAAGAAATCATGAATGCATATGATACGATCACAAAAAACTTGAAAAGACATACCGAAATCACCGCTGCTATAGAGTATTATTTGGCTAAAGATATGATGCCCATCCCCACAGTGGATAAAAAAGGCTTCAAGAAGCTTCTGAATGAACTAGACAAACAGTACCAAATCCTATCCCGCACCAATTTCTCCCAGGTAGCTACCCTGCAACTTTATAAAAGGCGTTGCAGGCAGAGTTTGGAGTGGGATAGATTGAACATTTTTCATTCACGACCGACCTGAAGTCCATCCGCACTACGGATCCGTGTTTAAGTCTCACTGTGCACTAAATTGTTATGAATCTATGAATATTGTTACGATGCGTTTTCCCGCAACTTTTGTAATTTTACATAGGTTTTAAAATAGCAGAATATTGATATCGTAATATTCATAATCAATTTCGCAATATCACATTTGCGACCCGATACTGGATAAGCGGATGAAGATGGATGGATGGACATTTGCAACACTATCACATATGGTAAAAAAAAGAAAAGAATTACGCATGGTGGTGAAACGCCTCCAGCAACAGTTTAGAAAGTAAAACGAAAAATAGTTAGAATAGTCATATCATTTTGTTAAGTTTGCAAAATTGAGAGTATTTTTTTCAAAGCTACAATTTGATTTATGTCCACTTCCACAAGTTAGACTTCTATTATTTTCAGTGACAATTACAATTAACATGTAATACAATATTTATTGTATAGCACTGCCAAAATAGTGCACATTACTAGTACATGTACTTTATGGCATTAGAATGAGGAATTGACACCCACTCATCACAGAAAAGTACATTAAAACACTGTTTCCACTGCAAAGGGAAACAGAATCTGGGAAAAGAGAACAAGCATTAAACTTACGCAAGTCCTGCTGGAGGACAACTTCGGCGAAGGGCCTTAAAGGCAACAGATGGAGCACGAGGGCATCCATGGGAACCCTTGCTGCTGCATTCAGCTCCTCGGATAGAGCCGAGGGCAGTGTTGGAGCACACAAACTGGGAGGTAACTTACTGAAAGACAAGAATGTACACTATCATGCTACTAATAATTGTCAAGTAAAAGGTTAAAACGTAGTTTGAATCGGCTACTTAAAACCACACATACCTGATGATCTGGAGGTAGAGTTGATGAAAGCAGTAACAATACTTTGTCAGAAAAAATTTAAATTCCTGTAGAAAACATAAGGAATGGGGGTATGCAAGATCAGCAGCTATGTATTATGAAGAGAGAATGAAATATGTAACAGATCAACAATGTGTTGATGGTGTATTGTTTGATAAAGTCAAAAGGAGGTCAAGAACATCCTGATTTTTAGTACCTTTATGTAATGAACCAAAGTGTTGGCAAAAAATCTACACATCTTTGCAGTTTTCTGGAACAGCTTGTATTCCGGGCTTTGTGTTGCCTCCTTTAAAAAGGACAAAAGAGCATCAATGCAAAAAGGTGACAAATATCATTTCTTGAATAAACCCAAGTCTCACTTTTTTCTTTAAAACAAAAACCCTCACATAAATATCCACCATTGTGGTGAATCTAGTTCAAATGTGTACTTGGGCCACCACATTCATATTTTTTTTAAATATTGAGTTTACTAATTCTCAAGTGAACAAAAGTAATAGTTAAAGACAAATAAGTTCATACTGTTAAAACTCCAACACAACTGTAAAACTGTAATAAGTGGCTAAAAAGCTATAAATATATATATATATATATATATATATATATATATATATATATATTTTAATCCTTTTTTGCTACTACCAATCAGAACTCCCCTACCTGCAGACCAGCATGTTTAATCTGTTCACCCAGCTCCACACAGTTGTGGAAGGAGGCCAACAAGTTGTCACCCAGGCTGTTGCTGATGTCACCGTGATGTAGATGTTCCTCCACCAATGACTGGTATTTCAGACTCTGTCTGAACAGAAGTAACCAAAAGGAACTATTAAATCCATCCAATTCTTATACCAAAGTGATACATGTAGTAACACATTATAGGAGTCAACATGAGTGTCTTCTGTACTGACTTGATGAGGAATTTCCATGTGTTTGCATGCAGTGCTATGTCCAAGTTGGAGATGATAGAGCAGATATCCAGCAGGTTGTGAATCACTGAGGAAGATTAAAAAAAAAATTGCATTGAATATATACAGGTACAACTGTAGGGCTTCATAACAAAAGGGTAGTGGCAGTGGAAAGCTGACAGATGTGCGCGCGCACACACACGCGCACACACACACACACACACACACACACACACACACACCTGTTACAATGTCAGAGACCTCTTCTTCTGAAGCACTGCTGTCCAGGGAGATCCTGTCGAGCAGCTCCAACAAACCCTTCTGCAGGGAGTAGGCCTCTTTGAAGAGTCCCTGCAGCAGGTCGGCCACCAGCGACAGACGGCCACAGTAAACCACCTCACTCTCCTTAAGACAACATGCAGTTATGCTTTAACTCACTGTTTTCATTTTTATAGATTTTCATTCAAACAAAAGAAATAGATAAATTCCTTAAAACAAGAAAATTGTTTTAAATACATTTGGGGCTGAATTTTATGTTCCCATGCATCCCTAATTGGTTGTGTTTCCTGCAACATAAAGACCAGTTAGAGAATCCTCTTGAGCTGTTTACAACTAAAATAATTATGCCTGTAATAAAAGATTGTAATAACAAGAAAGAGCTAAATTGTTTAAGTCAGTGTCACCTGAACTTTGTAATTACTTATAAATGTTTAAAATCCAATTTTAACCATTTAAAAATAGTCAAAATAAACACAGTTTGTGGCAACCTACAGGTTGGAAGCGGAATTGTTCTTATGTCTCATTTGAACAAGTTAATAAACCACTGAAACGATTTTGGAAACACTATTTAAAGGTACAAAAAATGTTTTGGTGTTGGATCAATCGATATTGAAATCAATCAATATCAATAAATAAGGTCTCTGTTGTGTGTGAAAAATTGTAATACAGAACAGAATCCTGGGTTCGGTGTATTGTTACAGCCCTAGTAAAAATGTCAGCCAGCGGTGAACTAAACACACCAACCTTGCAGTGCTTAAAGGTTTCCCTCAGGACTTTCAGGATACAAGTTGGTAACGAGCGGATAGTGTCCAAGTCAGGGGCTTCCTCAAATGTTCCAATGTGACGCACACAAGTGGATAGTGCATCAATAATCTGCACCATTGCCTGAAATAGACACAAGGATCTTATTAAAATATTGGTAAGGACTGAATGGGCAACTATGTTTTTCAGAAAATATACAGTGGGTACGGAAAGTATTCAGACCCCTTTAAATTTTTCACTCTTTGTTTCATTGCAGCCTTTTTCCAAAAATCAAAAAAGTTCATTTTATTTCTCAGTAATGTACACTCAGCAACCCATCTTGACAGAAAAAAACAGAAATTTAGAAATTTATGCATATTTATTAAAAAACACAAAAACTGAAATATCACATGGTCATATGTATTCAGACCCTTTGCCGTGACCCTCATATGTAACTCAGGTGCTGTCTATTTCTTCTGATCATCCTTGAGATGGTTCTACACCTTCATTGGAGTCCAGCTGTGTTTGATTATACTGATTGGACTTGATTAGGAAAGCCACACACCTGTCTATATAAGACCTTACAGCTCACAGTGCATGTCAGAGCAAATGACAATCATGAGGTCAAAGGAACTGCCTGAAGAGCTCAGAGACAGAATTGTGGCAAGGCACAGATCTGGTCAAGGTTACAAAAAACATTTCTGCTGCACTTAAGGTTCCTAAGAGCACAGTGGCCTCCATAATCCTCAAATGGAAGACGTTTGGGGACGACCAGAACCCTTCCTAGAGCTGGCCGTCCGGCCAAACTGAGCTATCGGGGAGAAGAGCCTTGGTGAGAGAGGCAAAGAAGAACCCAATGGTCACTGTGGCTAAGCTCCAGAGATGCAGTCGGGAGATGGGAGAAAGTTGTAGTAAGTCAACCATCACTGCAGCAATCCACCAGTCGGGGCTTTATGGCAGAGTGGCCCGAAGGAAGCCTCTCCTCAGTGCAAGACACATGAAAGCCCGCATGGAGTTTGCTAAAAAACACCTGAAGGACTCCAAGATGGTGATAAATAAAATCCTCTGGTCTGATGAGACCAAGATAGAACTTTTTGGCCTTAATTCTAAGCGGTATGTGTGGAGAAAACCAGGCACTGCTCATCACCTGTCCAATACAGTCTCAACAGTGAAGCATGGTGGTGGCAGCATCATGCTGTGGGGGTGTTTTTCAGCTGCAGGGACAGGACGACTGGTTGCAATCGAGGGAAAGATGAATGCGGCCAAGTACAGGGATATCCTGGACGAAAACCTTTTCCAGAGTGCTCTGGACCTCAGACTGGGCCGAAGGTTTACCTTCCAACAAGACAATGACCCTAAGCACACCGCTAAAATAACGAAGGAGTGGCTTCACAACAACTCTGTGGCTGTTCTTGAATGGCCCAGCCAGAGCCCTGACTTAAACCCAATTGAGCATCTCTGGAGAGACCTGAAAATGACTGTCCACCAACGTTTACCATCCAACCTGACAGAACTGGAGAGGATCTGCAAGGAGGAATGGCAGAGGATACCCAAATCCAGATGTGAGAAACTTGTTGCATCTTTCCCAAAACGACTCATGGCTGTATTAGATCAAAAGGGTGCTTCTACTAAATACTGAACAAAGGGTCTGAATACTTATGACCATGTGATATTTCAGTTTTTGTTTTTTAATAAATATGCAAAAATTTCTAAATTTCTGTTTTTTTCTGTCAAGATGGGTTGCTGAGTGTACATTACTGAGAAATAAAATGAACTTTTTTGATTTTTGGAAAAAGGCTGCAATGAAACAAAGAGTGAAAAATTTAAAGGGGTCTGAATACTTTCCGTACCCACTGTATATGTACTAGTTATTCACAAGACAACTATAGTTCTATAAAAAATTCTCACGATCACAAGAAATCTTTCATAAAGCATTGATTTAGGGTGACTAATTCTGCAGAAAAAAATAAGTCTGAAAGAGTTAATAACAATAATAATTTTAAAAATGTCATCCTCTTCAGACATTGGAAATTATTTAAGATGTAAAATGTTATATTAGCTGTTTAAATAACTACATATGCTGTTCTTTAACAGCCTCAAGTTTAGATAGAATATAAATTAAGGATGTTTCCCATGATCTCTATACACTCTGTGCTATTTAGAAAATGCTTAGCTAGTAACGGTATTTACATAATAGGTCCTCAAGACAATATGCAGTCATCATGGTGTGTTTACCTTTGGTAAGATCTTGGAAAAGCACTCATCTTCTAGTTCAGACAAGCCAATATGAGGGAGGAACATGTCGGTAATGATCTTCAGTATACCTGTATGGATGTTGTTTTTGAGACAGTTCATAATTAGATCACAAAAAGTACTCAAGGCACAAAGTAAGCAGTTTGTAATTACAAATTGTGCAACAAACTTACGTATATGATCATCCCAACTCTCAGAGTTATCATGCAAAGAGTGCAAAATAGTCAAGGAAAACAACAGCATTACAGCAAATTAATTCCCAGTGTATAAACCTGACGAATAAATCATGATTGCAATAGTGAGAAAAAAGATAGATGAGCATCAGCAAAACGCAAACTTGTGCCCAGTTTCACCCAGAATATACAAAAACAAATGTTAACCAAACATTATCATATGGGGAGGGCTTTTTCCCATTATAATTCATAAGGAACACTACCTCCAACTTATTAAAAAAATTCAATCGGAATGTATATTAAACTATATACCTAATCACAAACATTGTATTTTCCCCTATGCTGTTCCAGTCGTTTTTGCATTTCAAAAGACCAGGATATCACTGAACTCTTCTTATAGAAAGCACTCCTATGATGCCATTAATCAAGATAATAAAGTGAGTTACGTCTAAGAGGATATAGTGAGTTTTGGCAGGACAGTCTTGAGCTTCTGGCGACAGGTTTCCTGACTCCATTGCACCACCTCGTCCAGGAGAGAAGTGTTGGTCTGGGACATGATGACAGCAGTGACCAGGGGAGCCAGGACATCTGACAAAAAAACAAAGTGTTAGAACAATGTCACCGAGTGAGTCACTGTGAGTGACTTCATTTAGCATAATACCTTTATCAGTATTTTCGTCCCAAAGCTGTTTTTAGACTAGTTCTGTAGTTGTTTGGACTAGAGACAGCTGAGGCCAACGTTAGCTTGTGTGTTTTCTGCGGTATGTTTTGCTAAAGGTAACATTTAACGTTAGCCTGGTAACGTTAGCTAGTGTTAATTTGAATAGGTAGATATAGCTTTTTCTTACCAGAAACGAGACTGTATGTTCTTTTCAGAAGCGTACAGTCACACCTAGCTACGCGTTTGTTTCTTACAACGACACTATTGTATCTTCGTTAACGACTATAATGTAGCTAGTAATCAGAGAGCAGCCAAAAAGTTGACTGTGGGACAGAAACAGCGCGCGCCGCTGTTTGAATAGGATGTGACGTAGTGAGCAAAGCTACTCATCCGCCCTCACTCTGATTGGTTGAAATAACGCAAAGACTGCACAGCGCTTCAAATAACAACCGTCACTATCAGGCTGTGAAATATAAAAAAACAACATATTCTGTATTACTGTAAGTGAAGTCTCAAATGCATACTAATATTGTATTGTATATATGTAAAGTTTGGGTTAAGGTCTTTTCAGAGTCTCCATATTTTTTTCAGACATTTTTCATTTACCTAGGGCAGGCTATAAAAAGGGAATTGTATGTATTGTCTCGTGTCCCATTTAATGAACTTTAAAAGCTGTAACTAGCCTAATGTACATTTAATAACCCTTACAAAATGAAGGGCACTAGCGAAATATGATGATGTTAATATAATTAAATTCCAAGGCAGAGTCGCAATATAAAACACTGCTGTCAGAGCAAATCTCACCAGTCAGATGCATTCATATAAATTCTCTTAACGTTGACATAAGCTTAGCTCTATAATAAAAATAATAATAATAATAATTATAATAATAGGGGATGAACCATCGCAAATCTGGACTCATAAAGTTAAAACACCCAAAAGTAGGCTATAATGGTCTCCATGTTATAGAATAACATACAATTTTTAAAATATCAGACCTGCGTAATCCACACTTGTTTTGTTCTGTCATGTCAAGGTTTAAACTGCAAAACAGGAAATGGTGAACAAATGACAGGGAAACAAGCAAAACAGTGAATTAATTAATAGAATAAAACAGGAAAAACACAACTGTTGTTGTTGGGTAAACAAAATGCCACACATTGGAGAAAAAAGAGATGGGCCTATAGCCTACAACAAAACATATATTTTACTAAAGAGGTTAAAAATAAAGTTGGGCTTAATAATGAATAAAGAGGCATAAACAAGAAGGCTTTCATAATGATTAAATAGCCAAAAGCGATTAAAGTGATTAAAAATCTATAAACATCTGTTTAGGATGTTCTATTAAAGCTGAAAAATATCTCTCCTGGGTCTTGTTCTGTATGAGTTAATTAGAAAGTTTATATTATTTTTCAGGGAAAAGGGTTTAGGTTGAGAGGTGTCAAGAAGCAGTGGCTACTATCCTGTGCCTCCGGTCAGAGAGGACCACTTTGACCAGCACAGGCAGCCAGCAGGTGCCTCTTCGCATTGCATTTAGTACATTTCCCATCTCTGGACACTCGTAAAAAATAGAAGTAAAGTGTTTGTTTGGTGCCATTGCATAGTTTTTTTCCTCTTCTTTTGATGAGCACATCCTTTGACATCATTTGAACTGTGAAAAGCATGTTCCAGTCTATGGACTGTTTGTTGGCAAGGTAGGTGTTGAATGAATCGTCATACACACTCATGAAGCTTACACTTTTCTTTGCTTACGTTTGCTGGCAAATATACAAAAGGTTTAAATTAAAATAAGAGGAACCAGAGGGAATATATTTGGCACTCTAAATCGGTCACTGTCTTATCAACTTACAAGATTAAGACACAGCTTCCAAAATTGCAATTTCCTTCACTTCACACACATGTGCTGTGTGGTATAGTGCAATCTCCAGGAAAAGTTTCACTTTCTTTGTGCTATTAATTTTGTTTTTGCTATGTGTGTGCTAATGTATTAATGTGTTGTTTGGGACATTAGTACATTATCAGTACATTAGCACAATGTTAAGCAGTTTAGAACCTGAACTTCAGGTTTCTTATGACATTTTTAGAGAACGTTTGTGCAATTATCAGAGAACTGTTAAAGCTGAGAAGACCAAGTATCTCTCAGATTTTATTTCAAATAATTGCCACAAACCTCATGTTCTTTTTAAAACCATTAACTCTGTTCTTAATACTCCCCAATCTGTCTACTATGTAGAATCCTCTGAGGCCTGTGAAAAAGTTTTCAATTTTTTTTGTGGATAAGGCTGCCTCAATTAGAACAACCATCTCACTTCCTGCTTTTGACCCCATCCATCTCCATAGAGGGTGCAGGTGTTTTCAACCGATTTGAGTCTGTATCCATCTCTACTCTCAAAACTATTGTTACACATTTGAAACCCTCAGTTTCTCCCACTGATATTGTCCCATCCATCCATCCATCCATCTTCATCCGCTTATCCGGAGTAGGGTCGCGGGGGCAGCAGCTCCAGTAGGGAACCCCAAACTTCCCTTTCCCGAGCCACATCAACCAGCTCCGACTGGGGGATCCCGGGGGCGTTCCCAGGCCAGGTTGGAGATATAATCTCTCCACCTAGTCCTGGGTCTTCCCTGAGGCCTCCTCCCAGCTGGACGTGCCTGGAACACCTCCCTAAGGATGCGCCCAGGAGGCATCCTTACCAGATGCCCGAACCACCTCAACTGGCGTCTTTCGACGCAAAGGAGCAGCGGCTCTACTCCGAGCTCCTCTCGGATGACTGAGCTTCTCACCCTATCTCTAAGGGAGACGCCAGCTACCCTCCTGAGGAAACCCATTTCAGCCGCTTGTACCCTGGATCTCGTTCTTTCGGTCATGACCCAGCCTTCATGACCATAGGTGAGGGTAGGAACGAAAATTGCCCGGTAGATCGAGAGCTTTGCCTTCTGGCTCAGCTCCATTTTCATCACAACGGTGCGATAAACAGAATGTAATACCGCGCCAGCCGCTCCGATTCTCCGACCAATCTCACGCTCCATGGTTCCCTCACTCGCGAACAAGACCCCAAGGTACTTAAACTCCTTCACTTGGGGTAAGGACTCACTCCCTACCTGAAGAATACCTGATATTGTCCCGCCTCGCCTTTTTAAAGAGGTGTGGGACACTATTGGACCTAACATCCAAGATATTATAAATAGCAGCCTTACTTCAGGTTCTGTACCAGCCTTTTTTAAACAAGCAATGGGGCAGCAACTAATCAAAAAAACAAATTTGGACACATCTGCACTTTCAAACTTGCGCCCTATCTCTAAACTCCCTTTTGTCTCAAATATTTTTGAGAAGGCAGTTCTTTTTCAATTTCGTCGTTTTTAGATACACATGGTGTTCTTGAGGTGTTCCAATCTGGTTTTAAGACATTTCATAGCACTTTAATGATCTTTTAATCTCAACTGACTCTGGAGATTATGTAATTCTTATTTTTTTAGATCTTACAGCAGCGTTTGACACAGTTGACCACAGCATCCTTATTTCTCGCCTTGAGCATGGCGTGGGGAGGGGATTAATTCAATTAAATTAAATTTCAATTTATTTATAGTATCAATTCACAACAAGAGTTATCTCAAGACACTTTACAGATAGAGTAGGTCTAGACCACACTCCAGAATTTACAAGGACCCAAAAGTTTCCTCCAGAGCAAGCAACAGTGCGACAGTGGCGAGGAAAAACTTCCTTTTAGGCAGAAACCTCGGTCAGACCCAGGCTCTTGGTAGGCGGTGTCTGACGGGCCGGTTGGGGTTAGAATGAAAAGTGGCAATTACAGTCCCAAAAAAAAATAGTAGTTGTTAGTAGTCCTTTGTAGTAGGCACAGCAGAGCGTATCAAGAAGAACATGGCATCGCAGAGCGTGTTGCGGGACCATGGCGACAGCTGCAACCTTGATTTTGGAGCCTCCCTGATCCAAGGAAACATGCTGGGGGAAAAAGGAAAGGACTCCGGGGGAATCACTCCCCAGAGCTAGGTTAGTAACAAGCATTTCTGGGACATGGATGCACATAATTGGAAAGATAGAAAGATAGAGGAGAGAGGAACTAGGTGTGTCACCGGAAGTCCCAGCTGTCTAAAACTATTACAGCATAACCAGGAGAGACAGTGTAAACAACTCTCCCCAAACCCTCCCTTGGTTAGGGTAGGGGGAGAGACACTTAGGGTTAGGGTCAGGAGGGTCAGGGTTAAGGTCAGGAAGGTCAAAGTGGTGGATAGGATACAGACCCGGGTTAGGGTAGGGGGAGAGAAAGATAGGGTTAAGATCAAGACGGTCAAAGTGGGGGATGGGATACAAACCCTGGTTAGGGTAGGGGGAGAGAAAATTAGTGTTAGAGTCAGGAAGGTCAGAGAGGGGATGAGACACAAACCCTGGTTAGGGTAGGGCATATTATTATATATGCCCTAACTATAAGCTTTATCAAAAAGGATAGTCTTAAGCCTACTCTTAAATGTGGAGACAGTGTCTGCCTCCCGAACCCAGACTGGAACCTGGTTCCACAGGAGAGGAGCCTGATAGCTGAACGCTCTGGCCCCCATTCTACTTTTAGAGACTCTAGGAACCACAAGTAACCCTGCAGTCTGGGAGCGCAGTGCTTTTGTAGGGTTGTAAGGTACTATGAGCTCTTTAAGATAAGATGGTGCCTGACCATGAAGAGCTTTGTAGGTGAGAAGAAGGATTTTAAACTCTATTCTGGATTTTACAGGAAGCCAATGCAGAGAAGCTAAAACAGGAGAGATGTGATCTCTTTTCTTGGTTCCTGTCAGAACACGTGCTGCGGCATTCTGGATCAGCTGAAGAGTCTTTATGGATTTTTTTGAGCAGCCTGATAATAAAGAATTGCAGTAATCCAGCCTAGAAGTAACAAATGCATGGACTAGTTTTTCTGCATCATTTTTAGACAGGATATTCCTGATTTTTGCAATATTACGTAGGAAAAAAAAGAAAATCCTTGAAATTTGCTTTATGTGGGAATTAAAGGACATGTCCTGATCAAAGATAACTCCAAGATTCCTCACAGTGGTGCTGGAGGCCAGGGTGATGCCATCCAGAGTAACTATCTCTTTGGATAATGCGTCACGGAGGTGCTTGGGTCCCAGAGCAATAACTTCAGTTTTATCTGAGTTTAACATTAGAAAATTACAGCTCATCCAGGTTTTAATATCCTGAAGGCACATTTGAAGTTTAGCTAACTGATTAGTTTCATCCGGTTTGATTGATAGATATAATTGAGTATCATCTGCATAACAATGAAAATTTATGGAGTGCTTCCTGATAATATTGCCTAAAGGAAGCATATATAAAGTGAACAGGATTGGACCGAGAACAGATCCTTGTGGGACTCCATAACTAACTTTGGCGTGCACAGAGGAGTCATCGTTAACATGAACAAACTGAGATCGATCTGATAAATAAGACTTAAACCAGCTCAGAGCAGTCCCTTTAATACCAATGAAATGTTCCAATCTCTGTAATAAGATATGATGGTCAATGGTATCAAATGCAGCACTAAGATCTAATAACACCAGTACAGAGATAAGTCCTTTGTCTGATGCAATCAGGAGGTCATTAGTAATTTTCACAAGTGCTGTCTCTGTGCTATGATGAGCTCTAAATCCTGACTGAAAATCCTCACATAAGCTGTTGCTATGCAGAAAGTCACAAAGCTGTTTGGCAACTGCTTTCTCGAGAATCTTAGAGAGAAATGGAAGATTGGATATAGGTCTATAGTTGGCTAAAACTTCTGGATCCAGGTTGGGCTTTTTCAGAAGAGGTTTAATTACAGCTACTTTAAAGTGGTGTGGTACATAGCCTGTTAATAAAGACAGATTGGTTATATCTAATTGAGAAGTGTTGACTAAGGGTAAAACCTCTTTAAGTAGCCTAGTCGGGATGGGGTCTAAGAGGCAAGTTGATGGTTTAGATGAAGAAATAATTGAATTAAATTGATAAAGATCAAGTGAAGCAAAGCAGTCTAAACATATATCTGGTTTTACAGCTGTTTCTAAGGTTCCTGAGTTTAGAGATAAGTCAGTGCCAGTTAAAGGCAGGTCTTGGTGGATTTTGCTTCTAATAGTTATAATTTTATCATTGAAGAATCTCATGAAGTCGTTACTACTAAGAGCTATGGGAATACTTGGCTCAGTAGAGCTGTGACCTTCCGCTAGCCTGGCTACAGTGCTGAAAAGAAACCTGGGGTTGTTCCTAGTTTCCTCTATTAATGACGAGTAGTACGCTGTTCTGGCATTACGGAGGGCCTTCCTATAAGTTTGAAGACTATCTTGCCAAATTAAACGAGAATTTTCCAATTTAGTGGAACGCCAAATCTTCTCAAGTTTCCTCGATGTTTGCTTTAATTTGCGAGTTTCAGTGTTATACCATGGAGCTAACCGTTTTTGTTTTATTATCTTCTTTTTTAGAGGGGCAACAGAGCCGAGTGTCATTCGCAGCGAGCCTGCTGCACTATCAACAAAATGATCAATTTGGGAGGGACTGAAATTAGCATAGGAGTCCTCCGTTACTTTGTGACTTGGTAATGAATTTAATGCTAATGGAATCACATCCTTAAATTTAGCTACAGCACTATCAGATAGACATCTTGTAAAGCAGGTTTTGCATATTAGCGTGTAGTTCAGCAGCATAAACTCAAAAGTTATCAAACAGTGGTCAGAAAGAAAGGGATTCTGTGGGAACACTATTAAATGTTCAATTTCAACACCATACACCAGAACAAGATCGAGGGTGTGGCCAAAACGGTGAGTCAGTTTATGAACACTTTGAGAGAAGCCAATAGAATCTAATAGAGAGATAAACGCAGTACTAAGGCTGTCATTCTCATCTTCCACATGAATATTAAAATCCCCTACAATAAGAACTTTGTCCGTTTTTAACACTAAATTTGACAAAAACTCTGCAAATTCAAATAAGAATTCAGAGTATGGACCAGGTGCTCGGTACACTATAACAAATAGAACTGGTTGCAGTGATTTCCAACTTGGGTGTGAAAGACTAAGAACAAGACTTTCAAATGAGTTATAATTTAGTTTAGGTTTAGAGCTGATTATTAGACTAAAATCGAAGATAGCTGCCACTCCACCTCCTCGGCCTGTGCCTCGAGGAATGTGAGTATTAATATGACTGGGGGGGGGGTGGATTCATTTAGACTAACATATTCTCCATCACCCAGCCAGGTTTCAGTAAGACAGAATAAATCAATATTAGAATCTGATATTAATTCATTTACTAGTACACCTTTAGAAGAGAGAGATCTGATGTTTAAGAGTCCACATTTAATTATCCTTATTGTGCAATATTTTGCACTATTGCACTTGTAGTTTTAATTGTTATGAGGTTTTCATGCACAACTCCTCTTCTGTTTACCTTTGACTTAAATAATTTTATTTTTAATGGTCGGGGGGCAGACACCGTCACTATGGGGTTTTGACTAGGTAACCCCTGGAATGGAGGAGCAGAGAAGTGTGTTAGACTGCGACTCTGCCTCCTGGTCCCAACTCTGGATTGTCAGGGATTAGGTCCACTAATAAACTCGTCAAGATTTCTAGAAATGAGAGCTGCTCCATCATAAGTGGGATGAATGCCGTCCCGCCCGAATCAGACCAGGTCTTCCCCAGAAAGACTGCCAGTGATCCACAAAGCCCACATCATTATCTGGACACCACCTCGATAGCCAGCGGCGAAATGATGACATGCGGCTATACATGTCATCACTGGTTAGATTTGGCAGGGGTCCAGAGAAAACTACGGTGTCCGACATTGACTTTGCGTATGTACACACACCGATTCAGCATTAATCTTGGTGACCTCCGTTTGGCGTAACCGGGAGTCATTAACGCCAACGTGAATAACAATCTTACTGTATTTACGTTTATCCTTAGCCAGCAGTTTCAAATAAGACTCAACGTCGCCCGCTCTAGCCCCTGGGATGCACTTAACTATGGCTACTGGCTTCGCTAACTTCACGTTTCTCAAAATGAAGCTTCCGATAACCAGAGTTGGTTTCTCAGCTGGTGTGTCGCTGAGTGGGGAAAATCTGTTAGAAACGCTAACAGGCTGGTGGTGGTCCGTGGCCTTTGAAAGCTTACGACTACTTTTTTTTTTTACCACGAACAGTAACCCAGGAACCTTTTCCTGGCTGCTCAGGAGCTGCCGGGGGACGGCTACCAGAGGCTAACTCAGGCTCAGGCCGGCCCGCACCGACTGATCTATCATGGTGTAGATCCGGACTTCTAACTCACTAAGCCTTGCTTCCATGTCTATAAATAAACTACACTTGTTACACATCCCATTGTCGCTAAAGGATGCAGAGGAGTAACTAAACATCTCACACATCGAGCAAGAGAAAGTAGGAGAGGGAGACGACATGGCTAACTGCTAAGCTAAAGTTGCTAGCAGCTAAGCTAAAATACGGTAGCGTCAGCTACCAAGCGTTACAAACAGCTGTTATTTAACGAAAGTCACTTAAAATGAAAAGATCTGTGAGTGCTTTGATAGAACTACTATAATAATGACTGTTTAGTAGACAGTTAGTCGCTGTAATAGCAAATCCAACAAACAGAACTGGTATTTAGTGAGCAGCAACTCGCCACCAACACACAAGCACTGGAAACGGGAACGGAAATGACGTCAGGTACGCTTACCGTAGGTTCGATGTCCGAGGTCACCTCCACCATAGGTTAAGGGCACTGCCTTAGAGTGGTTTAGGTTTTACTTGTCAGATAGAGATTTTAGAGACAGTTTTGGTGGCTCTATTTCATTTTCTGTGTCCCTCACATGTGGAGTTCCCCAGGGTTCAATTCTCGGGCCAATTCTTTTTTCACTCTACAGTATCTGCTTCCCTTTGGATGTATCTTTAAAAGAGACAACATCAGCTTCCATCTTTATGCAGATGATTCACAAATCTACCTGCCCATCAAGAGAAATGATGGTAGTTCTTTAGCAAGATTAGTTGACTGTTTTAATGATATTAAAGCCTGGATGGCCTTACATTTTTTTTTAACTTTAACAAGAGTAAAACTGAGGTCATGGTTTTTAGACTCAGTGACACCTCTGATGTCTCACAAATAGACCTGGACATTTTTCAACCTTATGTTAAGTCTGTTGTAACAAACCTGCCTCCTTACTGGAACTCGTAAAGCGAGATCACATCACCCCTGTCCTTGCCTCTCTTCACTGGCTCCCAGTTCAGTTTAGGATTGATTTTAAGATTTTATTGTTTGTTTTTAAAGCCCTTCATGGACTGGCTCCAGTCTACTTCACTGAGCTGTTGAAGCCACATGCTCCTTCAAGGTCATTAAGGTCTGCAAACCAGTCTCACATCATTTAAACCTGTAAATATATGTCAAATATACACTATATATACTGTCATATCCACTTATAAGCAACCTGTTTTATTACTAACTCTGTATTAAGTCCAGAACCATTTGCACTTTTGCATTGCCCTATTGTCTTACTGTTTAAAACCCTTGTTTGTTTGGATGTGTGTGTGCACGCATATGTACAGTAAATGTACACTTTTTTTTATATACAAACTTTTTTCTGTACATAGTATTCAAATGTTTACCGTGTTCAGCTTTGTTGTTCATGTCTGTTCTGTCTATGTACTTTGAAAGCAACATAAAGCCGGAGTCAAATTTCTTGGATATATTCACACTTACTTGGCCATTAAAGCTGATTCTGATTCGGAAGTCCTAATACATCTATGTAAATTCTCCATTATGTAAGTCTTGCATTGAGAATTGTACTTAAGTCAAAGTGCAGCAGCAAAATGTACAATAAGTTAATTCGTTGTATGTTTTGGATGAAAAGTATAATAGAAGTTTAAAGTAGCATAAATTGGAAACGCTGCACTAATAATGCAACTTCCTTAAAACTGTTCTTAAAGGGCAGTAATTAAATAAATATACTTACTTTCCAGTGACAATGATATTGATACAACATGATATAATAAAATCAAAAATCTTCTTAAAGTCCTCCTAAAACAAAGGAGGAAAGCAGTGGAAAAGTGATTGGGAAAGTTTCTGGTGGGATGTGGCAATAGTGGTGGGGGATTTCCACTGAATAGCCCGCTAATGATGAGAGCTTCCAGGAAAAGTGGAGCAGGCCAATATAAAAGCACACTCAGCACATGCAACTCTCAGAATCCTCTTCTCCTCAGACGTGCTGAGACCAAAGAAATACTAAGAGTCTTCAGTAGGTTATCACACATACAACTTAAAATGGTGAGTGTAGAGATATCAATTTAAATACTTTGTGGTCAGTGATGCATTTATGGTATCAATTTATTGTAACTGATCTTTTTTTAAACTTTATTCTTACAGAAGTTCTGTTTTGGATTACTTCAGACCCGTGGATCTAAATCCTCATGGATTAACTTGACCTTTCTTTGCTCAAGTATGTTAATCCACACAGAATCTTCAGTGTCTCAATTTCAACTTTTCTTTTCTTCTATATGATCCTTTTCTTAAATCCATTTTATTACTGTTGGAATTTAAAATGTTATATGTGCTTAAACATTGTGTGTGATTTAGCTCCAACATTACCTTACCATCTAAACTGTGTCTCTGTACTCCATACTCAGTGCTGTGCATGTGTACTAGTGTAGAGAGCTGGTCCTACCACTACTCCAACACCACCATGGATTGGCTGCAAGCTAGAGCCTGGTGCCAGAAGCACTACACGGACATGGTGGCCATCCAGAACCAGGGGGAGATTGAGCATCTCAACAGCTGGCTGCCCAGGCAACCCACTTACTACTGGATCGGGATCCGCAAGATCAATAATGTCTGGACCTGGGTAGGAACCAACAAGGCTCTAACAGCAGAAGCAACTAACTGGGCACGGGGCGAACCAAACAATGGACAACATAGACAAAGTGCAAAGGAGAATGACGACTGTGTGGAGATGTACATTAAAAGGGATTCGCAGCCAGGCAAATGGAATGATGAGAGGTGTGGGAAGTTGAAGACCGCTCTGTGCTACACAGGTGAGCAAAAGTTAGGGATTAGGATACAAGAGCTGCTCATTTTAGCTGCCCTAAATTGTTTGATTATTAGGGAATCTCTTTTTAAATGATTTGTTGATTATGTTTTTTTTTTTAATAAAAGCAGAGACACAGTTATAACATTTTATGCAAGTTATGTGAAAGTACTACTTCTTTCCCCAGCTGCCTGTAAGAACGACTCATGCCTCTATGGAGACTGTGTAGAAACCATCAACAGCCACAAGTGTGCTTGCTTTGAAGGCTTTTATGGAGAGGGGTGTGAGCATGGTAAGACAATACAGTGATGTTGAACTTGTTTTAAAGTTTAAAGTCACAAAGCTGCAAAAAATAAATAAAAAAACTAATTGATGTGATTTTAATGTTAATGTCCTGTTCACAGTGGTCCAGTGTCAGGAGCTCTCTAGTCCAGCAAGAGGATCCATGAAGTGCTCTGATCCTCTGGGCCCCTCCAGCTACCAGTCCACCTGTGTGTTTACCTGTGATGAAGGCTATGCACTTGCTGATTCCCTGTCTAACACTCTGCAATGTAAAGCGTCAGGATTTTGGAATGCCCCCCAACCGCTTTGTGTTGGTACGCCCACAATTTTTGGTGGTCTGGGACATGATGACAGCAGTGACCAGGGGAGCCAGGACAACTGACAAAAAAACAAAGTGTTAAAACAATGTCACCGAGTGAGTCACTGTGAGTGACTTCATTTAGCACAATACCAGTATTAGCATAATATCAGTATTTTCGTCCCAAAGCTGTTTTTAGACTAGTTCTGTAGTTGTTTGGACTAGGGACAGCTGAGGCCAACGTTAGCTTGTGTGTTTTCTGCGGTATGTTTTGCTAAAGGTAACATTTAACGTTTAGCTAGTGTTAATTTGGATAGGTAGATATAGCTTTTTCTTACCAGAAATAAGACTGTATGTTCTGTTCAAAAGCGTACAGTCACACCTAGCTACGCGTTTGTTTCTTACAACGACACCATTGTATCTTCGTTAACGACTATAATGTAGTAATCAGAGAGCAGCCAAAAAGTTGATTGTGGGACAGAAACAGCACGCGCCGCTGTTTGAATCGGATGTGACGTAGTGAGCAAAGCTACTCATCCGCCCTCATTCTGATTGGTTGAAATAACACAATGACTGCACAGCGCTTCAAATAACAACCGTTACTATCAGGCTGTGAAATATATAAAAAAATAAAAACATATTCTGTATTACTGTACGTGAAGTCTCAAATGCATACTAATATTGTATTGTATATATGTAAAGTTTGGGTTAAGGTCTTTTCAGAGTCTCCATATTTTTTTCAGACATTTTTCATTTACCTAAAACGGGAATTGTATGTATTGTCTCGTGTCCCATTTAATGAACTTTAAATGCTGTAACTACTGTATATTTAATAACCCTTACAAAATGGAGGCCACTAATGAAATATGATGATGGTAATATAATTAAATTCCAGGGCAGAGTCACAATATAAAACATTGCTGTCAGAACAAATCTCACCACCAGTCAGATACATTCATATAAATTCTCTTAACATTGACCTAATGCTTAGCTCTATAATAATAATAATAATAATAATAATGATAATAATAATAATAGGGGATGAGCCATCACAAATCTGGACTCATAAAGTTAAAACACCCAAAACTGGGCTATAATGGTTTCCATGTTATAGAATAACATAAAATGATATATCAGACCTGTGTAATCCACACTTGTTTTGTTCTGTCATGTCAAGGTTTAAACTGCAAAACAGGAAATGGTGAACAAATGACATGGAAACAAGCAAAACAGTGAATGAATTAATAGAATAAAACAGGAAAAACACAACTGTTGTTGTTGGGTTAACAAAATGCCACACAATGGAAAAAAAGAGATGGGCCTATAACAAAACATATATTTTAATAAAGAGTTTAAAAATAAAGTTGGGCTTAATAATGAATAAAGAGGCATAAACAAGAAGGCTTTCATATGGATTAAATAGTCAAAAGCAATAAGAAAAATTACATGTAATCCAAATAATGATGAAATGACTTTGTAATGAAGCTTGCATGGCCATGTAAGGTAGGTAGATGTACAGTATTTAGGATACATAAAGCCCTCCAAAGTCTGTAAGCAGTTTGACTCTGTCCCTTTTACAGGAGGTGTCCATTCTCTCAAAGTGAGCAAAACACATCTTTGTTTGAGAAATTCCACTCCACCCTTATCTTATGTAATGAAATCACAATTCCCTAGGTCCATGGTTAGTGACTGGCCATATACAGTGCACTGTATTTGTACATATTTCTAACAATAACTTTATTAAGAAAACACCAGAACCAAGTGGGCGGAAAATGATTGAGAAGATTGGGTATTTTTGATTGTAGTTAAATCAGTTAAAGGAAGGATGGTATTTTTCCTTTAGGAGTCTGGAATTTCTGTTGGGATCTGACCTGATTGACTCCATAAAATGGTGTCTTGTAAGCTATTGTTTTACAGATAAGATCTTAAGCATTGAAGTAAACCATCACGCTTTTGCTGCTCCTTTGTTTCCCGACAGCCTAGGTGTTAGCGGCTGCCACTGCAGGAAGGAACTAACTTTTTGTTTAGGAAACAGGACTCCACATTGATGCTTATCAGTTTCACATATAGTGTATTGGAATACTGCTTGCAGCATCCTGACATTTGAAAGGAAATGACGAAATATAGTTTCCACCCTACTGAATCAAGTTGCGCACCAAGGCAGGGTGATCCACTTGATTCAGTAAAAAGACTCGCTATTTTGGTCTAAAAAATAGTTTTGGCAAAATTCCTCTAGACAGACAGTAGTTTGGCTTTTGCAGGATAATGGAAAGCATGCTTCTCATTATCTTCCCAAAGAAAAATATTTTGACTTGCCATGTCCACTTCAACACTGGACTGTGTCTGTCTTCTCCAGTTGTAGTTATTTCCATCATTATACAGTGAGGAAAATAAGTATAACATCCTGCTATTTTGCAAGTTCTCCCACTTAGAAATCATGGAGGGGTCTGAAATTGTCATTGTAGGTGCATGTCCACTGTGAGAGACATATTCTAAAAGAAAATCCATAAATCACAATGTATGATTTTTTAACTATTTATTTGTATGATACAGCTGCAAATAAGTATTTGAACACCTGAGAAAATCAATGTTAATATTTGGTACAGTAGCCTTTGTTTGCAATTACAGAGGTCAAACGTTTCGTGTAGTTTTTCACCAGGTTTGCACACACTGCAGAAGGGATTGTGGTCCACTCCTCCACACAGATCTTCTCTAGATCAGTCAGGTTTCTGGGCTGTCACTGAGAAACACGGAGTTTGAGCTCCCTCCAAAGATTCTGTATTGGGTTTAGGTGTGGAGACTGGCTAGGCCACGCCAGAACCTTGATATGCTTCTTACAGAGCCACTCTTTGTGACCAGCTCCTCCTGTGTAGTTTTGGGCTGACTTCTCACCTTTCTTAGGATCATTGAGACCCCACGAGGTGAGATCTTGCATAGAGCCCCAGTCCGAGGGAGATTGACGTGTTTTAGCTTCTTCCATTTTCTAATGATTGCTCCAACAGTGGACCTTTTTTCACCAAGCTGCTTGGCAATTTCCCCGTAGCCCTTTCCAGCCTTGTGGAGGTGTATAATTTTGTCTCTAGTGTCTTTGGACAGCTCTTTGGTCTTGGCCATGTTAGTAGTTGGATTCTTACTGATTGTATGGGGTGGACAAGTGTCTTTATGCAGCTAATGTCTTCAAACAGGTGCATCTAATTTAGGATAATAAGTGGAGTGGAGGTGGACATTTAGAAGGCAGACTAACAGGCAGACTAGGTATTTGAGGGTCAGAATTCTAGCTGATAGACAGGTGTTCAAATACTTATTTGCACCTGTATCATACAAATACATAGTTAAAAAATCATACATTGTGATTTCTGGATTATTTCTCACAGTGGACATGCACCTACAACGAGAATTTCAGACCCCTCCATGATTTCTAAGTGGGAGAACTTGCAAAATAGCAGGGTGTTTCAGTACTTATTTTCCTCACTGTAAGCAGCTATGAATATATGAATGAATCTTGCTCTGTGAGCGAGAGTATATGCTCTTGGTGTAAAACAATTTGTAAAGAAATTGGAGGTTAAAGTAAATCTATCACTCAAAAACTTTGTCAATAAATTTGACAAATTTACATTTTTACAATGTATACAAAGGTTACATTATAAAAAATAAAGCAATACACAACATAGTATACTATATTGACAGGATAACTTGGAACAAATGAAGGAAAAAGTCTGCATGCCTAAACAGACTGATTACTGTTTGGTCATAATGTTTCACGTAAAATGTCATTAAACCTTTACTGTAACATGTAATGCGTTTTCCACAAAGAGGGTTGATTCTAACACAGTTCAAGACTTCTCCCTTATGTGCTGACCTCCCTGTTTTAGATAATGGAGAGGTTATCAGTTTACAGGAAACTGGCTCCGGATTTGGGATAGAAAACGGAAGGAAGATGTCTTTTTGTTTCACTTATTTTGAGGTCCCATGGTAACTGTTCAAGTGCAGTGAGTATCAGTGTCGTATGCTGATGAGGGTCAAGGTGAATGGAGCTCTCTCCAGTGTGTTGATATATACTAGTAATAGTAGCTAATTCTGTCCATATAAAAAAGTTACACGCCTCTCTTCCTCCAAATGTTTTTTTTATGACTCACCACTTACCACCAGAATGTGCTCCACTGCTGAAAGACAACCAGTCAACCTCACATGGGAAAAACCCAGAGGAAAAGGACGTAAACTACTGTGTTATGGAAAGTGGAATCTCATGGGAATCAGTGTAATATCTTGAGGTTAATAGTAATAGCTGTGTCTGCCCCTAAATTATGGAACGATCTGCCTTTGCATGTAAAACAGGCCTCTTCTTTATCTGTTTTTAAGGCCCTTCTTAAAACTCATCTTTTCTCTTTGGCTTTTGACACATAGTAGAGATGTCGACCTCATTTACTTGTTTTTTATTTGTTACTTTGTGTGTTTTTCTGTAATTGTATGGTTGTTGATTATAAATATGTTTTTGTTTGTGGTTCTGTACAGCACTTTGGTCAACTTTGGTTGTTGTAAAGTGCTTAACAAATAAAGTTGGTATGGTATGGTATGGTACCCATAACATAGATTTACAATCCCAAATGATTGACAAAACTCTCAAATCAGCTAATCAGTCACCCCCTTTAAAGACACCTGAACAGCTCAGGTATTAGCACTTGCTTTCTGATTTTGGATGGATCACATTACTAGACAATTTTTAAACATTCACCCTGACTTTGTCTTCTGCTGCCCACAACTACCTCCCACATAAAAAATTACTTTGGTGATCTTATCATTTTTCTATAGTGTAAATGAGAGGTTCTTATAGTTTAAAGTCTCAAAAACAGCTGGATGTATTGCTATGAAATTTGGATTAGAAATTCATGGAGCTATTGAGATGAATTGCACCATCATCAGGTCAAAATATTCAATTATACTTTGGTTTCTGACCAAATACCTGCAGAACTAATGACATCCATTCAGCCTCAGCTGTAGTTTCTGTGTGTAAACTACCTTTGCAAAGGAGGTTATGTTCTGTTCAGTTTCTCTGTTTCTTTGTTTGTGTAATGGTTGGTTTGTCTGCCAGCAGGATTATAGAAAAACTAATGGGCTGATTTTAATAAAACCTGGTTGAAGGATGTAGCAAGGGCCAAGTAAGAACCCATTAAAGCAGATCTGAATCACAGGTCAGATACACAAATTCTTTTTCACTTTCATTAACATTTCAATTTAGGGCATTTGTGCTGCATTCATGTGGTGTCGGATTAACTGAAAATGTTTCCAATGTCCCAGCTGGGAAAAGTCACATTGCATTGTGAGATAGGGCATGGCTTGGCGTTCCCAAATTGAAACTGTATACTAACTGTCATAATATAGTGTCTTAGCATTTAATATAAAAAATATCAACTTAGTTAACATTTTATAAACTGAAAATTATACAAAATGTGTGTGTGGTAATTAAAAATTGCAAATTAAACTTCACAAATAGACATTATAAAAGTTTTTGTAATTAAATACTTGTTGTTTGATGTTTTTAGAGAGGTTTCAACACCACCCATAATTCATTTTTTAAGTGAACTGTACTGAATCATTATGTAGTATTGATTTGGGACAGTGTTAGTCTCGTTTTTTCTTTGACGCACAGTCCGTCCCCAGGAGGAAAACATGTTCACGGTTGTTTCACGGGTAGTTTTAAGTATTGGAAAAAAGAAAAATGTCAAATAAATATCCAACTGGATGAATGAGGATGCTTAATGTAGAGGTGGGAGAAAAGTTTTTGTTAAAAGATGACTCAGCTCAGGCTCTTATCCCCCTGTGACGTTTTTTTGTTGTTTTTATGTCGCTGATTTTTAAATCGGTTTTCTTTTCTTGCGTGTAAAGTTTATTATTACTAAGCATTACTCACACATTAAAGGATGAAACAATTACAGCAAGTGAAAGCCCCTCATCAGTGTTGGTCTTATCAGTTTTGGACAACAAACTTTCCCCCAGAGTAACAGGATATCTTAGTGATTACAACTTGCTCACTTCCTTAATGGACTTCACGCTTGGCACCTGGCCTTCAATTCCAATGAACTCAACCAGACACCAAGCAAAAGTAAAAGTTTTATCTTGGAATTATGTCTGTGTATACTACACCCTGCATTATACTACATTTTAGTTGAATGAAAATGAAAATGAAAAAACTTGCAATAACAACTTTTTTTAGGAGTCACTTTTAGTGCTTTAACAGAATCCAAAGCAAACAGTTAAATACAGAATGGTTTATTTGAATTAAATGATGGTTATACAGAAGGTTTGTTTTGGAACTGATAAATAAAATCAGACAGATGAGATGCAGGTTCACACTTATTTTTTGTCGTCAGACCAGGTGATCTCATAGTCGCTGAAGGCACTCTTCAACTTCTCGACAGACACAGAATGGTCTGCTTTACCAAACGCCTGAAAATAAACGAGAAGCAATTGAGCGTTTACATCATTACATCCAAAGATTAAGTATTTGTAGTAGTATATTATCAGTAGTTGATTCAAGATTTAATGAATTTCAAATCAAATGAACTTACAGTTGATTCTCCAAACACCCTTAGTTTTTTCTCTTGGCTGTTGTGCTCTATTTTCCCTCCTCCAAGGCATTTGCACTCCAATCCCATGGCCTCCATAGCTGGATTGACCTTCTCAAATATATGATCTGTAAATAATTCAAATTACTTAATCAACCATAGCATAATGGTTTTGTTAATGGACAGTCAAATAGGCAACGATTTAAAGCATTTGTACTGTTGTTCTCTCCCATATTGTCTTCTAAAGCTGTTGCCTCCAATATTTGCAATACACTAACGTTACGGCACGTTTACAGAGTGCACCAAAAGGACATGGGTCTATCAGCAACAACTCAGGTTCTGGCTTGCGCGTTATCACGAGCTGAACTGACGCACTTGGCGCTCCTCAGCTGCCGCAAACTACAGCTATGAACTTACTGTGATACTCTGCACTTTTTGTGCCTCGGACTATGTCTTTATGCACATCGCCATCTTTCACTTTCACTCGGACCAGTATGTACTTAAAGGTTCCCTCTGGATCAATCTCTACAACGGGGATTTTAGCCAGAGCGTCTGCCATTGCGGCTGTAGCTTTCGTTAAAACACCGGAGACCCTCGGGCTTTACAGAGGTCTACCAACGACAGACACCACTGGTGGGTTCTCATAAATGCCTTTATTCGGATTGGGACGTCTATTTCCTGTCTTAAAGAGACAGACCGCAACCTGTCGCCATTGCTGTACAGGATAACGCACGCTGGCGACCCCATATGGCAACAAGAAGAAACTATGTATAGATAGATTATTAAAGCTAGAAACACAAAATATCATAAATTGTTAAACTATTAAAGCTCTAAAAACTCGTCAATATAGGCTACCATTAGGTAGCAAATGTGATTAATTAACGAGACCATTTTTCACCAAGCAGACCTTTTCGTTTGTTATTTCCTGTAACTAGAGAAGATTTTCTGCTTATGTCTGTCAAGGTCAGAGGTCAAAGAGTCAAAGCTAAGTGAAAGCTGAAAGCTGTGAGGGATCTATGCTTCAGCCACAGGTGCTTGAACCTCTGGTTGCCAGATTGTTTAACCAGTAATCTATTGTGCATCCTTTAATTCAAAGACAAAAAAAACGCAGAGGTACACAAACCTCTACTTTACTGCTTTATTGCGCCAAATAAGAGAGTAGCGTTAAATAGATGTTTTGATGCTGTGATTTATGGTGACTAATAAATGCATGCACACACATAGGCCTATAGTAGTCTAAGAGTATTATATAATTATTAATATTAATATTATTACATAAAGTAATTCAAAATTGCTTTACCCTAACCCATTTCTTAAATACACGATTACTTGCATAAATAGATCAGTGGCAAAAGTATCTCTCCTGGGTCTTGTTCTGTATGAATTAATTAGAAAGTTTATATTATTTTTCAGGGAAAAGGGTGGAGATGAGAGGTGTCTAGCAACAGTGGCTACTATCCTGTGCCTCGGGTCAGAGAGGAAGGATATGAATTGTCACTTTGAGCAACACAGGCAGCCAGCAGGCGCCTCTGCTCATTACCTACAGTACATTTCCCGTCCCTGGACACTCGTAAAAAATAGAAGTAAAGTGTTTGTTTGGTGCCATTGCATAGTTTTTTTCCTCTTCTTTTGATGAGCACATCCTTTGACATCGTTTGAACTGTGAAAAGCATGTTCCAGTCTAGACTTTCCAGACTTTGTTTGTTGGCTAGGTTGGTGTTGAATGAATCGTCATACACACTCATGAAGCTTACACTTTTCTTTGCTTACATTTGCTGGCAAATATATAAAAGGTTTAAATTCAAATAAGAGGAACCAGAGGGAATATATTTGGCACTCTAAATCCATCACTGTCTTATCAATTTACAAGATTTCACAGCTTCCAAAATTGCAATTTCCTTCACTTTCACATGTGCTGTGTGGTAGGGTGCAATCTCCAGGAAAGGTTTCACTTTCTTTGTGCTATTAATTTTGTTTTTGCTATGTGTGTGCTAATGTATTAATGTGTTGTTTGGGACATTAGTACATTATCAGTACATTAGCACAATGTTAAGCAATTTAGAACCTGAACTTCTGTAAAAGTACCAATAACATAATAAGTAAGGATCCATCCTGTGCAATAACCCTGTAACACAAAGCATCCACCTTTCTGAAAATGATGTTAAACACATCATTTAAACCTGTAAATATCTGTCAAATATACACTGTATATACTGTCATATCCACTATTTTACTAACTCTGTATTAAGTCCAGAACCATTTGCACTTTTGCATTGCCCTATTGTCTTACTGTTTAAAACCCTTGTTTGTTTGGATGTGTGTGTGCACGTATATGCATATGTACAGTAAATGTACACTTTTTTATATACAAACCTTTTTCTGTACATAGTATTCAAATGTTTATGTTTACCCTGTTCAGCTTTGTTGTTCATGTCTGTTCTGTCTATGTACTTTGAAAGCAGCAAAAGGCCAGAGTCAAATTTCTTGGATATATTCACACTTACTTGGCCATTAAAGCTGATTCTGATTCGGAAGTCCTAATACATCTATGTAAATTCTCCATTACGTAAGTCTTGCATTGAGAATTGTACTTAAGTCAAAGTGCAGCAGCAAAATGTACAATAAGTTCATTAATTGTATGTTTTGGATAAAAAGTATAATAGAAGTTTAAAGTAGCATAAATTGGAAACGCTGCACTAATAATGCAACGTGTAGTACAACTTCCTTACTTAAAACTGTTCTTAAAGGGCAGTAATTAAATAAATATACTTACTTTCCGGTGACAATAATATTGATACAACATGATAAAATAAAATAAAAAATCCTCCTAAAGTCCTCCTAAAACAAAGGAGGAAAGCAGGGGGAAAGAGATTGTGAAAGTTCCTAAGGACCCTGGTGGGATGGGGCAATAGTGGTGGGGGATTTCCACTGAAAAGCCCGCTTGTGATGAGAGCTTCCAGGAAAAGTGGAGCAGGTCAATATAAAAGCACACTCAGCACATGCAACTCTCAGAATCCTCTTCTCCTCAGACGTGCTGAGACCAAAGAAATACTAAGAGTCTTCAGTAGGTTATCACACATACAACTTAAAATGGTGAGTGTAGAGATATCAATTTAAATACTTTGTGGTCAGTGATGCATTTATGGTATCAATTTATTGTAACTGATCTTTTTTTAAACTTTATTCTTACAGAAGTTCTGTTTTGGATTACTTCAGACCCGTGGATCTAAATCCTCATGGATTAACTTGACCTTTCTTTGCTCAAGTATGTTAATCCACACAGAATCTTCAGTGTCTCAATTTCAACTTTTATTTTCTTCTATATGATCCTTTTCTTAAATCCATCCTTATTTCCTTACCATCTAAATTGTGTCTCTGTACTCCATCCTCAGTGCTGTGCATGTGTACTAGTGTAGAGAGCTGGTCCTACTACTACTCTAACACCACCATGGATTGGCTGCAAGCTAGAGCCTGGTGCCAGAAGCACTACACGGACATGGTGGCCATCCAGAACCAGGGGGAGATTGAGCATCTCAACAGCTGGCTACCCAGGCAACCCACTTACTACTGGATCGGGATCCGCAAGATCAATAATGTCTGGACCTGGGTAGGAACCAACAAGGCTCTAACAGCAGAAGCAACCAACTGGGCAAAGGGCGAACCAAACAATGGCAAACATAGACAAAGTGCTAAGGAGAATGAGGACTGTGTGGAGATGTACATTAAAAGGGATTCGCAGCCAGGCAAATGGAATGATGAGAGGTGTGGGAAGTTGAAGACCGCTCTGTGCTACACAGGTGAGCAAAAGTTAGGGATTAGGATACAAGAGCTGCTCATTTTAGCTGCCCTAAATTGTTTGATTATTAGGGAATCTCTTTTTAAATGTTTTTTTGATGATGTTTTAAAAAAAAAGTTCAGAGAAACAGTTATAACATTTTATGCAAGTTATGTGAAAGTACTACTTCTTTCCCCAGCTGCCTGTAAGAACGACTCATGCCTCTATGGAGACTGTGTAGAAACCATCAACAGCCACAAGTGTGCTTGCTTTGAAGGCTTTTATGGAGAGGGGTGTGAGCATGGTGAGAAAATACAGTGATGTTGAACTTGTTTTAAAGTTTTAAGTCACTTACAGTCAGGACCTGATGTCTAATTGTGTCTTGTTTTCTTTGTTGGCAGTTGTCAAATGTAATGAAGAGCAGGTGACCGTTCCATATAAAGGAAGTGTGAATTGCATTCACAAGCATGGAAACTTCTCCTACGACTCTTTGTGCCAGTATTCCTGCGAAGAAGGATACCAGCTGAGTATGTCAAGACCCCTGATATGCACTGCCTCAACACAGTGGTCAGAGGAGCCACCTACATGTGAATGTGAGTCGAGGTGTATTACAAAGCTACAAAAAATAAATAATAAAATGAAGTGATGTGATTTTAACCAATGTTAATGTGTTTTTGACTGTCCTGTTTACAGTGGTCCAGTGTCAGGAGCTCTCTAGTCCAGTGAGAGGATCCATGAAGTGCTCCGATCCTCTGGGCCCCTCCAGCTACCAGTCCACCTGTGTGTTTACCTGTGATGAAGGCTATGCACTTGCTGATTCCCTGTCTAACACTCTGCAATGTAAAGCGTCAGGATTTTGGAATGCCTCCCAACCGCTTTGTGTTGGTACGCCCACATTTTCATGTTTTATCTTGTAGGATTTCATAGTATCCAAGCTATTTTGTATTTCAGTCTGTGGTATTAGGGGAAAATCTATATCATGTTTCTCTTTTTATTAAGGCAACCGTTGAACATGTTCTGCTCCCCCTCTATTTTGTAGCTGTCCAGTGCCCTGCTCTCTCCGAGCTAGACAACGGCGCTGTCAGCTGTGGAGACGATGCAGATGTGAGGTTTAGCTACGGAAACACCTGCAACGTCATCTGTAACCCCGGCTACCACCTGGTGGGACCGAGCAGGGTGACATGCACATCCACAGCTGAGTGGAGTGAGAGTATGCCTCGCTGTGACGGTGAGGGCCCATTTTAAGTTTAGTCCAATTACCTCCTATACGATTAAGAAGAGCTGTCTTGTTTTGTGACTTTGTGAAACACATACTAAAAATATATATTTTTAACTTTTCCAATTTAAGCCATCATATGCCAGAATCCAGAGGGAAGAGCTCACCTTATCAGCCAGTGCAGCCAACCTTTGACAGAACTGCGGCCAGACTCCACCTGCAGCTTCAGCTGTGAAGAAGGCTTTGAACTGCAGGGAGCGCACACCACTCAGTGTTCTGAGGATGGACAGTGGAGTAAAGCCATACCTACCTGCAAAGGTATGTTAGCACATAATTCTGAGCTTTGTCTGCACACTTTGTTTGCTCTGTGATGTCATGGGCTTTGTCTGTGCTAACATTTTTTTTTCTTTTCTTTTTAGCAGTAGGATGTCCTGCTCCTGAGATCCCAACAAGTGCCCAGATCAGCTGCACCCCTTCTCTGTCTTCACTTGTTTCTACCGTGACTCCCCATCCACTTGGTATGGTCTGCATTTTCAGCTGTGAGGAAGGCTATGAGCTGCAAGGTGCCCCAAGCATGGAGTGTGCAAATCCAGGCCAGTGGACCTCCACCCCACCAAACTGCTCAGGTATACACATGTACCCCTTTTACCTTCACCATCTGTAATGCCTACTTTATTTGCAAAATGTGATATTCTTTATCAATACATGATGGTTAATTAAATTCTTGCTGTCTTCTCGCACAGCAGTGAGATGCCCAATGCTCGATGC
The DNA here is from genome assembly GCA_026937815.1 of Etheostoma perlongum. Lineage (NCBI taxonomy): Eukaryota > Metazoa > Chordata > Actinopteri > Perciformes > Percidae > Etheostoma > Etheostoma perlongum. The sequence continues at coordinate 19,853,780 of CM049379.1, forward strand.
TCCTGAAAACGGTCATATCAACTGCACAAACAGGGAGTCAGTGTACAACTCACAGTGCTCCTTCACATGCAAACAAGATTACTCTTTAGGCGGCCACGAGCTGCTGACCTGTGATCGTCATGGCAATTGGACTGGAGAGAAACCCTCCTGCCAAGGTAAAACAGAAAGGGAACACATATTAGAATATATTTGAATACAATGCCAGATGAAAATACCCATTTGAGTTAAAATTACCAAATAATTCACATTTGAGAATGTTTCCACAGCTCCCCAATCTATTACTGCCCTTGCTTCTGGTGCGGCAACCGGGGGCGCTGTTTTATTATCTGGAATGTCTCTGGCTATGTGGATCCTGAAACGACTGAAGCAGAAAGCAAACAAGTTTGAGCTAAACAGGTAAGATAAGCATTCACCTTGCTTAAATCATACTTTTTCTTTCTTTTAAAGAAACACCTTTGTTGAATTGCAGTGCTCATCTTCTTCTTTTGTCTTTTCTTACAGCAACTCTGACATCGAGGCCCCGCTACAGGTCTACAAAAACAGCATTGACAGCCTCATCTAGCCATATTCTTCAGAAACAACAAAGGATAATTATATATGTATATCTCTAACATAACTGTATGCCAGTCATTATTCATAGTAATGTGAACAATGTGAATACTTTACATTAGTATAACACTTGTTAACAGGACAAGTCAATATGTCAGAGCTATCTACATTTAGTTGAATTTCATGCTTTTCTCTGTAATGTTATTCAGACATGTATTTCCTCCCAATGGGAGTTTTATATTGAGCAGATTGTTCTACAGATTTATGAACACGCTGGAAAGGGGGCATGAATTAGGATATTGTAATGTAATGTTACATAATGTCATAGTTGGATTGCCATGCCATTGCAGAACTGTGAACTATTTCAGTATTTATGTACTATTTATTTAACAGATGGTTATTGCATATGAAATGTTCATTCATATTTCTGTATGTTTAAAGCACTGCTGTTTTTAATTCATAATAAACTTCAAAATATGAATTGCTTTTGGTATTCAATTCAATATAAAACATTTTATTTGTACCCATAAGGCAATTTGCAGAGACATATAGAGTAACATAATATAGGATATAAAAGAAAAACTTAAAAATAGAATACTAACAATAAGCTGTACACATTGCGATAATAATGATAATTAAATCTACAAGCAGCGTTGGACGGTCCCTCGCTCCTCTGCACACCTCAGGGTTACTGGCGGACGCCACTCCTTGTGACTATGAACTTGCGCTCAGACACTACAACTCGTCACCAATAAAAAGGGCACTCCCTGTTGAGTTCAGTGATACCTCACACAAGACTCCACCTTAAACTGTTAAAAAGATGAAAATGGGGGCATGGTAAAAGTATAGGGAGCGGCTCAGTATCACATGTAGACCACACATTATAAGGTTCATGTGCACTGCTGGTCAAAAGTTTGGGGTCATTTACAAATTTCCATACACTCCATTTTAGACAGAATACCAGCTGATTTGAGTGGGTGGCTGATTTTTAATGCAAGATCTACATTGCCCATTATCAGCAACCATTCATCCAATGTTCCAAAGGCACATTCTGTTTACTAATCTGATATAATTTTATAAAACTAACTAGAAAACACTGGAAAAACCTTTTGCAATTATATAAGCACAAAATGTAATCTGATGGTTAAAAAAACAATGCATCTGATCTCAGCTATTCTGTCTACAATGGAGTGCAATGGAAATTTCTAAGTGACCCCAAACTTTTGACCGGTACTGTAAATCAGATGATGTCTGTCATATAAGGAAGAATTTCCTGTTGCCAGCGGGGGAACTATGACCAAAAGTCAATTTTGGATTGTAAATGTCTTCAGGCCTAGACCCTTGTCAAACATGAGACATTTCGGGCAGATAAAATATGACAAAAACTTCTTCGCCACCACACCCACACCTTGTGACAAAAAGTTTTTCTTTAAATAATTTTTCATCTTCGCGGTGCTGAGATGGTACAGATGGATGAAATCTCTAGGAGGAGTTTGTTAAAGTATAGAAACTTGACTTTTAGGTTTACTTCCTGTTGCTACTAGGGGGCACAATGACTTTGGCCTGTAGATGTTGTCAGGGTTGGTCTCTTGTAAATCCTGAAAGGTTTTGAGCCAATTGGACAATGTAGACTCAAGTTACACCCACTTCCTGTTAAATGACCAAACGCACAAAATGGTCGCCCCGCCACGGCCATGCTATGACGAAAGGTTTTTCTTAACTTTTCATCTTTAATGCCTTAAGATGGCATGAACCAAATTTCTAATTCAAAATGGCGGCTTCCTGTTGGGTGTAGGGAATAGCTCCAATGAGCTTTTTTGTACGTCTTGAAATGCTACATATGTGTAGGCTACCAAGTTTTGTGAGTCTACGTTGAACGTACTGCAGGTTCAATTTGTCTAATTTCATAGGGGGCGCTAACGAGCCATTTTTGTGCACCTATTCCCGAAACCTTTAAAATATGTACATTTTCACCAGATTTGATGCAACTGCCATTTTGGTGAGTTTTTGAGTTTGTTAAGCTCCTCAAAAAGGCAATTAATTTGCCGGAAGAAGGAATAATAATTCCTTCAGTCTCTATACGGCCTTCGCAGCTATTGGCGCTCAGCCTCCTAATTATATAAGAATAATTATGCATCTTCCAGTATTATGACCAATATCTACTGTCAGTTCAAAGAAAGGAAGGCATTTTCAGGCTTGTCACTACATGTATTCACTGTTCCAAAGGTTCAGCTATCAATACACAATGCCAGCATATTCCCACACTTTGAACAGGGACGTTTATCCTGACATTGCAGGACATCATGTGTTTTTTCAGAGCTCCAGGAAGAACATTTTTCCAAACACAATACAAACACTGTTTCTGTCACCTCCATCATAATGTTCTGACAGAGATAAATAGTGATAGATATAACAGAGAGACATACTTTAAGTACTGCAGGAAAAGCTATTTTGCTGTGGTAATCTGTTTTATCATAACCATTGTTTGTTTCACTAATGTTTCTTCTATGTCAGCATTACAGCAGAACTAGAAATAGATCTGAAATCTTCCATCAAACTGAAGGCGACAGCGTTTCAAAAGCAAAGATGATTTCAAAAAGCCTAATTTGTTCTGTAAGTAAAGGTCGTAAAGGAATACATCATCTAAACAAAACAGCCAAAGTCTCTGAGAAAAAACACAAAACTAATTTTTTGGGGGAACTATTTTTTTGTGTTGGCTCCGAGATTCAATGGTGACCTTTACTCTGATGTTTGTGTTTCCTTTTAGTGATATTTTGTTCATGCATCACTGAAAGATCTGCCCCGATCCCACGTTTACCAGAAACAAGGGGCATTTCCCAAACGGTCTGATCAGGTAGAACAAGCAGTAGTAATTCATTCATCACATGCTTTCACTCTGTAAAGTAAACATCCAGGTATTCTATGATTATGTTGGACTGAGAGGTCGAAGAGAAATATAAAAGCCTGACATTGGTCCCTGCTTGCAGAAAACACTTACTGCATAATGGTTCATGTTTGACACGATTAGAAAAGGATTAGAAAAAGGATTTAACTGGAAAAAAAAAAAGGACTCAACTTAGAAAATATAGTTTTATCATATATTACCAATTCTGGGTAAGTATGGAATTCAATTGCTTTCCATGATGGTATTCATTAATATTTTGGCTTCTGATTATTCTTTGGACAGGCAACGGGTGTTTGTAGGTCACTCAATGATGAAGTGGACATTTATTGTTTTTCTTGGTGAGTTTTGTTTAACTAAGGCAACATGTATAGTTGGTGGTATCTGACATGACATTGGGCATTAACTCTTACACTTCGGATGATGAATTAGATTTTCACACAAATTTGTTTTTTCTTTCAAAATGTATATTAGGTAGCTCCTTGGCTGTGACTACCTTAAGCTGGACGTATCATTACTCAAATAAGACCATGAACTGGACCCAGGCCCGACGTTGGTGCCAAACCAATTACACAGACATGGTGGTTATTCAAAACCAGATAGAGAATGACTATCTGGTCTCCAAGCTGCCAAACAGAACTAAGAGTCCATATTATTGGATTGGAATCACTAAAAACCACATGAATGAAAACTGGACCTGGATTGGGAATAACAGCACGTGGGTTGGTGAGCAGTCATGGGCAAAAAACGAGCCCAATAACAACCACAGCACAGAGTTTTGTGTAGAAATCTACGTAAACAAAGAACAAAACCGAGGGAAGTGGAATGATGAGAAATGCGGCCTTCAAAAATACCCTGTTTGTTATAAAGGTAGGCTATGCAAAACTGATTGGTTAGTTGTTACAGTTTCAAATGTGTTATTGGTTGTTTTAGTATTGCGCTTTGTTTTAACAGCCCAATGTAATGCAACATCATGTGGCAAAGGAAGATGCCGGGACATCATGGAAAACATAACCTGCCTCTGTGAACCTGGCTTTAAGGGAGACAGATGCCAAACAGGTGAGGAGTTAGCTCTCTGAAACTATGTCACCACTTATTACACTAGGGGATGCTTTTTAAAAAAGAAAGGCCTAGGTTTACACTTTTTAAAGTTCATCTTAAAACAATTCTGAAATGGTTTTTGGTTGCTGTAAACTGCAAATTTAACACCAAATATTCTTTGCAATTTTTAAAATAATGAGTGCTTACTAATAGGTGCTAACAGTACATAACATTACATTAAAACCCCTCCCTTGAATACATTTGATAAATAACCTTTATGCAAAGTCAATAGTACTTATTGCCAAGCAAATTGGAGCATTTAATGCTATAAAGTCAGATATCTCCTTTCCGCTCCCTCCAAGTGGACAAAAATCCATTATGGCAGATTTAAGCTCAACAAGAGGTAGTTGATTCTTACATAAATCACCAATACAACCTCAGAATTTCATTTGAGGGGCTCTTGTCTCCTGAGAAGCCTTTTAATGTTCTTCTCTTAGACAATAAATACTGTACGTGGAGGCATATTTAAATACTACCAAAGTATATTTATAGGTCACTACTGACTCACATTCTGATATTATATCCTCTGCATAGTTCTTCAAAGCATTAAATTGGTTTTTGGACATTTTACCATGGTTATCATAATCCTAGCATCTGTTCCCTCTGTTTCCTGAGGTCAGCCTGAGGATCACATTCAAAATACCTATTAGAACACTTGCATCAGCATGTATGTGCTCTAAAAATGTATTATTTTCACAGTAAAAAACTAGCATAAGAAGTTACATAAGTGCACTCCTGGTAAACTTTAAACTGTTTGTGCCCCCAGCTATGGAATGCCCCCCTCTGTCTCAGCCTGATAACGGATACCATAGCTGCTCGGGAGGAAACCTGACAATCAACTCAACCTGTCGATTTAAATGCTACCCAGGCTTCCTGATAATAGGCCCGCCAGATGTTACCTGTGGTGTCACCGGGGACTGGAGTGGCCCAAGACCTGTTTGTACAAGTAACTATTTTAAGTCCTGTAAAAGATTAAAATAAATTTAAAAAAAGATAAATACAGCAAAACCATTGTACTCTGCAAATGTGATTCTAAATAATAATAAATAATAAATGTGTGATTATAATAGGCAACAGTAGTTGTAGTAGTAATTTATTAAGTATTGTATGATTTACAATTATTTTTTATCCCAGGCTATAAACAGGCTCTGTTGGCTGTCATTGGGTGTGGCGCTCTCTCAGCCTTCTGCTGCATCTGTTTCTGCTGGATGAAACATAAAAAAAGTCAGTGTTTTTCCATCACTTTTCAAAAAAATAGAGATGCATGTTATTACAACATACCTCAATAGCAATCTGGTTGTCTATTCATTTCTCACAGGAAAGAAACTTTCCCAAGTAAGGTCAGTGTCAAAATGTCTATAACAGCTCCATTCATGCACATTCAATATTTGATAACTCAAATGTAACAGTTTGTTGCTTCTTTGTGTTGAAATAATGTACAGTTATTTAGTTCAGTAAATCATCCTGTAAGTTTCCCTTCATTTTCAATCCACTTGTCCTTCACAGACAGCCTGAAGAAGTGACAAGTCCATCCACTGAGGCAGAAGGATGAAGGACAACTGGGACCTCATTTATGTCTTATTAAAATATATCTTTAATGACCCAAATGCAGATACTCGTATTAACTTTAGTACATTGTTAAAGCCTCTGAACACCCACACAGGTGTTTTCAGTTATTCTGTCTGATTAGACTCTTTTTAGGTTTAAGGTGGGCCAGAGCTTCTATGGGAAATTATTAGGTCACACATTCTTTTCTACCAATAAGGATGACACAGGTGTAATTTGTCCCGCCCTAACCGGTGCAACAGCACTAACGGTGGACTCAGGAAGATGTCAATCACTCAGTCTAACCACACCCACACAGTCCAATCAGCCACATTAACTATAAACACCTGTGTGGGTGTTCAGGACCTTTTTTATTAAGGCAACCTAGTCCCTGCATGTGTAGGCTGTGTGCCAGGACAATCAGTAAGCAAAGCTTTTTGTAATCTAATATATGTTATAGCTTAATTTGGATATACTGCATGGATGTAGTGTTTGTGTGTATATGATGGTTTGTTGTAAGAACATGCATATGTAAAATCACTTAATAGTAGCGGTGTATTTCTGTGGTATATTTGGTAAACCTATATTAAATTCATTAAATGAAATTAATTGAGTATAAGTGTATCTCTGTATGTGTGTGTGGTGCAAGTGTGTGGGTCTGTGTGTGTGTTCCCAGAGAGTTTTGGGTGGTAGAGCGGTGTTCTTCATGAGAGGAAGTTACGGCAAAAGTGATATGACATAATTTTGTCATTGACTCATTCCCTGAAGGACAATTAAATACCACTTTGCCATAGATTTCCTGCATAGCGACCGACTGGCTCAAATGGTAAGACCTGTAAAATATCAGTGCAAGAAGTGTTATTTCTCATATGCAATTATGAGGTAAAATAAATCTTTATTTCAGATGTTTCAAGAATTGGTTGATACAAGACCAGGCCTGCATCGCATGGTGCATGTAGCTGCATTTGTAATATTTGTCCACGGTACGTCAGCACAATCTTACAAACTTCTTTTAGACTCTTTTCTGCTTTGCTGGTTTAATCCTATCTCATTGCCCATTAATCTTAGATCTGAGCAGTGGAGGAGCAGCGCAGGCATGGACCTACAACTACAGCACCATTCCCAGCCGTAGATGGCCTGAGGCTCGCCGGTGGTGCATGCAGCACTTTACAGACATGGTGCCCATCCGGAACCAGGAGGAGAGTGACTTCATCAATAATCTGCTGCCGTTTAACCAGAGATATTACTGGATAGGCATAGTCAAACAGAATGGAAAGTGGATCTGGCAAGAAACCTTTGAGAAGGTGCCTAAAAAGGCTCAGAATTGGGCACCAGAGGAGCCAGATAACATTGCGGATCAGGACTGTGTGGAGATGTACGTAAAAAGGAAGAAAGACACAGCCAAGTGGAACAATGAGAACTGTCACAAGAAGAAGGGAACCGTCTGCTACACTAGTAAAACCTTATTTTGTTAATTGATACATTTGACTCCTGCAGACATGTTATAGTATATGAGATATTTCTCTCTCTGTAGACTCTTGTAGACTGCATTCCTGCAGTGCCAATGCAGACTGTGTGGAGACCATTGGGAACTATACCTGCCAGTGCCATCCTGGTTTCCTGGGGTCACGCTGTGAAGAGGGTACTTTTTACATATATTTAAACCAACCATGCCTTATTTTTTTTCTGTGAGAATAAAGAGAAATATTTAATGTGTATACATATATATATATTTTTTTCTTCAGCAATCGCATGCAAACGCTTGCTGGATCCAGAACGGGGATCTCACAAATGTTCCCATCCCTATGGGTCAAATCATTTCAACTCTTCCTGCAGTTTTCAATGTGAACTTGGCTTTCAGTTGGTAGGTGTGCCACAACTGCTTTGCCAAGCCAGCGGACGTTGGAACCACCCTGTTCCTCAGTGTCAAGGTATGTCAACTAACTTTTACAAATACTTAACTGGCCGCCAATATATATTTTTGTCAATATACAGTATGTAGTTACATCCTGTCCAAACTGCACAGCAGATCAGTTTCAGGGCACACATGTTGGCACTTAACTTCACACTCTTATGTCTGCAGAGGGAAAACAACATTGTAATGTAATGTGGGTGGTCAGATATGGTTTCTATTGACTTGTAAATTTTGTCAGCATGGTTATTTATTCCCCCATTCCTACAAATGCTATGTTTATATAAAAAGTCATGCACAGTAGTTTTAACTGGTGTATTTCTAAATTGATTTCTATTTAGAGTACTGCATGTGTGAAATGTTTCTCCTTCCCCAGTGGTACAGTGCAACAGTTTAAAGGCTCCACCCAATGCTAGCATGCAATGTCGGGACCCTCGAGGAGTGTACAGCTATGGCTCAATATGTTCCGTTCAATGTGAAGAAGGATTTGATCTGATTGGCACAAACATGACGAAATGTTCTTCCCAGGGAAACTGGAGTCATACACTTCCTGTTTGCCAGGGTATGACCACATAGGACTAAGTCTTGGCCTTCAGCTTAAAGTAATCAGTCAATTTTTGTTTTACTATGTATGTGTAATGGTCTCTCCCTTGTCTGTCTTTCTTCAAGCTAAGAGGTGTAAACCAATAAATCCTCGTTATGGCTCCCTTAACTGTTCTGACCCAGATGGTTCCTTCAGTTTTGGCTCTCGGTGCACTACAACCTGTGATGAGGGCTTTCTACTGAATGGAACAGCCAGCACTGAGTGCACCTCCCTGGGCATGTGGAGCGCAGACATACCAAATTGTCTTGGTAAAAAAATATATATGTATCAGGGTCTGTAATTTGTCTATCACTTTACCTCATACAATTTTATCATATCTCATTGGTCTCTTCCTCTCTCTGGTCCCTTTCAAGCTAAGAGATGTCCCACTGTGAACTCTTCCTCTCAAAGCTCCTTAGTGTGCATAGATCCTCATGGAGAGTTCAGTTTTGGTACTTTTTGTACATCAACATGTGAGGAGGGCTTTCTCCTGAATGGGACGGCTGACATAGAGTGCACCTCTTTAGGCACTTGGAACAGAGAAATGCCCAACTGTCTGGGTAATAAATCATAAACAAGCTGCACTTGGCATATTTACATACACTTGTGATTTGGAATGTGGTTTTACATATGTCCATATCAATTTATTTCATTTGTATCCCAACACACCAGATTTCTCTTTAACTTGTCATGTCTTAAATCAACAAAATTAGAAGGAAATGCCACTTTTTTCAGAAGATTGGATTATCTGGTCTGAAGCTAGTCTTTATTTTTATTTTTTGTAAATCTACAGCACGACCATGCCCCCTACTGGCCAGTGATCCACAACATAGGATGAACTGCAGCCACCCATACACTCCTTTCAGCTATGGCTCCCACTGTGACTTTGAATGTGATGAGGGCTTCTGGCTGAAAGGAACACAGACTATAACATGCAACGAATCAGGCCACTGGAGTCAAGAGCTACCCACCTGCCAGCGTGAGGGTTCAATAAATCCTTAAATACTTCTTTCTTTATGTGCTGGTATTCAAACCGTTCATTCAATGTCAGTAATTACGATTTCTGTCTTTTTTACATCTCAGCTGTACAGTGTGAGTCCATTCGTACCTTGTCTTCATCCATGTCTATGAACTGCTCACATCCTCTGGGGAACTTTAGCTTTGGCTCCCAGTGTCTTTTCACCTGTGATGAGGGATTCTCCCCAAATGGCACAGATGTGTTGCTTTGCTCCTCCGCTGGATTTTGGAATGCCAGTCTGCCTACCTGCACAGGTAAATTTGTCTGCATGCTCATGATGCCAATGCTATCATGCTGATATTATGCCAGTGTAATGTATAACTTAAACTATAGCTGATGGGATCTGGGATCTGATCATAAACCAAAGACCATATGTGATCACTAAAGTTCAGAATTCACCCCAATAGAGCAAAGTGTGTGTAACAAATTTCATGGAATATTAATTCAGAAGTTAAGATCTCACAAACTCAGTCACTTTAGAAGTCTGAGGGTCACAAAGTCCAAAGGATACATCAACTGGGAACCATGAATATCTCCCAATTTTGTGCCAATCCATCAGGTAGATGTCAGGGAATTACTAGGATTCATCCTCGAACTATACTTGTCTGTACAAACTTTAAAAGAAATCATCTGGTGTTGGTTGAGATTATTTAATGTTGAATGGTCTGCTGATTAAGAAAAATGCAGTGAGTAGTAAAACTTGTGACTGACCTTTTGTGTTCCTGTGGAAGGTATGCCAGTGGGCTGGACTGCCATTCTGCTGTCTACAGGTTTAAGAGCAGTTTACGTTGTCGTGCTCCTTATCCTGATAGCGCTGGCTGTGGTGGTGATAATGCGATGTAAGAAAGGTGAGACCACTCTACTACTGTACTGCTGCTGTGCAGATACTTGTACATAATGTTGTAGCACTCACACCATTTCCTTGTTTCTAATCTTTGCAGGAAATACAATGGAACCACATGCACCAGCATGGGGAGACAAAGAGACTCCAGCGTTTGATTTTAAGACTTGATTTTTGCAGCAAATTTAAAAATACTGCACCCAAATGCTTGCTGTAATTATATGAAGCTTGGTAGTTGTGTTATGATACTGGTTAAAATACAGTAAGATTAGAGCTTCACTGTAACTGATTTTTAACACGCATATTGCATAAAAACGGTGGTTTTGTCATAAAGCAAAGTTTGTGTGCTGGTTTTGCTTATTGTTCTGCTTGTATATTGCTTGATAGCAATAAACTATAAACAATTCTTAAACCAGTACTTTTATTTTGAGCTGAGTCAGCCTAGAATTCTAGATTCACCATACGGCTACAAATGTAATTTGCAGCTAGGGTCAGTCTTGAAACTTTTTTCCAGCTTGTGATGTAAAAAACAAATGTCAGGTCAATCACATTGTGTATAGAGTCGGGAGAACTTGACATAATGACAGAGTTGCAATAGTTCCACATGTATTCCCTGCTACTTGAACAAAGATGGCTGCTGTAGAACAGCGGCCATTCAAATCTGCTTTGGCCCTAACTCTGGAAGACTTGGAGTTAAGCACTAAAGTCTTTAAAAAAAAAAAAGTGTTTGGCGTTTGGACGACAAGATGGGGCAAAAGTTTAGGCTATCAACTTGCATTGCTGTAGTGGTATCTTGTGTGCAGAGGGCATCTGAAAAACAGTTTATCCTTCCCTGCCAATGGTGAGATTCCATGCCCAACATCTTGATGTGGGTCAAGCTAGACTCACCCAATACTGCACATTAATCGATCAGGTTTGGAATTCTTCGTACATATCTAGTGTCATGTTATTACAATATAGGTTGACGTTGTCCTGCAGGTGCACTACGTGGTAGCTTATTTGACCTCCCATATAGGAACTAATTATGAGGTCAATTGGGGAAGTGGCAGAAACCCTCTGAGATCACCATACTGTCAGTTAAGAACATTAAGTGGCCAAAAATCTCCTGTCACTAATGGTGAGGATGTGATCTATTATCACTCATTGTCAGACTGGGCACTGATCCTACATTGAGGGGCAATCCACTACCCCCACATTGACTAGAGTACACTGAATTAAATGGTCTGAAATGAGACTCTTGTGGTGTTGAAAATGTTTAATATTAGGGCTGATATACATTTATAGTAACCAATTTAGGTGTAAATCCATTGTCTTAAGTATGTAAGATCTATATCTACTGTGTCAAATCTTCCCTGTGTATCTGTGCCAATAGTATACCCCCAGATTTTAAATATGTGCTGCCAATGGAGCATCTTCAGCAAAGCGTGTGCATCTGTCTTAGCGCTGCAACAGCATGAAGCCAATTATAGCAGTTAAAAGACAGAGGGCTTGTGGCCTGCGGTTGGCATGAAGGGTGCAATAAATAACCATGCTGTCGACAGGAAACTGTTTGGCTACCGTCAGAATAATAATGAATTTATTGCTACCTGCTGTTACCGTATGATCACGGTTTGATTATTTTTCTCATCCCACCCACTGCTCCTGGCATCCATGTAAGCGTGCCAACTGCGCACAAGAAGGGAAAAAGTCCCCGCAGGTGACCACCTTGGCTTCCTTCCCTGATATTTAAGGCTGTCTTTTCTCTCTTTATCTATCTCTAAATATACAAAGAAGTACATCATGATACTTTGGTCCCTACAACAAAGAGTGTTGTTCTACCTAACACATGAGCGTGCACACACACATGCCAACAGACACTTAGAGCAGAGATACAAAGGCAGACTCAAAGAAACACACTCGGTATACTCTGCTGTACGCTTCTTTAGTTCTGCTTGGCAGTAGCATACCGCGGTGACAGACAGTTAGATTGTTCCTGACCATTGACTTGCGCTCTCTGCTCTGCAAGGTCTGATTTCATAGTGGGAAATATGAGATGGGTCCAGGAAAGGGTTCATGGCTGGGGCAAGGAGGCACTCCATACAGTGGGGCTTCATATCTCTGTGTCACCCTGGGCATTCTCCCCTGACACAGCTTTCAGCCCCTCTGGTGTCTGGAGCCCCCACCCTGGGTTTCTTAACTTCTCTCCCCAGGATTGGTGCATTCCAGCTGGGCACAGTACCTGGGTGGTCCCCCCTCCCGTCCTCCATGACTGGAGGAAGGAAAAGGCAGAAAAATGCAGCAAGGGCCTTTGACCGTGAGGAGCACAATGTGAGCGTTGATGATGGCGGCGTGGATGTGATGCTTACCTGCCACTGACCCATACAGCTGTCATAGCCCAGCATTTTACAATCTGATGATCCACTCAATAGCCAGGGGAAGATGTCTCGCTGACCTGTCACCTAGATTGGAATGATAAGCACCGAGGATAGACTGACCCAGCTGTAACCCTCAGCATGAATACCCCATCTTCATAATCCATCAGCCTGTGTTTAATACATGTGTTCATTCATTTCAGTCAGTGTTTCATAATCACTATGTATACATTTTACACTGAACATTCATTGTATCATACCATGATTTATTGATCATTGTTGATTCATTCAAGATGAACAGCATACACGCATTGTAAGAATAAATACAAATACACATCCAAACAGTTATTTACATTAGTAGAGGAGGTTATAATCTCATAATCTAACATTCAAACATAGTGAGAGAGGTCTGGCAGCATTGTGCTTACACAGGAGCCTATGTCGTGCAGTGGGATTGTAAAGCATAAGAGTAGTGTAATCAAGTTTATATGCATGTGCACAGGGTATGGTATCACAGTGTACCCACATCTCCGTGGCGGTGACTACCTCTTTAGCTTCTACCTTGTGCACAGTACTGAAAGATAAATGATGAGACCGCAGAGCGATGCAGAGTGAGGGAGATGCTTCTCACTGAGTCTGATCTCCACCCTCAGGAAGTGAAGTAAGAGTCCTGCATGGAGTAGAGGCAGTCAATAGGGGTGAGCAGAGTGGAGTCACCCAGGGGCCGGCAGTCGCTGTCAGCCACATGACACAGAGGGTCTCTGTCTATGTCACCGTAAAGACCCTTAAAACCTAAAAACAACACAGCATCATTAATCAGTTTCTTTAAGTGGCACTTCATCAATTTCACTCATAAAGTCCAGTTTATTCATCATTAGGAGAACTACTCAGCCAAACAGTGGTATTATGTATTCTGTGGAGGGAGCGTTGTCAAATTTAAAGAAATAACCCTAGCGATGTCATCAGGATGGAGTTGCATTATGGGGCAATTAAGGATATAAGGACTAAAAGCCTTTTGTCTCTGCCTCTGCTTTATGAATTATGAACATATGGCCCAACTTTATGAAAGAGCAATACATTGCTGAAGTACTGTTTTGGGTAAAATATATAATTTAGAAGAGCTGTAAAGGGCTTTAAAGTTAATTTGCACTGTACAAGGGATGGACTAAATAACAGGAACAACAATATCATAAATTCCACTTTGCCTTGCAGTAAATACTACCTTTGTAAAGGACAGATAATGTTTCATTAGTGTTGTAACTGTGCTAGAGAGGTGTTGATTGAAGTCATTCTGTCTGTGGTTTGTTATATTGCATTATACTCTAACATGTCCCCAATGTTGTTATTTTATATTATTGTGTCCACCCACAATATATTGTTACTTCTGGAATTATTCAGAGAAAATCGCATAATGTTTAAAACAAAGTAGAGCTACAACACAAATTGTATTTCATGTCAACAGCACACACAAGTACATGTTGACAAAGTTGGGCTGACCTCTGTTTGGCCAATACTAGCTCCATTTTGCCCTACAAATCAGTAATGTTTATACTAAATAGGAAAGGCGTTATTCGACAGCACAAGGACACCCTAGGAAAAATTACTGCAATACTAAAGATAATTGTGTCCCAGATTGGAAAAAAATTACTTTTGCGTATTTGTAAATAATAAACTCCTGACTAATGTTCTGATTTCACATTGCCAACAAATAATGGCAATAAATCACATGCTATTTCAAAATCTTTTTTAAATCTTTTAACTAGTCCCACTCATCACAGAGACTTTGTAGAGTAATACTTCAAACATGTAATTCTCCATTGTGTTTGATAGCACTGAGGTGTTTACCGTAAGGGTACATATGATCCCCTGGCATCTGAGGTGGGGTCAGGCCCTGTCTGAAGGGGTCCATGTCATAGTCCTGCTGCTCCAGTGTGGTGAGTCCCATCTGCTGTTGTTGCTGCTGCGGCTGAATATGGGTATAGGAGGACCCCAGGTGCTCCAGCTCAGAGGTCAAAGCACCACAGGAGGGTGCTGTGGGGCACCGGAGAAAACACAGGAGACGTGTTTAATGCTGTCTGTAACAGTAATGTTGTCTTTTAGTGAGCTTTTATGCCATGTCGCTATCAGTCTCTTTACAGTCTAATACCTGTGTGATGTGATGGGTGATCTCGCTGCTCCTGAGTCTGCTGCTGCTCCTGCTGCTGCTGCTGTCTCCTGGCCAGTTTCTTCATCTAAAAACATGCACTAGCAGACATAAATCTTACATACAGGCCGAGCGTAAAACAGTTTTTTCTCACTCCACAGTACTCTCTGCCACCCAGGCATAGTGTGTTCACTCAATTGCAAAAAATAACAGTGAGGTAAAGGACATCTTTCAGTGGAGGAGGGAAACCACACATGAGCCCACTTTGTGAGGAAATATGTAGTTTAATCTACAGTGATCTCGCAGTGAGATGTCATCAGTTTCCTGTATGAAGAGATAACCAGGCTGATTTCCACTCTGGCATACAAACGTGGTGCAGAAAGACTTCTTTTATTAGTAGCGCATATGACTGTGTGTGTGTGTGTGTGTGTGTGTGTGAGAGTGTGTGTGTGTGTGTGTGTGTGTGTGTGTGTGTGTGTGTACTTTGTATTACTTTGGCTCTTTGGTTCTGGAACCAGACCTGCACCACCCGGACGCTCAGACCAGTCTCTGCTGCCAAGGTCTCCCTTACCTTGGATTAAGATTCAGGGGGAGGAGAAAGTAAGAAAGGGAGGGTATAGATTGAAAAATAGAAACAGAGAAGAGGTCACTTGAAGGTTAAAAAAAAATCTGTTTTGCTTCACCAATCCGCCTCAAACAACAAGGAAATAATAAAGCATGTATGAAATGTCTGTATGTCTTTGAAGTTTTTAGTCAACTCTCCTTTATAATGTTGTCACAGCTATAGCATATCTACTCATCTGCACTACTATAAACAGTAGATAGCTGAAATCCTGTCAGACTTATGGACTAACTTAAATATTATTTGCATTGAAGTTATTACTTTGTTGTGTTAAAAAAAGATACGGTAGAAATACATGATTTAATGATTTTCTGTCCACATTCCATACAATCTGAGGATTAACTTATTCCAAAAATAGAAAAGGCAACCAATATTTTGTTAAAATAAAAAAAACTACGAAACAGAGGATAAAATCCTGCACTCAGCTCTTGCTATAGCATCCCACCCAGTCAATGGTATAGCACCTTTTATTTACAAAAACTAACGTTTTGGTCCACCGTCAAACACACACACATACACACACAATAGAATGTGTTTGGATGTGCGGGCTGTTCCTACACGCCACCTCCTATAGAAATATGATACTGTTACCTATAGTCTATGTTATATTATCAATAAAATGACAAGATTTTTGGTTGGAATTACATTAAGAATGTTAACAGAAAACAATAGTATAATTTTTTACTTTTATTATACTTTTTTCAGATAGACATCCTCTATGCAAAAACACGTGTCATATCTGGAAAAGAAGCTATGGAGCGAGGCAGGAACTACAGTACCTCCAGTCTAACACAGAATAAACGCTACCTTTCGGCAAGGCTTGGATGAGACCTCAAATGAAGCTTTAAAGGTCCGTCTTTGTTGAGTTGTCAGAATAGTGCGTGGCCTTTTGGGACGTTTGCTCTCCAGGTCTTCTGATCTAACTCGTCTGCCTGTAACCCTCACAGATTCCTCCTCTTCTTCTTCTTCTTCTTCTTCGTCTCCTTCTTCTTCTTCTTCTTCGTCAACACTTTTACCTAGTGGGCAGACATGATTTATATAAAATGTTTATTCACCAACAAGGAATCCAGGATGAATAATTTTGAGGGACAGATTTTTTTTTGGTTTGGTTGATGTGGCTCGGGAAAGGGAAGTTTGGGGTCCCCTACTGGATCTGCTGCCCCCGCGACCCGATACCGGATAAGCGGATGAAGATGGATGGATGGATGGAGATTTTTTTTTGTAATGGAAATTTCATGCTATCAATCTAAGATGTTCAACTAATCATTGTTGTAGTTTTTATTTATTATTTAACCACTTTGCCTGATCTCTGCTTCGGTTTGTGGTTGTTGGCATTTTCCATTATGCTTTTTACAGCCTAGAAGGACAGAATTCCCCTTAGACCACTTAAATTTCTTGGTGAGTTGATGCAGCCAGTCATGGTTTCAGGCATCCAAAGAAACTGTACCCATATTGACACTTAATCACTTTACCCAAAAATGGGCTATTTCGACTTAGTGTAGGTGTCATATTTTAATATTACTGTTGGGTTATTTATCAAAACTAAAACATGGTTATTTTAATCCAATGTTAGACACAAAAAGCTCAGGTTTAACCTTAAAACGGTCCCAAATGTATTGTACAAAACGATATGCATACAACATTCAAAATTGCAAAGAATACACAAATACTTTACAATCAGTAACAAATGACATGACAGAGCTAGATCATAACAGCTCGCAACCACCATATTTTAATTTGGGTAAATAACCAAAGAGTAATATAAAAATAATACTAACAGTCAATCAAAACAAACCATTGTCTTGTCTTTTCTAACCAAGTATTGCAATGGTACTGGGTCAATTTTTACCTATAATTAATATACATACACACACACACACACACACACACACACATGCACACAAACGCACGCACGCACCCTGTACAAAGCCTGTACCTGTGTCGGAGGAGGTTGGGCTGGCCACACACTGGTGATAGTCCTCTCTGGCACACAGTAGCTGTCCCTCTCTGAGGACACAGCGATCTCCAGTCTGCAGGCGGCAGGAACAAACGCTGCAGGTAAAGCAGCGCAGGTGGAACACAGCGGCCCCTATACGCATCACCAGTTCTGCAGGAGAGATGGCCTCCGCGCAGCCCCCACAACACACTGCAAACAGACTGGAGAGAGGGAAAGGAGGGTGAGGGTGTAAGAAGGGAGGAAACTGTGAGAGCTCAGTAAATAACAGAGAGTAATGCTTTTGTTTGGCTGCCTAGAGCTTGAGAATAAGCTAAGATACTTGAGGACCACTCACACCTCAGTAAGAAGGTACTCCATCAGAAAAAAAAATGCTTGGTTGACTTGGGGAATGTTGCTGAGTTGAGCTGTCATTCAAATCAACTGCCAACCTGACTTCTCTCCTCTCCTCCTCCTCCTCCTCCTCCTCCTCTTCCTCCTCCTTCTTCCCTAACCACTCAGACACATACCCTTAGCGTGGCGGGTGTGCATCTTAGCGCCTGGCAACCAAGACTGGTGGGCTTAGCCTCAGAGACTGTTGCCGTGGCTCCGGCTGCCTTGTCCGAGGCTGTGCTCCTGGGGAGGCCGGAGAAAAGCTCTCGGCAGGCCATGGCTCCAGGCAGAGGGGGGGAATCAGATCTCCTGGTGGGAGAGGCTGAGCCGCCGGTCCTATGAATTATCTGCGGAATTATCCCTAAGTCTGCTTAACCAGAGCGGAACAAAGACAGAGCCAGCCCCCAAGCAGCAGGACCATTGTCCGCTGGCTGGCACCGCCGCATTTTGGGTCTGTCACGCAGGATGATGCGTCATCATTCTGGAGCTGGCGTTTGTCTCCAGACTTGACTGGGTCACCAGACCAGTCAGCCCTGTGGCATGAGAAAGTGACAGCCTTTTTGCCATGTTTTTGTTTTCACGTAAAAATACTTCATGCGGCCCAAAAGGAGAGCCTACATAAATTGTTAATTCTTGTAGCCATTAAAGGTTAGTGTGAAATGAAAAAAAAACGTAACTTGCTGATCAATGTAATTACTCATGATCAGATGTAAAAAGAAAGGTTCTGAATGACAGAATACTATTGTCCTTATTTATCTTTTACTGGCCATCTATGATGAACCACAGTCATCATATCTGCGTCATTAAAAAACTTATTGTAATAATAAACTTTTGTTTATCATTTTGATCCAAAATGTAATTTTTCCATTATGTATTTTATTCCAGATAACTGTGATTATGTGTTCAGTGAAAGGACGCTGTGTCATAGGTACTTTCACAGCATTTGCACCATCCAGAGAAATAGATTACACATCACAAAGAGGAAAGAACTGTGGCACTTTCATGTCTACAGCAGTTAAACATAAAACATAAAAGTGATAACTTTGTGATAATCACAAACATACACAAACTTTGATATCAGTGAATCCACACCTAACAAAGATTTACTTTCAAGTTAAACAAATATTACATTTGACTTCCATTTGAATATGAATCATGTTAAATTGACATTTAATGTTGTATTTACAAGCAAACAAAACCTCAGACTATACAAAAAGCAAACAGCCAGGTTGAGACATCCCTGTCAAAAGGTCTGGAGCTGCAACATCCTAAAGACAAACATTGCTGGGACCTCTCACTGTTGCTATGGGGTCGCTAGGGAAACAGTAAAGCCCATTCCCAGCAGTTCAGGAGGGTCAGTCGGGCTGCTTGACCCATCAGAGTTGTATGCCCCATGGCCTCAATGGTATGCGCTTTAATATAGCTAACATACGGTCTGTGGTATGTGCATTCCTGTGGCAACACAAAATGCATCAACGCAACATCTTCAAAGGAAGTGTGGCTGAGGAAATGCCTGGAATGTTTCTGGGTTTCTATGATACAGCAAAATACTTGACTTAATGTCTCATCGTGATGCTAATGCTAGATGTCAGTGAAGACTAAACGACGGGCATTAATGTTGATAGATCATTCATGTTTTCGAGAACTGCTTTTCCATTATGCGCCTTGCCAAGATCGTCTCATCGTAGCCATTATTCTTAAGCGTTGTTAATGCAAAGGTAAGAGTACCTCCAATACTTATGGAGCAGCACAAGGTGTTTAATATTTCAGAGTTTCCGTTGACATGATTGGCCCAGAGGCCCTGCTGGGAGAGCGGGAACACTCAGTCAGTTGGATTCAGACATGGCAATTAGTGACAAGATCATTAGAGAGAAAGAAGTCAGCAAAATTCTGAACACTGACATGGCCAGGGTCAGCCACTCGCAAGCTAGATGCACTGTATAACAAGATGAGGGTTTGGCAGAAATGTACACACACACATTTGCTCACAGCAAAGCTCTCCTATCTCATTGCTCTCGCTGTGACTTCAGTGCTGACCTTTGGCAGACAGACTGCTGGTCTAGTGGCCATGCAGACAGACAGATCCTGTTTCTGGATCAGGTTAACCTGGATCCTTTGCTGAACATGCACAGCAACAGACAGATACAGATCTGCGGGTCAAGTGCACCTCCAGTCACACTGCTGATCTGACGACCAATCTACTGTCCGGTCCACCTGTCCACTGAACCATTTAGCCAATCTTAATCTACTGACATTCGGAGCAACCTAAACATCACATTGTCAGACAGGAATTTGCATACTGCTTCATTAAATTACAGTACAGTCTGTATTGAATGTATTGTGTGTCCAGTGTGACTGCTACGGGTCGGACATACAAACTAGATGAATTATATGGACAATACGGTCATGTCAGGAATATTTGACAATCTTCTAATGTGTTGTTTAGTCTTGGAAAACAGTTATGTAAAAATAAACCTCATCCAATTTTACAAAATATAAAACCGCCGTGGATTATCATCCTCATTATTATGTTGTTAATAGTTGTAAGTGCCATTTATTTCATATGGAATCATACAAAAAATATTGAGACAAATGTATTCATTCACAAAGAATGGCCAAAAAAAAAAAAAAATCCATCCAACCATCCAACCTAGATCGACGTATTATTAATGAGTTACTCTAATGCAAGTATTAGAGGAATGTACACCAATCTCATGAATACAGCAATGGTTTTAATAAATTTCTGTTAATGTCGCTAAATACTTAAATAATAAGGTCAGTTGGTATGTGGGCCTTATCAGATTTCATTTCACCATGCTGTGTCAAACTAATAACAAAGTAAATAAATCATGTGTTGTTGAAAAATATTTTTACCTCAAGACATAACGATGTGAAAAAACGTTTATGCCAAAAAATGATTGAATATCTAAATGTTTGTGAATATTGGGAGAGAATTGGTTTTAAGTATATATAAATCCTTGGTATGTTCTGGCATGAATCTAAATAATAATCTGGGCATATAAAATAATTCACCTTTCTGATACTAGTTGTGTATGTGCAGTATAACTTCTTGGAGACAGTAATAAAAGCAAGCACTGATAAAGTTAGAGTGAAATGGAATATATTTATGTATAAAATATAAACTACTTTGTTTAGGGAATTCAAATACTGTCATCATTGTCTTTTAGCTTCCACAACAGGCCAACGGGCCAAAGCTTGTGGTCTGGCTGCCATTGATTTACTACACGAGCGAAATGAAAAACAAGGCGAGATTCAGAAAGAAGATGCAGCGTGTGGTAAGAGGCAAATGTTGTCACAGTATGGAATAATTGTCACTTTTGAGCTGGCTTTCCACTAGTCCGCTGGATCAAAAGAAGGGAGGGAGAAGAACACAGTTTGCACCGCAACCGAAACACTGACCCACTTTTTAAACCCTCATTGTGGACAAATGTGGTGCTCATGTGTTCTAGGGTGTCTTAACCCCAGACAGGATGAGCAGAGAGGCAAAGACGTGATACTTTAGAGGCAGAGCTCTGGCACCAGGCCTCCTGCTAATTGGTCAGGTCAGATATCTCACGGTCGGCTGGGCGTTGTCCCATTGCTAGACACAGGGGCTGCTGTGAGCAGAGCTTTCCAGATGCCGCGGGACATAACGCCAGGGCTCATGGAGTGCACTGTCCCCCAAAATAAGTTTACACCATCCTCTCCGGCTCTCTTGTAGGGATGCACCAGACCTTCTGACATATGGCTTTACTCTCCTAATTACCTCTCAGCCCTGCTCGTTTCTCTGTGCTTTGGCCAAGTGCTATGTTCTCCACTGATCACGCTAAGCACTTTGAATTGTGTGGTTTTATGAGAATCCAATCTGATTTCCATTTATCCATTAAAATGCTGGGTAAAATGTTTATGTTAGTGCTTGGTTATCATAAAAAATGGCATGTTTTAAACATTCTGCTAACAAAGACTCACAAAGGTACAAAGGCCTCCAGCACCACTGCAGTGTAATTTAGTTGACTGGAAACATGATGGTGGGGAGTGTTTTGGACCAGTACGTGTATCAATTTCTTGTTTCCCTGCCTGCTTGGCAGAACGACCGTCACTAAATTGTTCAGAAATAATGTGCGCCTGTTAGGGTGTGCAGTTGCAGTGGGTGAGCAGGGAGGCGGGCGATGGGTGATGATGGTGGGAGTTTTGGGGGGGGAAGGCCTCAGCCACAAGACCATATGTTGTCCCCAGCTTGCAGTTGCCACGCCAATGGGCCTTGAAATTTTAACACATTTTGACAATGTGTCAGTTGAGCTCTACCCCTGGTTGTGTGCTGCGTGTGTGTATGTGTGAAGGTGTGACAGTGTTATTTTGTATGTGTGCGTGTGTGTGGGCCATGCAGTGGTGTTCTCACATTCCTGCTCCCTTGCCACCCCTTCCTCCTACAGTCACCTTGTTCTCTTAGTGCACTGTGCCAAGTTCCCTGGAAGTCAGCTTCATATACGCAACAATAACTACACACACACACAAACACACACACAGACATACACACACACAACCACACACATACAAACAGTGCTTTTGCCATAAATTATAAAATGTTTGCATTTACAGTATGTAAAACTAAATTAGATACATTTGAGCTACTATAAAGGGAAATCACTTGTCCCCCCAACACACACACACACACACACACACACACACACAAACACAAGTTCTTATTCAAGGTCAGATCTGGACAAGGGTTCTGTTGTGAAAGTAGACTTAATAGCGCACAGTAATGTTTGGACCCCAAGGACAAATCCTAAAATGAAATGAAACTAAACAAAAGAAACATCCTATAAGTCCTAAAATGTTGGTAGCATTCTTTGCAACATATACACATACACGTGCCGAAGCTAAATGTAAATGACAGATAAAAGTCAATTATACTACAAACAATCTTTTATTTAAACAAATAATGGTGTGCATCTAAATGGGATTACTTTATATACATTTTAGCGGACATTTTCATCACAAACTGTA
The DNA here is from genome assembly GCA_026937815.1 of Etheostoma perlongum. Classification (NCBI taxonomy): domain Eukaryota; kingdom Metazoa; phylum Chordata; class Actinopteri; order Perciformes; family Percidae; genus Etheostoma; species Etheostoma perlongum. Next base: position 19,876,683 of record CM049379.1, read on the forward strand.
ATGAAAATTTAACATATGTTACTCTTCATGCAGTGACTTTACATCAGTGAGAAAAACGGACTTTGCCACATAAGTTGATTGCCCTCAAAAAAATCTTTTCTACTTCTTTTTTTTCTTACTTACTGTTACTTAAATTTAAATGTATTTCTGAATGCACCTCTGTGAGAAAAATTATGCCTCCAATACAAATCAGATGTGCTCAAACAGAGTTCATTCAATTGGATGAAGTCGAAATTGAGCCTCTCCATGAGTTGGAAAGTAATATAGGCCTTTGCTTGAGTGTTTTATGATTTCAGCTGTAACATTAGAAGGAAACCAAACAAATAAAGAAGAGTTGGAGCTCAGCACTCACTCAGCGTAGTCCCGCTTGCAGTAAAGTTTGCGGTCCCGCAGAAAGCAGGAGTTCCTGAGCGCGTCCCCGCACGCCGCACACCGCACACACTCCTCGTGCCAGAGGCCGTCAGTGACTCTGAGCAGGAATCTGTCTGTGATCAGCCGGTGGCATCCGGCACACACTGCCCTCTGATCCATATCTGCAATGATGTGGAAATCCTTTAATTGGGACTCTTTTCCAATCAGCAGGACGCAGCTGAAATACTGGCTAATTTGGCTGAACAAAGTTTGTTGGAGGGCAATTCAAATGAGTCTTTACTTCGTTATAATGGGAGGGAAATGGTTAAATAGGCAGTATTGTTTATTTAAAAAAGTGGGTGTTATATATTGAGGCGTCAATCGTGTTTTACCGTTGCTTAAATTGACCAAATAGCCTATTACTAAGTTCGTTGGATGACCATAAAAACAGTGCAAAAAATCAAACAAGTTAAATTCATACTAAAAATGTATAATTTTAACATCTCTATGTTACTAACTAAACCTTTATTTACTATGTTATCAAGTGTTTATGTTATCACCTAAGCATGATGCCGCTCGATCTACCATTACACTCCACTGAAGAAACACTGTGAAACATATTTTTTGCCCAAAGTTAATTGAAGGAAAATTAGTATTGTCAAATACCACTTTAAATACAGTTATGTAAGTTTATGAAGCTTCTACCTTTAAAGTGTCGAGTTTCCAGACGGTGGGAAAGTATTTGGCAACTCTTCTGTTCTTCTCAGAGCATCTCCGGCGCTAAAAGTCCCGCTGCAACTTGCTTCTCGGAGCAAAGAGCAGAGCATCAACGTTTCTCTCAGAGCTTCCGACGACCTCTCCCAGTCCACCGGTATTGACTATTTAGGCCTTCTATCAATTATCCTATTAGGAGTGAACGGGAAGGAGAGAGAGAGAGAGAGAGAGAGAGAGAGAGAGAGAGAGAGAGAGAGAGAGACTTCCTCCATGTGCAGGTGCCGGTTACCTCTCGCCCACCCCCCTTCACATTGGATGCCACAAAGTTACCAGAGACGCACATAAAAGGTTTTTTGTTCTATTATAAAGCAATAATGCATATAGTGCTCAGGAATAATAGTGCAAAATGAAAGATCAACTTTTACGGTATACATTGTCCGTTTGTTAAATTATCATTAGATGGATAGATAGATAGATAGATAGATAGATAGATAGATAGATAGATAGATAGATAGATAGATAGATAGACACTTTTACAAACTTCATCAAGTTTTACAAACAGGATTGTGAATAAAGATGCCAATAGGGTAGGGAACCAAAATAAAATACAATTATATATATAAGAAAGTATATATATGTATATATATTGTGGTCTGACTGTATATACTGAGAGCGAGAGAGAGAAATATATATATATATATACATTTAAATATGTGTATGAACACATACCATCCCAAACATTTTTTTGCCAACATGTTTCTATAACAGCTCTAACATATTTTAAGTATTTCTGTACAGTAGCCTAAGTTGTCAGCACAATTTATCAGTCTGGCTCCACTATATTCCACATTTTGTTGAGTTATTCTTTTTTTACACTGACGTTCAATTTTATACAATATGTGCCAGCACCACCACCAGATTCTACACCCTCACAGATCTTTGTGATGAGGACTAAAAGGCATTCATGATGTTGAGGCCTGTAACGGTGACAGACTGGAACCATGAAAAGGATTCAACAATATCTAACATGCGTTTGTGTATACACTCAACAAACGCCATCTGGTGGACAACGACTGGAAATAAAAAGAATGGACAACACTAAAAAATGGAAAATATTTCTGGGCCGCTTTTGTTCTGTGACATATTAAAAAAAAAAGATTCAAGTAAATTGGTCAAATGTGATGAGAAAATTGATATTCTATTTTGCTCTCAAAATGTTTTCATAATTTGAAAACATGTCCTTGTTTTTCTACATACGTATGTTATTTTAGAGCCACATAATATAAATGCAGTTTTAGATCATTAAGGATGGAAAGTAAAAATGAATTAGAATTTTAAAGGCAGAGTTGAAAAATATCTATCAATTTGCATTGGCTTCAAATGCCCAGATCTCTCTAATTCTAACTATGATTTTATAATATATTATATAATAAGTAAAATAAAAACACAAGACAAACACAAATCAGATACAATTTTTAAATAACTTTATTCTGTAAGAATTCTCAAATGAGTTTTAAGAAATGCATGGATGGTTTCTGTTTTTATACAATTCCTCTTTGAATAAAATATGATTTATTTTCAAATTGCATTGGGTTGCTTCCAAAACGGACACCTGAAATTACCTATTTACAAAAGAAATCTGTTAACAATTCTATTAGAATTCATTTGACAGTGTACTTGATGCTCCATCTCAAGACTCCACCCTCCCCACAACCTTAAAATACTTTTTTTTTGTTTTGTTTTCATTTTAATTACAATGTACTGCTTGGTACAAAATATGCTGTTTTACAATTGGAATCAAGTCTTCCGTCTTCATATAGCTGACAATGTGGGAGTATTTACAGGGGAAGGGGGGGACTCGTGTCATGTAATCTGATGCGGAGCCTCCAGCATCTCCATCAGGAAGGTGTCGATAGGCGTGTCCCCGATCAGCTTGAAGAAGAACAGATGCTCCAGACACTTGAGGCCGATGGAGCGCAGGGCGGGCAGGCGGAGCAGCAGCTTGGCAAACCTGCCAAAAGGAGGAGAATCAAACTTTAGTGATCATCCTTTTCTATTATGCAGAAAACCATTACTATGTTTACCATTCTAAATATATAAAACTGCATCCCATTCAATAAGATAATAAAATCCTGTTTTCAAGACACTTTCTCCAGTCTAACATTTCAATTTGATCAGACATACTCCCAAAGTGTTTTGATTGCACTACATTTAATTTGGAAATGTAACACTACCATATTAATCTCCCAACTGTAGTTAAGAGTTACTTTGTCGATCACGATTTATGCAAACCATGCAAAAACACATCAAATATGATGCACTGCTCTTTAGCCTATTAGCAATTAGAGTATTTAATTAGATATATGTAGTCCAGTGAAATGCTGAATCTAAGAATTCTACTTTTAAAGCAGTATTTTTTTGTTACATTGTCAATGCATCTATTAAGAAAATGACTATTGAATCCAATAGTGTGTGTAATATTGTGTGATATTAATTTAATTTCTTCTTTTTTTGAGCTGTCAATTAAAATCTTGAGTGTCTACAACTGAAGCTAATTGTCAAGGTAGGGCTTTTATTTCACATCCTCTGTTGATTTTAGAAAGCTTCATAAAAATAATCAATTGCAACCTTTCTATATAACACTACAGGCCTCTGTCCTTTTAAATCTAATGCTGTAGTAAGTGTTTACGAGCTGTGCGGTAATATAAAATAATCTATCTTCATTGCTACATACAAGTCAAAGCGGTAACTAAACAATGGTATTTGGTATTGAATCCTTTAGTGTAATATTAATTTAATGTCTTATTTTTTTGAGCTGTCAATTAAAATCTTGAGTGTCTACAACTGAAGCTAATTGTCAAGGTAGGGCTTTTATTTCACATCCTCTGTTGATTTTAGAAAGCTGTAATGTAATGTGTTTCCTACCTGCCAGGCTGGTCTGGGTATTTCTGTTTCGTGTACGACTCCAATGAGGCGTAAACCTTTTCCCTCAGTGCCTCGACCTCGGGTGGGCTTGAAAGACCTTTTGCATCTGAAACAAACACATTGTCACAGTCAGACCACAATCTACCTGATTTAGAAACATGCATATCAAAATCCAGATTCATTTCTCATTTTTTGCTTTTTAGCGTACTGTATGAATGTGAACAGTAACTGGACGCCGAGCTGACCTGGGTTGAAAAGGACAATGGCTCGCAGGCAGCCAAGCTCTGTCTTATCCATTTGCATATCTTTCATTTTGGATACCAACTCTGTCAGGACTCTGTAGGAGATCAGATCAATAACATTAGAGAGTTTTGATAACGTAAGTGAATGAATAAAAAAAGTAACAAAATATATACGTTGCATCCATTTCTCCACAAAATTTAAATACGGTAACTATTGCCTCATCTTTGAATGCTACCTACCTATCAAAGATGGAGCCCACTCCAGCACTGTGGGCGCTGCTTCTGTGGACGTGGAGGCCTGTCGCCAACAGGATGCCATCTTTTACCGTGACGGAGCGATGCGAGAATGATGCGATAAGAAGCTCGTTCCAGCCTGGATGCAAAACAAACAAGCCATCCTTAAATCCCTCCTCTTAGGTCCTTCTCAAATATGTGTTAATGATAGATGACATGATTTCTGTGTCAGTCTCCCCTGCTTTGCTTAAAGCTGCACAGATTGTTATTGGGTCTTCTGTGTGGCTTCTTCCCGTCCTCCTTCAGGCCTGTGTGTGAAATGTTTCACCAGCAGAGGTCAGCATTGGTGTGGCTGCATACCACACTGCTGGGACTTGGCAAATAGTCCAGTTATATTTGGTTTCATTGCTCCATTAAACTAGATGGCAAAAATGTATTGAGCAAATGTAAAAGACTTAAATAGACTGCTTGCCTGGGGATGAATAACTGCCCTGACAAAAATTCTGCCCTGAAAAAAATGCTGCCCCAGCATGCAGACAATGGGGTGTAAGAAGGCCTGTTTACTGTTGTAAGGAAATAATAATAATAATAATAATAATAATGTATACTTTTAATGTATAAGTTACAATTTATACATGTGTGTTTTTTTATTTTCATATTAATGCTGTGCATCTCACAAATGTGTGTGTGTGTGTGTGTGTGTGTGTGTGTGTGTGTGTGTGTGTGTGTGTGTGTGCCTGTGTGCGCATGTGTGTGTACCTGCTCTTAGTAGGATGACCTGGTCATCCAGGGGGAGTTCGGAGAAGTGTGGGATCCTTTTGGCCCATTCCACCAATGTGAAGAGCTGCTTGTCTGCTGCTTGGCAGATATTGGTGACAGGGTCATTGGTCTGAAAAGGAAGAATACAAAAACAAAGTCAGTAGCTGTGCTGGTGTGCTCCTTCAGTGACATCTGAACGTGTCTGACAGTGATTAATGAGTAGGTGCAGCTGTGACTACTGTGACAAGACTTGTGAATGTTCTGACCTATTCTTGAAGTATTGAAGTTTTAAGGACAGAAATATAATCTAACCAAACTTCAGCCTAAAAATGACCACTGAGTTGAATCACTTCTTTTCTGATGCACTATCAGCAAGGTTCAACATTATGAGCGTTGGGTGGTAGAGTTTATTGCGGAGCGGTTGCAGTGGATTGCATGAGATTGTACAGGTCTAGCCAATAAAATGGCAACACTGTGTTGACTTACTGATACTTTCCTGACCTCTGAAATTGTTCTGAGGTGAAATACTGCAATAAACACTGCATTGTAAAAAAATAAAAATAAAAATAAAAATAAAAATAAAAATAAAAATAAAAATAAAAATAACTACCGTCAGTAGCTTGATCCAATTATGGAGTAACACCAGAGACTGGATTTAGTCCCCAAAAACTGTTCGGCATGTGTTATTTATCTTTCAGTAGCTACTAATCAAAAAACCTTTGAATCTTGCAATTCATGGATCTTCCGCATTAGTGTTTGGAGATTATGTCCTGAATTTATTCATTCAGTTTCATTACTCAGCTGGTTACATATGTTTTGACCACCACTGATCAGTTCAACTTAATAAAGCAGCATTTTATATTTAGGTTACTATACAGTGGTTGCTCCATCTGTTAGGTACCACTTCAGCCTCATGATAGATTAATGATTAATGGGTTTGACCAAACCACGCTCAGCATCTGTGATTCTTACCGAGTTGCTGGGGCTGCCGTCGTTGTACGACGTCTCTGTTTTGGGCTCCACAGCCAGCTCAGCATCCAGGATCTTGTCCACGGGCATTTCCTCGTTGAAACTGCTGGTACATTCCACCTCGTTCTCCCCTCGCTCCCTTCCTCGCTGCCTCTCTTCCTGCACCGCTGCACACACGCACACACACACACACACACACACACACACACATACATTTCAGGTCAAACACTCCATGCTTATTGTCCTTGACTAGATATCAGCAAAACCATAATGTTAACAGTAATGTTCACTCTGCATTGTCCTAAAGATCCAAGATAGTGGTAGTAAGCAATTGCTTCAGTCCAAGACATAAACAATATTTAGTATATCATTAATTAAAACAAAGAAAAGCAACAAAGACTCACAATAATGAGACTCCAAGTCAGGAATGTTTGATATTTGGCTTAAAAAATTACATTAACAAATACATGATTATCAAAATAGTTGCTGACCATTTATATTGACCGATTAATCAATGGTCAACTAATAGTTTCAGCTCTGAACTGAATACTCATCTTAAATGACCCCATTAGCAGCTGCATAATTTGATTTGATTTTGTTTTGTTACACATATTACACATCTACACATACATTTCTGCAGGGTTCAAGAATGTTTACACCCTAAACAAGCATTTGTAATAATGGAAATAAAGATCAAGAACAAATCCCAGACCAATCCTTATTAAACATATCACACCTGCACACACACCTTCTCTCTTCATGCCCATGGCCAGGCACTTCTGGTAGCGACAGTATTGGCAGCGGTTTCGCTGGCGCTTGTCAATCAAGCACTCCTTCATGTCTCGACACGTGTAGGTAAGATCTTTACGTACGGTCCTCTTGAAGAAGCCCTTGCATCCCTCACAGCTGTACACACCGTAGTGCTTTCCTGTGGAAACAAAATGGAAATCCTTCGTAAATACACACAAACAATTAATAGAGCTTAGCAACAGCCAAAATGCTAGGCAAGGCATGTATAATCACCAATAGCAACAACATAGCCCCTGCCTTTGAGATTTGATCTGAACCAACTGAGGACTGTACCAGATAATCACAGTACCAATAGCTTGCAGAGATAAAGCAGCAATAAAACTGATGTTTTACCTGAATCCGTATTATTCAGATGAATATTATGTATTACCTTTAGCAGTGCTGTGATGAGGTCTGAAGCAAGATTGAAATTGTTCAACCTGTCCAGGTTGCCTTTCCTTTAGAAGTGGCTTAACAACTACTATAGTTGTCAGTGATTTTGGAAAAATGCCTGAGGAGTGAGTGAAATTGTTTTTTAAAGAGCTGATTGGCAGGTTGTCAAGACAGCAGGTGGATAAATTAAGATGCTTCACTAAATCCACCAGACTCTTATTATTAATAGTGAGAAATGGTAACAATCTAGTCAAATTGTTTTAATGCGGTTGGAGCTGCCGTCTGGTTCTTATTGTTTGACATGGAGGAATTTATAGCGTCTCTAATATTTGCCCGATTTTAATTTTTTTTTACTGGAAAAAGTTGCAAACTCTGTGGCCGGGTTAGCTCAGCTGGTAGAGCAGGCGCATATACAATATATAGAGGTTTTCTCCTCGATGCAGCATCCGCGGTTTGACTCTGGCCTGTGGCCCTTTACTGCATGTCATTCACCCCCTTTCTCATATTTCATGTCTTTATCTGTTCTGTGGAAATAAAGGCCTAAAAATGCCCCAAAAAATAAAATAGAAAATACATAAATTAAATAAAAGTTACAAACTCTTACACTCATTTAGAGATAGGAAGTCAGTGGCACTGATTAGTTGGCTTCAGCGGTAAACAAGGCACAATATTCCTGTTAATGACAAAAGGTTTGTCCAGCCTCATTTATTTCAGAATTGTGAATATGGAGCCTCTCTTTAAAGATAATGTAATACATCTAAGGATTACTTTTTCTCCGTCTGCACTCATCTTTCCTGCGTTCTCTTTACTTTAGGCAGGCCACTGGGTCTCGATCACTCTCTGATTGTAATCTTGTGTGAAATCTGGGTATCATTTTTGACAAATCTATGTGTTTTAACAGTCATGTGAAATCTGTGGTTTGTTCCTGATTTTTCCATCTCAGGAACATTGCTAAGATCAGATCTGTGGTTTCTAAAAAAGTGATGGAGATGCTTAATCATGCTTTTATTTCTTCACGTTTGTGTTATTGCAATGTACTGTACACTTGTTTAAACAAATCATCCATGGACAAACTGCAAGTTGTACAGAATGCAGCAGCAAGACTTTTGTCTAAGACCAGCAGGACAATGCACATTACTCTGGTGCTTAAGGCTCTTCATTGGCTTCCAGTAGGTGCATTTTAAAATTTGAATCACTACTTATAGAGCCTTGCATGGTCAACTCCCTTTTACATCCAGGATCTTTTGCATGCACAAACTTATGGTCGCTCTCGGAGGTCTTCAGACCAAGACCTTTAAACTGTCCCCAGAACACGTTTTAAAACCAAAGGTGATCGAGTCTTTTCTGTGGTGGCTCCAAGACTCTGGAACTCTCTCCCTTTAGCCTTGAGAACTGTGGATTCTGCGGAAACTTTTAAAAAACACCTGAAGACACATCTTTTTAGACGAGCTTTTAACTAACAATGTGGCTTAGTAGTTTACGTGTTGCTGTTTTTATTTATTTTTACTGTAAAGCACTTTGTGACCCCTCTTGTCTGTGAAAGGTGCTATATAAATAAAGTTTACTTTTAACAGCAGTTTCAGGTGCAATATCTTTACCAGTGAGCAAATCAACATTGCACTAATAAAACTGACAAAATGCCTGAAAAGTAACTTTGAAATCAATCTGTCTTTCTTTCAGTTATCTGGGTGGCGATGTTTGTGATGAATGGGAGTGTAGTTTGTTTGCCCATCCCCCTCCCTCCTCCTCACCCTCTAACATTACCTGAGGAGCGGTCCCCGCAAATGGAGCAGATGTGCTTTGACATTCCCCCGGGGCTCGTACACTGGTAGTTGATGTTTCCCAGGTTTTGTAGGCCCGGCGGAGGCTTGATGTCCTCCGAGCTGCTAACACTGTTCATGTTCATCTGAGAGTACGACAGGAAGACAGAACAGAGAACAGAGACACAGAGTTGAAGCTGAGGTGGCCAGAAATGAACTAAACAGAGCCGAGGAGGAAGCGGAGGGGAAGTAAGAGTGAAAAGTGCAGAGGCCGTCTCATGACACTCTACCCCTTCCTCTATTTTTACATGTTGTCTTCCGCTAACCCATAATCTTTTTTTTCTTCTCCCCACCTACACCCTTTATTGTGAAAGTGCAGATTGCGATCACATGCTGGGTGAGTGGGTGGTGCAGAAGCTTCTGTCAGAGGCTTGTCATACAGGTTTTGTAGTTTGTTGACAGGGAGAGGCGTATGAGAGGAGTCACGTGTGCAGAAAAAGCAGATCTCTGACACAAACAGCAGAGGGCGCTAGTGTGGAGGGTCTTCTAATTTCTAAGAATAAGTGAAAGTTGTAAAGACATTGCACTTCTGATCCACACACATTTTGTTTCACCAGTCCAAATGCTTGTTTTTATTTATCACTAGCTTCTTATAATGGCACCAAAACAATTCAAACCTGAATTAAAGTGACTCTGAGACAGTAAAACATCTCATACCTCTGAAACCTCTTAAATGAGGGAATCACTTTCGGTCCCGTTTCCTCTTTTTTCATTCTTATCACCCTTTCTCCCTTTGACCCTCTCCCGCTGATGAGCGCCAGACCGGATTCCATTTTTGTGCTGTGCATTTTTTGTTTAGTTGTTGTTGTAAACATCTGCACTCTGAGTGGAAACAACAAGACTGACATACACATGCCCTGCTGCCCTATATAGTTGATGCTGCGCAGCATATAGGACATCCTTCCCACAGTCACCTCAGGCTCTTCCTATCCCTTATTTACAATGTGCACTCCCTTCTGAATATCCTCTAATAACAGACTAAACTCAAGCCTCTGACCCTTACAGCAGAGGAGAGTATATAAAACATGTTTTTTTTTCTTCTTTTCTTTCAGTTTTCCTGGAGCTCCCTAGTTCTCTCCACTGCAAACAACTCCTGCTGTAGATGCTTCGAAGGCCGACATTCACACTTAAATGAGCATTGAGCCTCCTGCATTCTTGCTTATGTGAGTCAATAAGGAGCAGCTATTCCTCTTCAGTGCAGAATAATTACAAATAAATAATTTTACACATGTATGGAAAGACTTGTAGTGCATTCAAACAGTTGTTCATATATGTCACTTTAGACAGACGTACTTCTTTAGAAAAGTGCTACAAGCACTGAACATGGATTATTGATTTCTCATGCATTCTTTATACAACACATGCTATGAGGACCACACTGCATCCTATATGTAATGTTTACAAGACACAAGCGCCTCCACTGTTATTTATTTTTAACTAAATGTCATTGGATTTTAGATTGGTGGTCAGACATAACAAACAGTTTGGATACATGTCAACATGGGCTCTGGGAAATTGGGATGGACATTCTGCCATTTTTTGGACCAAATGTTAAAATCATGGAAATGCAGCCCCCTCACCCTAGGTGAAACTCAAAACACGTGTGTAAGCAGCTATCACTCTCAGATTGATAGACAGGTATTGATGAGACAATATTACATAGCTAAATATCAAATCTGAGTTTCTAAGGTTTACTTTTGCTGCTATTACAGGCTTGTTTACATCAAATGCAGCAGAAAAATCATATTATGAGTTGAACAATACGTTATTCTTCAATATGAGTCAAACTATTCATTTATCTATGTAAATAAAGCTGTAATTTATATTAAGAAAATACTGCTCAGTAGGGCTGTAACCTCCCAGTCGACTGGTCGATTTATTGGTCGATACGTTCTGGCTTGACCAAAATTCTGATTGGTCGATTTTTTGTCGTGTTAATTTCATCAGGTGGAAGCATAGACCGTTACGGTCTATGGGTGGAAAGCACTAATTGCTAATGGGGGTGTTTACAGAGCACCCCTGTTTCACAGGTAACAGTCTGTCTTCAGAACACCCCCCTTGTTTTTACCTTTTTTGGATTAGCCCAACCCACCGGAGACAGATTGAAGAAAGTACTAGAAAGCCTTTGTCTGATGGTTTGCTGAATATTTATTTAATTGTGAGTGTTTAATTTACAGTCAGTCCTCCTCTACCATGTCAAAGACATCGGCAGTGTGGCAGCATTTTACAAAAATAGATAACAGAAAAAAGTTTAATGCAAAGTAACAGTTTGCATATCGCAGCTCGACTACAAACATGGCGTATCACCTAAAAACGGTAAGCTAACTTTTCTGCATTAGGTTGCCCTGTCTGTTTTGAGTAGGCTATATGAACATATCAGAGTTGGCATATTTCATAGTTTCCCCCCCCCAGTCGATTTTTAGTCGAAATTTTCACGACTTTAGTCGACCAAGATTTTTTTGGGTTGATTACAGCCCTACTGATCAGGCCTTTTAAAGTGATAATAACAAGATATTAGTAGAAAACAAAACAAAAACAACAATATTGAATTTTCTCATGCTTCTGTCAACCCTGCACTGCTCATGAACTTCAGTTCACCCAAGGAAATAGTATAGTATGAGATGCATGACACAATGACCCGATTGAGTCTTGGTCACTGGCTGTTGGCGAGCAGTGAAAAGATGGCTGGTCTGTACAATATTATCAACCCTGGCTGCCCCTTAAGGCACAGATCCATACTGTGATTGAACCAATTTATATCATTGTCTGTTGTGCCCAGCAGCACTGGCCTCCATCCAGCCTCTGAAGCACTCTATGTGTGTTTCTGTATGTGCGGGCGATCATCAAAGCACTGAGCCTTGTGTGGTTTGTAGTTAATTCAAGAGACCACTTAAAGAAAGCAGCTCCATTAGTTCTTTCTCTCTAGTCCTTTGTGCAAGTCAGTAAAAAAGGGCAGTCTTACGGGTGTTCCGTCTATTATTTATGCAGTCTAAAAGATGCAATCTCACTGGGAACGGAGCTATGTCAGGATCCTGAACAACTTAGGTATCATAAAGTGACAAGGGAAGAGAGAGTGTGGTAGAAATGAATAGGAGAAATGGTGAGAAAGAACAAACTTATCAAAAGAAAATTGGGGCTTCCTTTTTTCTCTTTTTCCATTCCCTCAGCAATCTGTTAATAGTCAGACTGCACCTTAAGTCCCCCCACATGACAGCAGTAACACAGAACTCAGGGATGACCTTTAGGGCAAGAAGTTTAAAGGTCAGTAGAAGGGTAGGGGAGAGAGGAAAGCCAAGCATTGCCGGCCAAACACATTGGATATGCCTAACCTCTCGACTGCCGTCGGAGAATCCTGACTGAGAGGCACATGATCGACCAAAGAACATGATAGCTTAAAGCAGCACCAGCTTGCCAAAGGTAGAAATTTGAAAGACTATGAAACACTAAAGCTGAGAGCTTAGGAAGAATAAGAAGAAAGTTTGTGTTGAGGAAAAATTTAAAAACAATAACTCTGTTTCACAGCACCTTGTTTAATGTTTCCTAATGTATTTCTGAATATTGTTTAAGTTTTAACTAACTAACGAGGTACTTTTTGAAAGGCATGGCAAAGGATAGTGGATAAACCGACAGGGTGAATTACAACATTTTATCACAACTCTAATTAACTCATAATTTAAATATAAACCTTCTATTAATTTTAAGTACAAATGTATATTTTTTTCAAGTTCCTTTCAAGACAATGTCCATAGCTATCTGTTGACCATTAGAGCACCCACGCATTCTCACCTGTGGACTGCCGAGTGTTCCAAAGTTCATGTTGGGCGTGGATGGCAATGATATAGAGGGCGAGCCCAGAGAAGATGTAATGACTGGGTAGGGTGAGGCCAGGCCGTTCATTGGCGAGCCCAAGCCAGACATGGGGGACAGTAATGGCCTTGAGGTGCTGATGACTGATGGGTGGCCGACCATGCCACCCATGGGAGGAGAGTGGGTGTGGGTCATTTGCCCCGAGTCTGGAGGAGAAGGAGAATGTGTTACTAAGAATGAGGAGACACAGAATAGAAACATATCAACTAAGTCACCAGTTGATTAGGTACACATACAGAAGCAATGCATCCATTATAATAAATCCTTCTAACTTTGGACTCATTAATGACCTACTGAACAGGGAACGTTGTGTATCATGTCAAGCAAAATAATGCAAACAAGCCAAAGTTTTAAAAATACATCCAAAATAAATCATATTGCTTATGCTGCAAAAAGTGTTTTTTTAGTGACTCCGGGCCAGCGCAGCAAGCTGTAAACAATAACTGTATAATCACCTTATAAAGACTTCTGTTTGGTGCTAAGCAGGTAGTGCACAGTGGGTATATCAGAGCATTTTAGTTGAAAACAGCTGCCTGCAGTGGCTGGAAACAACACTTATGACAGCAGTGAGAATCTATGGCTGTAAAAACTAAAACAAAGAGCTGAAAAACACAAAATGCTCAGTAAAGTTGCATGGTTGAGTAATTTCTGTTGGTTTCACAGTGCACATAGTTTTGATTGCATTAAATCCAGCTCATATAAAAATATTGACTATAGCAGCTTTGCGATTCCACAACATATCACACTTTAAAATAAGTGGAATATGAATAGATTATAAGATATAGTAAGCAATGTTGATATAATACACCTTTTTTCAAATTCAGCGAATATCTCCTAACGGTCACCTAGCTCTCTATTTTCTGTGTGCGCTGAAAAAAATCCAGTGTTCCTACACAGCCTTTTATGTGTAAATGAAAAACCAACAGAAAGGTGTGCATAAGCTACACAACACTATTCCAACCAATCAGCATCTGGTGGCGCGTGCAAACAAGTAAAGGGGACGGGGGGGAGGAAGTGGAAGGCCAGGAGTTGTTAACAGCAAGAGTTGGTAGCAAAACAGCAAAAGAGGAAAAGGACTATAAAATACAAATTTAAAATGAAGTTTTATGAACAAGAAAGGAGGAAGAGCCTTGTTAACACCGATGAAGTATTTCAACCATGGTTTCAATCAACGTTTTCAATCCTCCGTGATTTCAAAGGAATGAAAACGGGCTCTTGTCGTGGACTAGTGAGTAATAACGTTAGCTTTGCTGTTTCACGATTTGCTGTTTTCAATAGGTCAGTTTAACCTTGTCCATTAGCTATTGTTTACTGTTGTTTACAGCAGTAGCGACAGTTTCAAATCTACAACTTAAAATGAGCTAACATCGACTCTGCCATATTTCGTTTAGTCAGCAGAGCCACTAACAGAAATGGTTGCTATGGCAATGCCCGTTCATTAATCTGTGGGGCTTCTTGGGGAGATTCTTGTATTTGTATGGCAGTTGAGTTTAACTATCAACAATCTTCATGCAGCATTGCTTACTGCACCTTAAACATCCCTGAGAATCTGAGAATATATTGTCGACTAACAGTGCAATATGTATGTATGCAGTCTGTGTTCAGTGTGTAAATATGGCTACACAGAGTAATGAAGCTTTGCTCATTTTGGTCAGAGGGTGCTGACTTTGCTTTGCATCCAATGATGTAAACTGACAGGCTGGCATTTACATAGATGACCTACTTAGAAAAGCTGTCATTCAACTGTGTAACAGGGCGTGGTGTGTAAATTCATGCATGTGCTGTAGTTAAGGACAATGTGGACAATCATTCATCAGAATACAAATACCAACATACACATACAGAGTACATGTACTGTACTCATATACTGCCACAGGCTGTCTGTCACTGCTTGTTCATTTAGACAGATGCAATAAGCATTCTGTCTCACTGTGAATGTCAATGACTCAAATAAATGAATGGAGTTTTCTGAGCATAATGATGCTGATGATGAAATACATGCCACAATTATGCACATTTGGACTAATCTAATGCTCTGTCAGTGTACCATTCCCCACTTTCACACACACACACACACACACACACACACACACACGGTTATTAAAAGATGCAAAATGGTTATATTTCTTCTTTTTCTACCATAAAGCTCAACAGAGTGCTCAGATATCAGATTTCTATAAACAAAAAAATAAAATTTTCAATCAATAAAATGATGATAAAATGATAAAAAAAGAATGTTCAATTTTTCAGGAAATATAAACTTTTCAACAATAATGCGGCCCCCTTCCATTTTATATTAGCACAGATTCATCTGAATGAGAGGTGATCCATCT
Organism: Etheostoma perlongum; assembly: GCA_026937815.1. Taxonomy (NCBI): domain Eukaryota; kingdom Metazoa; phylum Chordata; class Actinopteri; order Perciformes; family Percidae; genus Etheostoma; species Etheostoma perlongum. The sequence goes on from CM049379.1 coordinate 19,892,079, forward strand.
CTGCATGGAAACTCAGTGATGTTTCTTTACGAATGCTGTAATGATCTCTAATCTGGGGATCAATAAAGGCTTATCTAATCTTAAATCAAAGGTCCACTTCACCAATTTTCAACCTCAGCTCTATTTATTTGTTATCACATCTTTATCTGTATCAATACACTTGTCATATATGTTGTTGGAGATTCTATTTAGAGGTCCCATATTGTAAATGTGAGATTTGGTGTTATATAAATACCATCTTGTATTGTATTGAATGTGAAACTGTATGTGGTCTTGCACGCTTGGCCAGGTCGCCGTTGCAAATGAGAATCTGTTCTCAACGGCCTACCTGGTTAAATAAAGGTTAAATAATTTTTTTTAAATATAAAATTAAAGCTGCAAGCAGCGTTGAACGGGCCCTCGCCCCACACAGCACGTTGGGGTTACTAGCGGGACAGCTGGCCGATTTACTTCAAATGTTGCCCACTGCCTCAGCGGAGTACGGGGAACAGATGAGTTTCCTCAGATTCAGAATAACGGTTGCCAAGAATTGCAACTCTTCTTGTTTCATTTCCACCTTCACAAAGTTGGTCCTTTATAACTTGTACATTTTTTGAAGTATCAAAATTCTTTTGATAACATTTTGTCATGAGGGTCAACTGAGTGTACATTAAAGATTTCGTGCAGATCGGATTAATGCTCTAGGAGTTAGAAAAAGTAGGTTTCCCATGCATTGCCATTTGGCTAATTAATGTAAAAAATCGAAACAGTGCCATCTAATTGCCAACTGACTCAAAAATAGGCAAATATGCTCAATGGCCTATGTGGAACAACAGTGTCATGTTTCATGGCAACCGGATATATATATATATATATATATATATATATATATATATACACATATATATACTATATACACACATATGTATACACACACATATATATATATATATATATATATATATATATATATATATATATATATACACATGTGTGTGTAAAAAGTGCCACTATAGTGCCATTACAGAGTCATTCCTTGGCTGTAGAGACGGTGCAGAGACTGACTGTACGTACACACCGCCACCGACTTGAGCTGCAAAAAAGCTCTGGCCGCCCCGCCAAGGATGCTTGTCAAAAAGTACGGGGAAGCTTTCAGACGCTTTAGCCGCTCTGACGTGGCGGCGTTCGTACAGCGCTATTGGTCAAATCGGTGTTGTGAGCAACTGAATTGCCTTCTCGCTTTCGTAAATATTTCGCGCTTGTCCTCTATGTGTATCATTGGATAATTATGGATCATCGCATTTGCGCATTTAATAAGGGTAAAATGATCTGCAAAATAGATTGTACCATTCACAGCAAGCAAGGAAGACTACCATGCTACGGCGCACTGCTCATTTCCCTCGTTAAAAAGATTAGGAATCATCAACTCACCGGACACACCAACTATCTCGGCTACTTTATCCCATGCCTCGTTTTTTTTAACTGGTCGCTATACGCAAACAACGTCATATCATAAATGATAGGAAACCCAGCAACGGCGAGGATGAGCTGATCCTCCATTTCCCTCGGAACAAATGTTTTGGTAAGAACGAAAAGTTTACATCGTATGTTTCTCCGGAATCAGTCAGCGTGAAGGACTTCTATATTCCGATTGGCGGCTGGCGTTAGCCGCTGCTTGCAGCTGAGAGAAGCCGGCTTCCATTGAAAATGAATGACTTCCGGTATCTTTAGACGCTCAAGTCGGTGGCGATGTGAACGTACGGTGAGAGAGCACATTTACGGAAGGCCCGGAAATGCTGACCAATCAGAGCAGACTAGGCTTTTTCAGGAGGAGGATTATTCAGACAAACAGTATGTGAAAAACAATGTGTTTTTTGAACAATAAAGCATGTAAACCAGTTTTAATGTACTTTTAGAACACAAGTAATAAGCTGAAAATGTGAATATGGGATCTTTAAGACTTAAAATCTTACCCCCTGTGCTAAATATTATCAAGAATAACCAATTTCATTAGTTTTGACATCTAGTTTAAATTTAATTTCCACATTTCACAGTTTCTAAGTTTTAACTGGTAAAGATAAATAAGTTGCTACTGCTTGGCTAATACTCATATCATCAGGTTCAGGATTTTTTGGGGGTGAACAAAACTTCTTTTCTATGATAATGACATGAGTAACGCCTAGACATACCAGGAAGAGTACATATAAGGGTGAAAATTGATTTTGACCTCTTATGACTTCCATGGTTCTTATCATGTGGTTATTCCTGTTTCTGTAACCATTTTGAAACTGTTTTTTTATATGGAATACACAAATAAGAATCTCACTTGACGCTGTGAGATAAACTTCATGGAAAATCTCAAAAGATCCTCTTGCCCACAGGCAGTGGCTGTCACAGGAACATCTCAAGTTTACAAAGATGTGTTTCTTGGTGTCTACTTCTGAGAAATAATTGCTTGTGTGCACAAATAATGTTTGGACAGTATCTGCCTATGACTTCAGTTTGCAGGCATTTTGAAAGTTAAACAGAACTGTTTGCTAAATACTTTGCAATAGTTTTGAAATGTTGCTCTGATACTTAACCTCTGGCAGTGATTAAGCCCACATTAGTTTCTTCTCCACTGACAATTTTAAGGAAATGGAAAGTTTGAGTAATGCAAGACAGTTGCTTTCAAATTTCAAGGAACTGGGAAACAGAGAGGAATGTCACATTGTCTGTCTGGATGCAGCAATTTTTTTAAACATGAGGACACACTGTAACACACACAGCTGGCCATTCACTCCCTCTCTGTATGCCAAGGAACAGATGTTGTGCAACTTCCTGTTTAGAGCAGAGACTATAGCCTCCACCCGCTCCCTTATTCACCCACTTTCTCCAACCCTGCATGAGTGAAACCAGGCAGGCAAATATGTATGTAGGCCTCCCTCTGTCCCACAGAGCTGTCTGGACACAGAAGATATATTTTAGTAAAATACACCAACCCCTTTAAACGGTATGGTACTGCCTGTAAGCACTACCTAGTTTTAAATTCTACAATGGCGGGAGTGTAGTCCCAGCTTTTTGGAGAAGAGATTCATCTAAATAAAGAGCTTATGTAATGGATGAGGACTGTACAGCATGTACTGTGTCAGACTTTGTGCACTGACCCCTCTCTTTATGTGCATGACAAATTCCCTTCAGGGTTCCTAAAAGATCTATTCTATTCTAGAAGTGGTGAGTAGGAGACATAGTAACGGGGGTATCATCACTCCAGTCAACAATTTAAGTTCCTGAAGGGACCAAGACGTTGAAGAACACTGTTGAAAAACCCATGGATTTGTGTCTAATAGACCGATGTTACCAAAAGCCTCTGAAATTGGTCAAATTTTTAGGAAGATAGCAGTGACCGGCCTGGTGCGAACAAAGCTGCAGTGTAACGTAATGGGGCAATTGTGCACCCTCCATTTTTGTCTTCTAAAAGTGATTGTTTTTGACACTGAACGGCTCAGATTGTAATTAAAAGTGTCTGACAACAACATTGATTTCACAAGGTTTTCTTTTTTTGGGCAATTGGGTGGCGAGCACTACTTTTCTGGAAACTGCTCAGAAACTACTTATTGTCAATATACACAGAAAAACCATTCATCCTCTGAATGCCCTGGGGCTCTAGTTTGTGGTTGTAAAGTTTCATGAGCTGTGATTATCCTCGAGGTCAAGTCCTTTTATACAGTGAGGTCAAGTTTTAAAAAATGGATTTACTACAATGAAATGGCTACCATTGGGTCTAACATAATCACACATGAAAAACAGTGGGCTCATTGTATCCACAACAGTCTCAACTTTACGGTATACCCAATTTATGCAATCCTTAGACTGGTTAGGGTCCCCAGCATGCAGAAAAAAATAAATTTACCATTTTAGAATAGGCAAAAATAAAACATTTATACTGCATCAGAAAACCTGCATTGGAGTAGCATTAAGTGGGCATGTTTGTAAAGGGGAGACTCATGGATATAGAACCCATTTTTATTCAGATATCTAGAGGTGAATAGCAAAATAGCATAAATAGCCTTTAGCCTTTAGCCTTAGCCCCTACACTCTAGTACCACCGTTTGATATGATACCAGTATTGTCACGATAGCTTTGAAACAGATCCTCTTAAAGACGGTCTAGTTAGGGGGTCCAGAGTTGGAGTCCAGGCTTAATATTACAGCCCCCTCCCAAAATAGCAATTGTTGCTAGCAGACTAATAACATAAAAACTAAAGCTAAGGTGATTAGCCAATTAATTGATTAGGTGAACATTTATTGACAATATTTCAATCGTTCTTTGGTTCCAGCTTTTCAAATGTGTGGATTTGCTGCTTGATGTTTTATATCATTGTTAATTGAAAATCTCTGAAGTTTGCACTGTCATCTTAAACTCAGATAACATTTGACCCTCAAACATTTTCTAGATTATCCAATTAAAAAACAACCGTTCAATAATAAAATAAAAGTCATGACTTGCAGTTCCAATTTGAAACTTATTCAATCTCTGTCATGGTAAAGTGCTAGGTCCCTACAACATGACATTGCAAATGTCTTAAACATAACCTGCATGTTTGAGACAAAACCAAAGATGGCTTCATTCTGTCCAGACTTGAGAGTCTTTGTTGCTGCAGTACACAGCAGAGCACAGAAGCACATGGACAGTCAGCTGGTGGAATGCCTAAAAGGGAATGGCCAGCAAGTTGTGCATGCTATGTGAAAGGAGTGTGTATTTGAGTTTGTGTGGAAGGAGGCCAACATGTTCGGCAGAGGAAGCATAAATCGGCCCAGAGCGGCTCAATGGGGCCTATCCTTGAATGACCCTACTCAACCGGCTGTTCCATCTCTATTCTATGTAAATCACCTCTACACAAAGAAGACTCTGGAATGTACATGCCTATCACACGTTGCACAACAGAGGACGGAACATTAGCAAGCACTGGAAGGTTGTACATAGACACCTGAAATATCACAAGATTCAGATTTAGTTCCAGTGCTTCCTGTCAGTCTCTGTTTGAACCTATAGAGTGCTGCAGCAACACAAGCATCTATTTGAGAGCAAAACAAACAGACAAAGCATTGAAGGGCACCTTTGACCACCGGCGTTGCACATCAAAGGAGGTTGCCTGTTGCCAAACTCCTGAACCAAGGTCAAAAAAGTTTGTATCTCCAACAGTTACACTGATCATTCTCAGAAATGACAGCGGCGAGGGGACGCATAACAAAGTGAATCTTCAGCGACTAACATAATACCATTAAAACAGCAGTTTGATCATCAAACATCAAAGTTTGATCTGAATAAGGGATGGATCATCATAATTTAGGTTCAACAGCAGTACATGTAAAAATACAATTTTTTCAGCATATGAAATTTTCTTTCAGGCTCACCTTTGAAATGTTTGTCCTAATTAATTATAGTACGACCAGTTAATGATTCTGGACTGAACAAAGGGCTTATTTGTTTACTAGATGGTTTGTAGAAATTTGGAGTATAATGTTATTTGAGTAAACTAGTTAGTAAGATAGTCTTAAAATAGGCTATTTTGTTAAATTCAGTTTATTGTTTTATCCTGATGTGAGGATTCGTCTTGGTGACAATAGTGTAGGAACTGTATTTATATCTGGATTTATGATATATATCTGGTCTCCCACAGAATTATTTATATATATATATATATATATATACACTACCGGTCAAAAGTTTGGGGTCACTTATACATTTCCATACCACCCCATTATAGACAGAATACCTGCTAATTTGGGTGGGGGGGCTGATCTTTAATGCAATATCTACATTGCCCATTACCAGCAACCATTCATCCAATGTTCCAAAGGCACATTCTGTGTACTAATCTATCATTTAAAAATAAAACACTAGAAAAACATTGGAGAACCATTTTACTATTATGTAAGCACATAATGTAATCTGAAAACGGCTGCCCTGGTTAAAAAAACAATGCAACTGATCTCAGCTGGCATTCTGTCTACAATGGAGTGCAATGGGAATTTCTATGTGACCCCAAACTTTTGACCGGTAGTGTATATATATATATATATATTATATACATATATATGACATAATGGCACCACATACAGTACTGGACAAAAGGGTACTTTTAAATCAGCTCATAATGATTCTCTGTCTTCAGCTTCTAATATATAAATAGTTGCTGTTTTTCTCAGTTTAAAAAGAATTATGAATAAAAAATGTTGGCTTTTGGACTGTTGGTCGGAGCAAATTGAGCGTGAGCTTTGGAAAATTGTCAAAGGCTCTTCCTGGCATTTTTCATAAAGAAAAAATTGTCAAAGCAATAATTGACAAATTAAATCGGTAGTGAATAAAATGCAGTCCCACAATGAACTGATCAATAAACTGCATTTATCCCTCTTCGCCTTAATATTAATACAGTTTCCCCTGTATACGCAGAGCACCAGTGCCACATCATCATCACCATCAAACAACTGCTGCCTGCTTTAGATGATCATTTATGTAGGTCAAATACAATTTATTCTCATATTTGTAGCCGAGAACAGCCTAAGCAACAAATGTATCACACTGATGTGCCGATCAACAGGTTTAAAGAAACATCACAGACCACAAACCCTCTAAATCCCTTACTGTTAATTACTAGGTAGTGGCTGGATGGAGCACTGTGGTAATTCAATAAGCCCATGGCCCACTAGCTAATAATATCTCCTGTCTGGAGAGACAGACCAGCACTGGGAGTTTATAGGGGGGTGGGGGGGGGGGCAGCAGATCAACTTCTGAACAACAAAAATTTCTATCAGATTAGCCCCCATAAAGACAGATCCTCAGCGTGTGCATCGATCTGTTTAATACATGTGTCTGTTGTGAGTCTGCGTGTGTGTGTGTGTATGCTCTCATGCCCCTATTTGACAGTGACCAAGTGACAGAGAGCAGAACGCATCCTAAAGTAATCAGACGGATAGCCTACGGAGTTCATTAGATACAGCGGACATGTAATTAAGAAATCCCTTCGCTGCCACACCAGCTCATGAGCGTCTGATACACACACACTCCCCGTGTGCACACACACTCGTCGTCTTTCACATTAAAAAAGAAAAAAAACACACACACTAGGACAAAATCGCCACCCTTTGAACATTCATTTCTGTGCTAAATGAGGTTGATGTCTGATCAATTGTGTCAGTAAATCCTCTTATCCCCGGATAAGTATCTGCAGCTCAGTGGGCCAGCTGTCAAGAAGGTGGGAGGCCGAGGAGGGGACAGAGACAGGGATGGAGCCAGATAGGAAGGAAGGGAGCAATGGATGGATAAATGGATGGAAGGGACGATGGGTGGGGGGGCTGTGCATTGTGTCCCACTTTGAAACGCTCACATGACCCCACCACCACACATGCCTAATCTCTCTGCCTGGCTGAGAACATTAGATCCATAATTTAGAAAAGCGCCTGTTTGTTTTCTGCATAGCTGTGATTGAGGAGACTGAAATAGTTATTGGTGAGAGCAAATAATATATTCTCTATTGAGAAAAGATATTCTCTACTGTTACATAAACAGCAAACTGTCCAAAGCTGCTTCAAGGTAACCTGATCCATTTTCTGACTGGCTTTTTGGAGTTTAATGGCAAAATAAATATAGCCCATAACATCAGCTGAACAGATACTGTGTATAGCATTCCTCTCTTGTTGAAAATATTAATAAAAAGAAAAAATGTTTTCCCAAAAAGGGATACTGCTGTGACAAAACAAGCACTTGAGCTGGCAAACTTATCTGACCTTAAATTCTGTTATAGTGAAGTGAGTGAACTCTCTAGAGAACTCACTTTCCATGAAAAGAAAAGAAATACTGTACCTCCATTTCCATCTACTGTATCCCCCCTCGTAAGTTTCCCTATAACATAGCTTCAAACAAGATAAAATGTCAGTTAAACAAATAAACATAAAGTACATATCATCATATTGTATTTCCCATATGAAGGCCATTGCTGCCGTGTCCTCATATTCACCAACACCGCAGACTGGCTAGCGGAAAACTTTTTACACGGAGGCATAGGATCGATGAGGAGCGGGCTGAGACAGGGACGAGATAAAGATTGGAAAGTTTGGACCTTAAACAACAAAAGCTAACATACAGTACAGTACATGCAGAACACGCTGACCAAGCAATCCTGGAAAACAAACATACAGGTGCACTGAGAGGCCCAATGCAAACGAAGCATCGTCTGAAGTATTGTCTCATTGCTACAGAGGGCTATGGCAAGATGGGTATGTGCCATTAACACACATACACATGCGCACACCGACACACACAGAATACACACTAACCCACTTAGCTCATGCTGTGACCAAGTGAGTGTGACCAGGGCGACCTGACCTCTGGATCTTTGACCAGATACTAAAAAGACAGATTCATCAACCAGCTCAGTTACTCAAGTTTAGTCTAAAAAATGGACATAAAATATGTTGGACAGAGACAAAGGAGGAACCATCACACACAGAAGACGGCGACAACAACAGGACGGTTGTGGTTAAGAGAAGAAGAACGCGGAAAGGACACGCGAGACGTGATCACCGGTCTCCGGAGGGAAAGTCCTGTGTTGTTTGACCCATCCACCACCCCAACCAACTTCCTTACGTGGATTTTCAATACGGCTCGCTACTGTAATCGTACCGTTATCACAAAAGATGCTTCCCATTAAACTACATTAGTTGAAAATTTGTGCTCACCACTACTAAAAAGTTCCTGTACACAAATCAATTGATTCAATAATAATTTCACCATTTCAAAAACTGCCAAGAGACTGGGCTGAAAGACAATGATAACATGTTGATGTTAAGCAGATATAATATTTAAAATGTTCACTATTTTAGATAGGTGTGTTAGCATGCTAACATTAGCTCGTTAGCACTAAACACAAAGTGCAGCTAAGCCTTTTAGTATTTGGTCATTAACCAATAAAGCAATGGACTTGATGGAACCCCAAGAGGAAAACTTATCAAAATTCATCCAATCTATTTTAGTCTGGACCTAGTAACAGATCACCTCACAGACCATCATTGCCATACCTGGAGCTATGATGCTAGCATGGCTACAAAAGCCCTAAAGAGACTAGTAGCTTTGCATGTTTTATACCTTTAATCAATTATTATTCATTTCTTACTTTATATATACAACCATAATGTGAAAATTAACTCACAGAAACTCAATATAAGCTTGAAATAGAACCAAAATTACATTATTTGCTTGTTTTATTTTTGTTTTGCAGTTTTCTTTTCTAATAATAAAGTTCTTGAATTCTATATTATATATTCTTTTCAATTATTGAGTCTCTGAAAAGTTTATTTTCACCTACTGGTATACGGAAAGTAATATCTGTTTAGAACATAGAAACCCAATAATAAAACATTTAAATTTTAAATCTTGAGAGTAAATGTTACATGTGTGAAAACATGCAAAACCTCTAGTATAATCCTCTAGCTTTTAATAAACCCTAGCCCAGTTGTTTTAGCAAATTATTCCTAGGATTCAATTGAAGCCCAAACATTGAATAATGATGAGTATTTTGTAATCACAGCTGCTGTGCTCTCAGTGGAGAGAGCAGAACAGAAAATGTAGACATCGTGTACATGCATGCACATGTGGATGTGGATGCACATGTGGAAAAAGCTTTGTGCAGTGTGTCCACTTTAATTTATATCCATTCATCAGCCCAGAGCTGGAGCATGAATGAACATCTTCAGCGTAGACAACCGTTGTAAACAAGAGCATCACATGCTTCTCTCAAGGACGCTATAGAAAAGAACCTACACATTATTATTAATAATAATAATAATACTTAAGGAATACAGCAAGGAAAATTGCAATGTTACATTACATTATATACACGTACACACAGTGAGCCGACTACAGCATGTGTGGAAGTGAGCTCACATCAACACCTCCCCCACCTCTATAATCACAGGAAGGAGGAAAAGCAACAAAAAAAAACCTATCAGAGTGAGGATTGATGGAAGGATACAGGGTGACAGACAGCAGAAAGACAGAAAGAGAACATAGGATGGTGAGGGTTAAGAGGAAGGGACAAGTGTTGAGAGAAAAACTGATAGTGAAGGACACTGCAATGAGAGCTGGAAGCGTCCTTTGAAGTTGAGTGGCATCCCCGCTGACCACTTCTGAGACCTCAAGTGAGTCACAAGCAACAACAAAGCCTTGTACCTGTCACAATTGGTTAACATGATCCAATGATTTTAAAGACGCAACCTGATCTGTTGGGGGCCAATAAGATCACGAAATGTTTATCTTAAAGATACCGTCCCTACAAATATACATTTATTACAGCGAGGATCCTATATAATCCATATGGAAAATCCCAAATACAAAGAAGTTCAACTGCTAAAGTTGCAGGTTTCTCCTGCTGGGGAAATTAATTTAAAATAACTTGTTCAAAGAGTGGGATTACAGGCATTACCTTAGCTTTTAGGGCTCAAACTCCACTTCTGTGGAAAATCACAGAGCAACAGCGATGCAGACAGGCAACATACATTCTGATACATTCTAACACACAAGCAAAACAAATCCCAGCTACTCACAGTGGCCATGACCTATCTCCCTCCCAGAGCTGCCTCCAGTTGCAGGTGATGACATGGGGTGCCACATGCCTTCGGGTGAAAGTGTGGCCCTGGCCGGATGCCACTCACCCAGGACCAGGACTCTGACTCACGTTCTGGCTCGGTCACAAACTAATAAAAATTACGTGGATACTCCAATCAATGACTTTTCAAGAGGGGGAGGAGTAAAAAAGGTTGAGTCCACCGCCACCGGTTATAGGATTACTCAGATTATCCTTTCCCAGAGATCAATCCCACAGGAACTGTTTACTGAGCGACTGTTGCACAAATCAGCTCTTCTACTGCCCACTCAAAGCGTGTCTCTTTCTCTCTCAGCATTGATAAAACTCTCTGTACAGAGACACCTGTCATAGTGGCAGAACAGGGTGTCTGGCACAGAGAGGGAGGGTGGTCATGTGTACAACACGAAGTGTAAAGTACAACCAGAAGTTTCCAATTGCTCCCCCTTAAAAGGGAGCAGGACCGGAGTTGAGGGGGAGACAGTGTGACACTGATGTTCCTGTCATCAGCAGAGGTTTTTATGTGTCAAGGACATTTATTTTTTTATTTTCTTCCCTTTTGTTAAATATGAGTCACAGACTTGCTTTCTAATGTGTAGGTTGTATAAATGGGATGTGAGTGTTGAGATTGAAAGTGACAAGAAGTGGCCAGAGGCTAAAGAATCCTCTCTTCTATCTCCCTCAAAACAGCTTAAATTGTTTTGATTTGATTTATTATTCATCTCGAACAATCAACAGTGTTGCAAAAGAAAACAACAAAAATTTAAACCACAAATTTAAAACACAAACAATCAGAATTTACCAAAGACCAAAACAAAAATGAAATAGGTTAAGTTTGAGAAGGAGTAGGCGCTGTAAGCATACAGCTTATTAGGTCCTACCCCGACTTCTAAACATCTTATTATTACAAAACAGAATTGAACTGAATGATTTATTATTATTATTAGTATTATTATTTATTATTACAGCTCTGTTTCCTTTAATGCCCAGACATAACTATGCCAGCATGCATGCTTAATGGTACTGTTGTGGCATGAATATGAAGTTGCCTACGTGCACATTGTTAGTATGTTTGTGTGTTTAACAAGTGTTACAGCTTACCAGGAAGTCAGGAATTTTCTGTTTCAGTGGATGGTCAAGCAAACACACAGCAAAGTGAAAACCCAGATGCAAACACAGGCCAAAAATATACCTTAAAGGCAAAGCGAAACAATTCATGACAAACCCAAAGGGAACCTAAATAAACAACAAAACCCATGCATGGATGGATTCAATCTTTAGTCTGATTGTTTTAAGGCGTTGTGTATCAGAACAGGCTTAAATCAGTCCACGAAAATAGGAGTTAACTTTGTTTAAAGTTCCCATAACATGGTGCTCTTTGGATGCTTTTATATAGACTTTAGTGGTCCCCTTATACTGTATCTGAAGTCTATTTCCCAAAATTCAGCCTGGGTGCAGAATTACAGCCACTAGAGCCAGTCCGATAATGAGCTTTCCCTAGTATGTGCCATTTCTGAGTCTGTAGCTTTTGAGGGGGGGGGGCTTGACCAACTGCCACTTTACTTGTTTGAAAGTCAAGTCTCTCATGGGCGGGCCAAATTCTCTGGGCGGGCAAAGCAGATAAAGGGGAGGTAACCTTGCCCGTTATGACCTCATAAGGAGCAAGATTCCAGATTGGTCCATCTGAGCTTTCATTTTCTTAAAGGCAAAGCAAGATACCCAGGAGTTGGTTTACACCTATCACCATTTCTAGCCACTGGGTGACCAGGCTGGGGGAACTCAGATTAATGTTAAAAAATTTCATAAAGTGAAATCTTCATGCCATGGGACCTTTAACAATGTCAGAGGCAGCATGCATTCTTGGTCATTGAAGTATGCCATATCATTATCACCAGAAATACCCCTAGCCAATAAATGTGAAATTGGCACTGATTTTAGTCTGCAGCTGCTCCTTTTAATCTATCCTGCCATCCTATCACATGTTTGCCCTAGTTTACCCTTCAAGCTTTGGAAACAGTCATTTGCATTGAAAGATAGCACAAAAAAACTTGATAAGCCTTCCCCAACATGTGTGCATCTGTTTTACTATATATGACTCAACAGAGTTTTCTTGTGCAGTGCACCTGCATGAGGCTGGATCAAATGTCTATACAATGCTTGTAGGAGAACCACCAGTAACCAGATCCTCTCAGTGACAGTTACCTGGCAGGAGACTCAGCAGCCCGACACAAGAAGAGGGGAGGGCGGAGACGGAGAAGAGACACTTGCTGCCTCTCTTTTAGATGTAACAAATCCTGCAGGGAGAAGCTAAAATAATACAGTCCTTCTTAAATGCATGCTGTGTTATAATAGTGTGTCATGGCCCACATAAAACATGCCAAATTAACCCTGAGAGCTATAATTAGCATTCATAGATCCATCATGGACTATGAAGACGGAGGAGTCTGACTAATAATTGCTATTTTGACCTCACTGTCATGAAGGACTACAAATTGTAAATCTTGTAAAGACGTAACAGAGAAGCGAAAAATCAGATAGTTTGCCCCGCTAAACGGATCTCAAGAGGAGACAGTTTTCCATTTAGATCCTCTTGTTGCTAGCTATGAGTTTTGAAAAGAAAAAATGAATACACTACAATATGTGCTTGAAGAAATGAAGAAACATCTTCAACTCTTGATGAGAGGACATTTTGAGTGATTCATGGCTCAGCAGAAGTTGGTTTGACTGACCAGGCAAAGATGGAAGCAACAGGTAACATCTAAGTACATTATGTCTCATTAAACCTCTCAATTAAGAGGCATGATGAACAGTTTAAAAAGTGTGACATGCAGCACTTTTTGTAGCAGTTTGTTGCTTATGAAGTTATTGAGGTCAGCTATCCGTCAACTTTTTTGAACATTGTGTTTACATATATTATTGCCGATATCTGCTGTTAACCTGGCGTTAGTGTTTTTCTCTTGATTATATTTGAATCATGTGATCACAATCACGGATAGCAGACTTCAATAACTTCATAAGTCACAAACAATGGCATCAACAAGCATGGTCCAGCAGTGTGCATCATCTTTTAGTGTCCCCTTGTGTTGGGAGCTTCTCTACCGTATGTGCAGCGCTTCTTCTAAATGATGCGCATATGTCGTCAAATTGGTGAAGATGTTTCTTCATTTGCTTATGTTGTGTCTTAATCGCAGTGCTTTGAGCTTTTAGGGGCACCGTAGAGAGGATTACACTAAAATTGCACTCAAAATAGCCAAGCGAGGTTTTCAGCATCTTGTTTATATTTCTCAATAGAGAGGTTTAATGAGACATAATGTACTGTTACATGTGGCTCCTGAGGGGCACAGCGTGCAAAGAAAAACTCTTTGCCTCGTCAGTCAAACAAAATCAAGAGTCATAAATCGCTCCTCATTACCAGGCCCATTTATATTTATCTTTCTAATCACATACTTGTTTTGGGACTGTTTTTGGCTATAGGGCTGCAACAAACTGTTGTTTTCCTTATTAATTGATCTGTTAATATCAACAAATATGATGAAGTATGATGAAGTGACTAGTTGTTTAGTCTATTCAATGTCAGACACTCTGCCTGTGTATATCAAAGGATGTTGTACTGTATAAGTATACACAGAGGTGGAAAGCAACTAAGTACATATACCAAAGAACTGTTTTAGTATAATAAATAAATACATATTTCCTTTTTTATGTGTTTAGCTCCACTACTGTAAATTTTCTCCACTGCATTTATTTTACTCCTTATAAAACCTATGCTCAGTTTATAAATGTATTTCATTATAGATTAAACTACTTAGTATATGAAGGGGTTAAAATTAACTCCACTGCGGCTTACAAGTTAATGCATCAAAAATAACAATCCAATAATATAACATGACACATCAAGAGTCCAGTCTACATATTAGTACATTGGATACTTTACAAGGTGAAATATGTAATAGTGAAAGCTGGCATGTGAAATAGTTATTGCAGTCCAAAATCTAAATACTGGAGAGAGTCGTCTCCCCCGTCCCCTCCGTCCCAGACTCCAAGTTCACGGAGGTTGCCAGGTTGAGAATTCAGTACCCAACAATGTTGCTAGATGCAAGTCTCAATTAGCCAGACATATCTCCACAGCACAGCAGAGTAGCTAGCGTTAGATGCTAGCTATGTTGACAGTCATGTAAACAGCCGTGGCCTGCTTTCCTGGTCCTCCAGCAACATTAGCTTACATTAGCATACATATATTACATAATGGCGTGTTAGCACGGCGGCGTTAGCCAGGACCAGTCAGGATCACTTTACTGGCTGTGTGTCAATTGTTTTTGTGAGTTACTAACTCAAATACTCTATAAAATTCAATGTGAGTACACAAATGTTGAAATTACATAAAGTAGCCAAAGTCCCTAGTAGCCGTGATAAATTAGCCTGAATATAATGCTTACCTGTTCAGGAGGTAATTAGCCTGCATTCTTTTTGGTTCTAAGCTGTCTCCATCTTTTAAATACATCTCCAATATTTACCTGGGGTTTGTTACATTATTTGGTCATGAAACTGTTAGAAACGTTTCTTTCGTGGCTGTACTAACGTTACAGCTGTAGCTCACTGGGTTGAGTTTTTCCAGGTATATCTGGCAACCTGACCTGGCTGTCAAACTGGGCAGTTGATAACAACACACAGGCCAAAACACAAACAGACTGGAGAAATACTGGCTTTAGCATTGTTGTCAGAAAAGATATTATTTCCGCTTAGCATGTTTCCTTAATATCTGATGACATATTGTTGTCATTTTTGGATTTAATACAGTAAATGTATTACATATTGCACCTTTAAGTACATTTTGTTGCAAATACTTTTGTACTTTTAGTACTTTTTTTAAATCTTGAATGAAGGATTTTTACTTGTAATATAGTGTGGTTTTTAATTTAATGATCCAAATACTTCCTCCACCGCCGCCTATCCACTTATTCTGTTGGCAACCAATAATGTTACCCCGCAGGGATGAGTGGGAATAATTTTGGTTTTAGAGACACAACAACTATTGCTCCAAGTGTGTGTGCATGTGAAAGTTGTTGCATTTACTCTACACTGAGCTACAATGTCAGGAGGAGACTCAACACTTGTTGATGTAAAATATAGCCACATATTTAGCTTTTATGCCATTGCGATTGATGAGTTAATTAGAAGCAAACACTGAAATGCATAGATGCTTAAGATCAGAGGGATGTGTTACATAATGTTCAGTGCATGGACTGAATTAGAGTTGCTGTGTATTCATGTGTGACATGTATGTTGTTACTTCATAATTAGCAAAGAAATAGCTATACACATCTTACAACCTAACACAGCTGCAACCTGTGGGCCTTCCAAGGTTCTCTGCTTGATTAAAGCTGCAATTAAATCAAGGTTTTGACCTTCTTCACTAATGACTCATAACTGGCAATTAGCCCAGAGAATGGCCTCCTTACGCCCTTTATCTTCCCTCATCCTGTTCTCACAATTAGCACCCACTCACACACAGTCAAGACAATAGGCAGACTCTTTTACACTGACACATAAATACACACAGTCAAAACTGCCTGGCAATAAACCCATTGTGTGCATTGTGTACTTATGCATGTGTTGAGGCATTGCAGGTCTCAAAACAACAGAATTCTTGAGCAAATACCTGCAGAGAGCCACACCCCTTTACCTGTTTGGTTTATTTAATTTCTGTAGGAGTGGGTGGGGAATGCTATGTGCAGGGATAGGCCAGTAGAGATCAGGTTTAATACTGCCAGCACCTCACAGTCATATAGTACCACTCACATTCTTTAACTCACATGATATCACGGTCACATTTTGCTGTGCAATAAGCTATGTATTTAGGTGGTCGGCATGTTTGCAGCTGTGAACTTTAGGCATGAGTGTGTGACTGGGTGTGTCCCTCTCTGTCTGAGTGAATCACTGACCCCTGGCAAGAGATGAGAGTTCACATCCCCTCATCCCCCCCCCCCCTTCCACCCACCCGTCCCCACACATTTCCCCTTTATTTTGCTTCATTTACTCTCCCATGCCGTTCTTCTTTCTGCCATGACTTCTCTGATCGGCAAGCTAAATATGTTCTCACTGTTAAATTTAGCGAGTAGCGAGTGGGTACTCGTCAGCACGTCTAGAATCACTTCCACTAACGGAAAATTAAAGAAAAAATGCTGAGAGCTAAGAGAGAAAACTGCTGATTCTACTCAAAGCCCAGGGCAGGCCTGCATCAAACCTGCTGAAAGACAACATGTCTGGGAGAAGCGGAGTGGATTACAAAACAATAATCACCAAATAGTTTTTGACTGCTTTGCTTCGGCCACACACTGATGACAGATTCCTTTTAGAGTGATTATCTCCCATTCAAGATGTGAGTCGAGTTTATGGCCTTGTTTCATGTTTTAATGTTCGGGCTGTTGATGCAAAAATACATCATTAATCTTAGTAGGGGGCAAAGTAGGATAAACAACTGTCCTTTATAGGGTTAAAGCGTCCATATTATGCTCATTTTCAGGTTTATAATTGTATTTTGAGGTTGTAACAGAATAGTTTTACGTGGTTTTATTTTTGAAAAACACCATATTTTTGTTGTACTGCACATTGCTGCAGATCCTGTTTTCACCCTGTGTGTTTAGGTCACTGTTTTAGCTACAGAGTGAGACATTCACTTCTTTACTAGCTTTGTTTGGAGTTGCACATGCTAGGTAGTTAGGAGTAACTAGGTAAGACCAACTTTCTCCAACTTTGGTCAGTACCAGGCAGGATTAGCTGGGAGACTTCTTCTAAACGAGGGTGCACTTGTGGAATACCTGCAGAACAGGGACATATAAGTATTTTTTTTGGAGATTATGGTGAACTAATGTGTGTTGTAGCAGTGTTTTGCTATTGAGAACGAGCTTGTCTCGTCTAGTTATGTAGAAAGCCGTGGAGATTTTGAACAGCTCACCCAGAGACTGAAGGCAGAAGACATTCAGAAACCTGTATCTCACTCAAAACAGCATGGAAAGTTTTTTTTTTTTGCTTTGTATGTGTGTGGAAGCACCTCAAAAATACAAATATTTAGCATTTTACTGAGATTGCCAGTAATTGTGGGCTGGAAAGCTGCAACAACATTACTGTATGACCATAATGGGAAAGTCTGTGAGATTAGCATCTTTTAAATGGCAACCAAAGTTACAAATTAAGTATATGTGAAATGTTAAACTATCTGTATCTTAAACTGTGATTGGCTGCCCGGTCAAAGGTGTGACCTTAGGCTTATTTATTTGAATTTTGTAATTAAAAAAATAAAAAAAGGGTATCTTTACCTCTCACCTCAAGATAGCTGAATGAAAATGGGTTCTATGGGAACCTACGAGTCTTCCCTTTACTAGTCTCACATTGCCAGACCTATCTTCACAGCGCTGAGGAAGAATGTCTGGCTAGTCCACACAACATTCCTGGATAGAGTAAAAATGTGCTCTGGTTTATTGGGTTTTCTTTAAACCAATCACAATCATGTTGGGCGACACTATAAGCGCAGGACACAGATACAATGTCTCTGCAAAATAGCCTCGGGAAGGAACTTGTTTTGGTGGAACGTGCATGTAGGGAGTCAAGCTCTGGAATGAGTGTGGGATGAGAATTTTATAAAAAAAAAATAAAAGAAGATAAATATAATTTAATTGTCAGTTCTAGCTCAAAGGATGTTTTCTGAATCAACCAGAGTTAGGGGGGGTCATACAGTAGAAAATGAGGGACACCCGGCAGAACCTCCGCTAGCACCCATTACATAAATGAAATGGCATCAATTTAGACTAGCCCTTTACAGACATGCCCACTTTATGCTAACCCAATGCAATTTTTAGCCATTATAAATGTATACTGCATGCACTGTATAAAATGACCTGTTGTGACCTCGAGGATAATCACAGCCTAATGAAACTTTACAACCACAAACTACAGATCTAGGGTATTGAGAGGATGAATGGCTTTCCTCAGCATATTGAAAATAAGGGAATTTCTGAGCAGTTTCAGAACAAACATGCTTGCTATCCAAACACTGACAAATGCAACTGGTACAGAAATATCCAAATGTACCAAATCACAGCTTGGATTTTTATATGGTTTTCCTTAAGGTCTTGGTCTCTTACTGTAATGTGGTATTTTAGAGGGGTCTAGCATTTCAATCAATCCTGGTGGTCAAAAAAATTGTTACATTTTCCACCAAATCTGTGTAACAAATGGTATCAACCCCAATACTGCTGCAACAACTTATGAGATGTAATTGAGCATGAGAATACCCATACTAACCAAAACACAATGTTAATTAAAGATTAATGACTGGAAAAACTTGCATGTTGCTGTGCATTTCAAATTATTGTATGTAAATGATTATATGTTCCCAGCTTTCAGATGTTGTATACCACTTCTGTGTGGCATTGACTGTTGAAATGCTATCACATCAGACAAACATGGGTCTGTGGTGGGTCTCTAAGGGTTAAAGTGGAAACAGAAAAGGTAAATTTCTCTGTGTGTGTGTGTGTGTGTGTGTGTGTGTGTGTGTGTGTGTGTGTGTGTGTGTGTGTGTGTGTGTGTGTGTGTGTGTGGCCACCCCAGTCAAAAAGGTCTGGACACGTCACTGATTAGCAGGATATGACTAATATCTCCCATCCCATAAATGATCAAAAATATATCTGCACAATAATACAGTGGTCTGATGCAATCCTGGTCTAAATAAACCTTTAGATGACACTACTGTCTGGTCAGAGTCTTTGAAGACAAACAAGAAAGCGTCTGTAGCCCAGAGGGACTGCTCTGTTACTCCTGTATGCGGTGGGCTTCCCTCTACATGCACTCCCATCCAGATGTCTCTCTCATTCCCCTGGGAATCATATTCATTATGGAAACAATTTTCAGCCCCTCAAAATGGTGCAGAGATATATTGGATAACATAAAAGGGTAGCATGTCTTTAAAGACCAGTGTTATGTGTTATCTTTTATACTATTATTATACATTTCCCACACAGAAAACAGGGGTTTACAAGCACATGGCATATCTCTACTGCAGTGGGGTTTGACAATGAGTCTATCTCTCAAGGAGAAAGAAAAAAACATCACATGATAAATGATGCATATTGAGTGTGACTCAGTGGAGCGCCAACAGCCTCAGCCTTACTTTAGATAGAGTCTAATCTAAAAAAAGGTTTAACTTGCAAACAAACAAAACAGAAGCAGAGCCCTGACATATAGTATTTGCCATACTATATGTAGCCTGTGTGTCCCACATGTTGCAAACTCCACAGAATGGAATCCCATTTCCTTGTCTCTGTGAATTTTAGGCTGCACAAAAAAACGATAATAGAAAAGAAAAGGGCATCAGCTAGTTCAAGGGCAAAGTCACTGAGTCAGAGCAGAGTTCAGCTTTACTGAGCAAAATCACATCATGCTGTCATTCAGCTGAATTTAGCCACAGCTGACCTGGGCGCGTCTTACACTCGTTTTACCACAAAGTAGCCTAGAAGTTTGTTTATCAGTAGAGATCTGCCATTCCTCGCCACTGTTTCGTGCATTTATCTCGGGTTACGACGACCACCCCAGACAAATAAATTGTGTTTCTGTCTCAAACAGTTTAGCAAGAGACTCGCGACAAGCGCCATAAATTACATAAGCGCAATTGAAGTGCCAACCTCTGACCTTGCCTGACCTGCACAACCACGATCACCTGACTTTTGTATTGGTCGCAGCTTTCGTTTCAATCGGCACAGTTGCAAAACGAGAATTAACGAAGAGGGTAGCATAACAAACGGATTCACAGACAGGACTCTGTGATTAAAGTCCGGGGACGCTTTCGCGCACAGCTCGCAAGCTGGAGAGAAGACGCCATGAAACGAACGCATTCTCTCCTTTTAAGTCTAAACAAAATGCTGCAGATTCGCGAGGAACACAACAGGCAGACTGGGCTCTGAATAAATCCTTGAAGCGTACTTACTGAGGTGTAAATACGGATCATTACTGTCCATACTGTGCGAATTGTTGCGTCGATTTCCTAGAGTCGGGTGCTGCTCCGCATCCCAGCGCATTCCTCTCCCAGCCCGACTGAACTCTGCAAGGCGGCTCTACACGGGGGCCCAGCGAGGGGGGGCGGTAGAACAGGGCTTCTCCCAATGACAACAGCTCGATATCAAGCTCCAACACGATCATGACGAAACATCTCTCCTGCAGTGACACTGTGTTGCAATATTTTCACAGTAAAATGTTTCTTCCCGGAATCACAACGCAAAGAAAAGAAGACGGCGGTGCATTTCAATACAGCCTGTTTTTTTGTTTCCTCCAATCGCTTTTCAGCATGGTCAAATCTGAAATATCTCCCTTAATGCCAAAGACAACTGCTGCCAGTAAGTTTTGATAGCACGTAGCTACCAATTTAGATAAGAAGATAAAAACTCGAGGCTGGCATTGTCTGTTGTTGATTATTTTGAACAAGCAGACGCTGATTGTAATAACATAGGCCCTACTAAATGTCTACCACAACATATTTAAAATTTCTTAAAGCGTAATTTTCAAAGACCGCTTTTTATTTTTTTTTGTTTTTATTCTCCTGCCGTCTTTGCCTGGGGGGGATATCGCCAGTGTTTACCTATTGCTAGTGTGAGTCCTGGTCTGGGTACCCCCCCGGAGTCCCCCCACACCCCTCTTCAGAGTGCGGGGTCATGTTGGGGTGAAGCTCCCGGTACCTCGGAAGGTTATTCAGGAGTCAAGCCGCACTGAGGCATTCACAGTCTTGAACTGCGGAGCGGGCAGACGCTCCGTCAACGCCGGGCCGCAGACCACTCAGCGGGCCTTTGGGCTGCCCCGCTAATGGGACAAGCACCCCCGGCTCCACCGTCCATGTAACAGCGCCCTATAAAAGAGCACAGGAGGATGCTAACCAAGATGAATGGCATTTTTTTCTTAGCTCATTCTACACTAATCAGACCTTTTCATTTGTTATGGCCTTGCGCCAATCCCCTCCACCAAAGCCTCCATTAGGGCCAGATAACGTATAAATTCATTAAAGTCAAAGAGGGACATTAAAATGGTCATTTGTCAGGTCTCCCTTTGTGTGTCCCTAATGGTGGCACATGGTTCAAGGCATTGAGATGATTTTGGGAGGGCTTTTCCTCTTTACAGTCCATTAGGAGAGGAACGTGGGAACTAGACATAACGTTTTTCTCTTTTAATGACTGGTGGATCTTTGAAACATTTTAATTCAAACTTTAACAGTTTATTGGTTTACTTTTCTAAAAAAAAAAATCTGAAAATAAAGTCACCATATCAGGAATGTTTGCTGCCCAAAACGACCCTGTTACAAAATCACAACACACGTTTTGCATTCTATCATACAATTGTTTTGATATTTTTAAGGTTCCTTTTCTTTTGTCTTTGCCTAATTAGAGCAACATGTTTTATTTTGGTGGCTATCCAATTCATCAATCAACTTCAGAACCCCCCACTCACACACACACACATACAAACACTCACAGTCAATGAAGCAACCCTTTGCACTAATCCCTTTGTATTCGCCACCATTCCCACCAAACAATGTCCGAAAACCTAATCCTAAACCAAGCTCTACAAACCTGGGCCACCTGCTAGCAAGTCACTGCAGTGCAGCTAAAAGGCTAACTCAAACCTGAGAAACAAACCGCCCCTTTAAAGTCAACAGCACTTGACATGTGTTCATTCAAAGAGCACAACCACATTAATGCATGGATTGGCATTCAAACACACACACACACTCCAACTCTTATTTCACTCTTTCTCACTGCTTTTGGCCTCTTCCTTCTTTCTCTGCTTCTCTTTCTATATCCGTCCTTCTCTGGCTTAAAGATGGAGGTTCTGGCTGCGTCGTCATGGGAGACGGCTCTCTCCATCTGCCTCTGCTGTCATTAGCCCATCTCCCACCCTCCTGGACCCTCTTCACAATTCTGACAACCCCTGCCCCCTGCTCCATACATAAGCCTGAGATGATAAGTGTTCCCCCTCTTTGTGTCGGCCAGGATAAGACAATGCCACACAGCACTACAGAACATCATCCATCTCATAGGTCATCAATCTGGCACACAAAAGATGAAATGTAGCTCAAACTCCCTTTTGCAAAGGAGTTTCTCTTTGCTTAGAAGAAGATCGTTCTCCACGTCTCTCGCTCCTTTTCACTGCTGGGTTAGTGGTTCACCAACAAATTCTTCTGCCTTGCGTGGTAAATGGGAGTAAAGTAGTTAATGCATGTCAACTATTCTAAGTATTTAAAAAAAAATGCATAATTGCAATTGCACAAACATTTACAAGTATTCAGACCTTATTGCAACATTTTCAGTGATGGATGAACTCTGTTTCAGTTCTTCTGCAGAGAGAATGTGTTGCAAGCTACGTCTGAAAGAAAACAGGCTGTTGACACATTAACGGGCATCTGCCAAATTTACATGAATTTGTTTTGTAGTAAATAGTAATTAAAAGCCCTCTGTCACATGAATAACACCATCTTCTGTTTGTTTCCTTTTTTTGCCTAATTAGGTTTACACTGTTTGATCACCAGCGTGGGGCTTTTTTGTCTTTGGTCATTGTTAGTGACAGCGGTGTCTTGATATCAGATTTTCATTTTATTCATGTAAAATACCCCTCTGAGGTTTAAATATTCTTCCAAAGAGGCCAAAGAATCCAAATTAAATGCACAAAACACAATATGTTTGTGGTATTGTATTGTACTCTGTGGTAAAATGATGATTATTATAATGAATTACAGTTTTAGTTGTTTTATGTCCATCAATGAGTTTAGTGTAATCTGCTATGACAGATTGTTATTCTTTACTATTGTGGAAGATTTGGCAAGTTATAAAAGAAAGTCATATATTGTGCAAATCAGTTCCAAATTTAATTTTCTGTTTTTGCAGCAGTCTTACAGACATTAATTGTTAGATTACAAAAGCGGATTTGCATGGAGATAATTAGATTCAAGTGGGCAATGTTGTGCCGTTGTATCTCTACACTCAAATGTGCTGCTAAAGTTGTATCATATTCAGCAATCATACAGATGATGGAATATATGTATTCTTAAAATCATGCTAACACAAAGAAAAACAATATTTATACAGTATATATAAATTATTTCTCCAGTATAGATAAGTAGCCTATTTATTTTTTCATTTTAAATGTTTCTTTGTATGTTTAACTCTACATGCTGATTTTTGACAACATGAAAAAAATAATTTATGTTTGCTAATGATTTTAAGTAATGACTACTGATGTACGTTATATTTGTCTACTGCATCAACTTACCGCTCTGTGTTACTACAACTTGACCTATTAAGTTTGACCTTGTGTAAAAACTTAAATGATTTGAGGCAACGGGTTTCCATGCAAATTTCTAGTAAAGTCAAACAATTTGGGATAACAGTGTAGATTGTCCTGATTTCCACATTATATAGCATTGTTCCACAAACATTTTCATGTAAATACAACATTAAGGGAATATTCAAAGTCTACAATCATTACTGTGATGCTTTATTCTGGGGTGTGACAAAAACAGTCAAGAAACCGATCTAAATTATGATCTAAATATTCTAATAATATGAAAATAGAAATAAATATGGACATCATACTTTAGACAAAAATTAGACATATTGCAGAAGCTTCAACAGCAATGTCACCAAAGCCCCAATACTCTATTTTACTTAAATGTTCTGTTCTACCAATCAGTCATGTTAACCTGTTAATCTGCTGTCCGTGTGTGATCTGAGGGGCTTTGCACACAATCAATATGATGAGCAGTGAGCTATCCACAGACCAAAGACACCATTACCCACACCACTCCAATCCCACACGGGTGCATTACCATTACCATCAGGACACTTGATATAGCCTGACACATGGATTATATTTTTAAGATCTGGGAGGAATGTTTCACACATTGACTTTGAGCTACAATGCAACCTTGGAAATCCATAAACACTGTCATGTTAGCAACAAAGAGCATATAAACATTACACTGGACTCACCAGTGATTCATGAAATAACATACATTAGTTGATTAGCTTTATGTTAACGGTGAACCACAGACTCCAGGCAGATGGCTGACCTCTATATTAATCTTTACCTTGCTGTAATAAGTTAATACAGACTGGGGGTTTGTTGTTTCAGAATGGTGCTGAACCAATCCAGCAGGGAATCAGCCAGACCACCACAGGTTAATCTCACTACGACCTGAAATGCCCATGAAGGATTAGGCCCAGCCACTGATTTTTAGCACACAATGTCACTTACCACTGCTCCTGTGCCATTTCAAAGTAACAAACAAGGTCTAAAGACTATACCCTGTAAGAAAAGGTTTATTCTGTTACAGACCTAACACAGGCCTACATGTCTATGAGATGAGACATGTTTACAGATTGAGTGGATAAGAAGCTGCTTAGCTCAGGAAACTGACATAGCTTTTGTCTTGTAATATGTCATGTCTGTGTTTTACATGTGTACAACAGGCAGGACCTATTGTGACCCTCAGTTACAGCAGTTCAAAACATTTTGTTTCATGAGCACAGGCACTCTCAAATTGTAGGTGCACTGACATTTGCATGTGCTGATTGAAATGATTCATATAGCCTTGTGATTCAGATTATAGGCTGTTTTGATGACTCTTACATAAAATTGCCATCAGCGGTTAAATATTGCACATCCATAAAGTTAAGGGAAAAACAAAGTTAAGGGAAACATATATAACTAAGAAATAACTTTAGATTCTTTGATTTACATTCAAGTATTACTACTGGCTTTCTTTTTTTTATCTATCTTTGTAGGTCTTTTAATAGTGCTACATAAATACATTTTACCCACTTACTCTTCTAAAACCAGAGTTATGATGGAAAGCCTATATTCTATTTCACACAGGCTTTGCCCTCAAACAGGCTCTATAGGCTTAAAAGGGTTCAAAGCCAGATGTTTGCTCTGTGTGTCGTGATGCTAAAGTACCTTTCACACCAGAAATTACACGCCAGTAGCACATAAGCCCTGTGGAAGCATCCACCCGTCCAATCTACACCAACTCAGACCATTACTACCATAGTCCTCCGACCCATTTGTCCTCTTAGCACCTCGTGATCATGGTCCTGAAAGGACAGGAGACAGCCAAACTAAATTCACCAGGCTGACTAATATCATAAATATTACCAAACCAATCAGTCCCTTCAATAATTTTGTTTTTTAAGAAGGCTACATTGTAGAAATTAATGAATTTATCTGTATGCCATCAAGACTTTTAATCAGGGAGGGGCACATACATTTGGAGGGGCTATTGCTATTGCTCCTAAAACAAATTTAAAGTGATAACAACAAATTACTTAAAAAATATATATTCTTACACTCGCAAGTTGAAATTGATGTTGGAAATTCACAAGTTCAAATTGACATAGGAAACCACAACTATCTATCACAAACACACCTGAATGGCTTACCTTAGGCAGGGTTTGAAGCCACATCTGCTGGGTGCCAGTCAGCGTGTCAGACCCCACTGGGTGGTGATGGGGCAGTGGATATACTAACACTTTGGTGTGGGAGATCTGGGTTCGATTCCCACTGCGATACATCAACCAACGTGTTCCGGAGCAAGACACTTAACCCCTAGTTACTCCAGAGGTGTGAGACCACTGTCAGTATCTACAGCAATTGTAAGTCGCTTTGGATAAAAGCGTCAGCTAAATTACATATAATGTAATAATAATGTAACCATCTGCAGGGCTGAGAAATAAGAACTTCATCAACCTTCAGAGAAACAAAGTTTGTCTTTTTAAAAAAAAAACAAATAATCTCTTAAAAACATGTTAAATGTGCAGACATTCTTTCAAAAAAACCTTTAACCCTTTCCAAGACATACGTGATAACCAATCAAAACCCTTTAATAGTGTAATCCATTTGTCTATCCATTAAATAACCTGAAACCTGCTTCACAGATATCAACTGACTCTGCGAAGTTTAACCTTAATTCAAATATTGAAATGCATTTTCAGAGCCCTCAGGGGTCAGTTGGAACAGAAACTGTTTCATAGTCTGAAGGTTGTGAGTTCAAATTCTATCTTTGCCATTTGTTTTTCTGTTTTATATAGGATTCTCTTATTGTGAAAAGCCTATTGCTAAACTCATTAAAATAACTCGAGGAAATCAGTCCCAAACTGTTTCTGTCAAGGGACTCATAACTCAGCTAAAACATCTCAGAAGAATTTGAACCTGCTGATGGAGGCCACACTGTTTTTAACCGGGTCTCATGCATTTGTAGGCCACATTTTTGCAGCGCCACAAATACGTAGGCTAATGTAAGGTAGCTTCAGGTGTTTTGAGAAACAAATGTCCACTGCAGGGGCTACAGAGAAGAAATGTAATGTGGATGCAAATGCGTTGCACTTTTTTTTACTTTATATTATTAATCATAAAATTGACATTATTTTTTTTTGTGACACAAATTTCAATCTAATGTATTTTAAATAGAAGCAGCCTACATTTCGTGCCTGCACCACATATTGTTTCTGTCAGAAAACCTCCCCAACTTGACTAATGATGGACTGCCACAACAGCAAAAAAGTAAATAAAAAATACAAAAAATACATTTATTTAGGAGTTTTCTTCATAGGGGTAACTCAGTCAATAAGGGCAAAAGGGCTGTTACCTGGGCAACATTAGCCTGTAACTGTGCAACTGTGTCCCTGCTTTTTGTAAACATAGAGAGACTGCCTCATCAAACTATTGTATATTTCAAACTTCACAACATATGGAAAGAAACCAGTAAAGGTTTTGTGTAATTTGGATGGTTGGAGGCCGCCCAGCCCATGAACAGAACATCCGTTTTGGTTTCTTCTTTCTTTCTTCAGGTATAATCATTCAGGCTATCAGACAATTATTGCTTGTATTTTGACAAAACAATCCTATATCAAGGTCCACTCATTAACTGTTTCCAGAGATTTAGTCATGGGCATCAACAGCGCAGCTTGCCAAATTGTCACAGACATAGATCAGTTGATAGGTGAACTCAGTAATTCTGATTTTAGTATTTTCAGGGGTTTTCATCCGGGTGGGTTTAAAACGTAGGCTAAGCGTAGATTCTTCAGTTTGGGAACAATAGCTTGGTAAAACCATCCCAACCTAAGGTCCATTTATAATTAGGCCTATTCTCTATTCAGTCAGATTAAATCCAAAAATCAAAGGAGAGGTCAACTTTATGGAGCACACTTATTTGGCACCATGCTGCAACGCCTGCAGTCCTATTCTGCCGCTTTGTGGCCTCGTTAGGCAGCACCAGTTTACTGCATATTACCATAGATGTATTAAGAGAACGCATATTCCCCACAGCACCTTGCTGTTTTACACATTAGTCCCTCGGTGGCACCCGTAGATTAACGTTAAAGTCAGACGTGTATCTAACGCCTGTGAGCGTCAAAATCCGGAAGTTTCCAACCAAACAGCAGCAACATGAACGAGTCCTATGAGCTATCGCTTGATCGCGACTTGTTTGTCTGAGACAATTTACTAATGAATTTGAAAGAGAATGTCAACCAACTCAATGTTATCCTTTGGAAATCATCAACAAAATCCGGTGATGGATAGTGAGACAGGCGTCATGTCTATCGACCATGGAGGAGAGTGGGGTAAGCGTCGGCTAGCTAGCTAGGTTAACTGCTTTCTACAGACCTTATGTGTCCCTATGTAAGGAAACATAGCTAGCTAGGCGAGCTAACATAATATAACTAATACAGACGTGCCTCTAAAATGGAAAGTGTGAGAAGGTAAACGTTTAAAAAAACATTCGTCCGTACGCCTGAAGTTGGATGTGTTTTTGTTTACATACGCTTAAAGTCTTTACTGCTACAGTTAGCATTACCTAGCTAGCTGTAACGTTAGCTGACGTAACCTGGATGTAATGTAAAAACACTAACCATCAATATGTCTGCAGACATTACACACAGTGTACTTCTCTAACACAGACACAATTTATGCTGCACTTGTTTTTTAATCACCCCCTTTATTGCTTATAGCATAGATGGATAACCGTTGAATGTTTTGTATCTATACGTATTGGCACAGTTTTTAACTAAGGGCAGAAGAGGAATGCTTTTGTTAATCGTTTTTTCTATATTCTACAAATGCCTGCAGTTTAAATAAATATTAGCTTTTATCATTTGTCAGTTCATATCCAATATATCCAATATTCTAATCAAAAAGTATGTTTTACTGCATACACTTGCTAATTCGATTATATGAAAGTCATATTTATCTAAAACTGAAAACTAATCAATGGATTGAAAGCAGTTTGACCAGATGTTGTATGTGCTGTATGCTTATTGTTACACAGACATCAGTTTGTTTGATGAGCTGGACAACCTGGGAGATCCAGATGAGCTGCTTCAGGCCCTGGAGCATGCTGGCTATGTGAGTAACTTATCCTCTCTCAGTAATGTATGTTGCTTACTGAAACATGCTTTATACAGCCTGTGACTGAAACAGAAAGACATGTGCTTGTTAACAGTGGCGCATACAGATACAGGTACATCATTAGCTAACATTGTAGCACAGTATGTTTTGAACAGCCGTAAGAACACTTAAGTGCTTTTGTTAAAGCAGTATCTCCAACAAATGTAGGAATAATTTGTGTGTGTGTGTGTGTGTGTGTGAACAAGGACAAATGGTGTATGGAAAACCTGGGTAAAATGGGAAGTGTATTTTAAATAGGCCTTTTTCTCTTTTCTCTTTTTTTTAAAGACTTTTTAAATGTGTGAGTACTGGATGGTTAATAATAATAATAATAATAATAATAAATATTAATAATCCATTTTATTTAAAGGCACCTTTCTCTGCACTCAAGGATGCCATACAGGGTATACATACATTAAAAACAGCAAAAAAATACTATACAACAAAAACAACAGAAAAGGCAGAGCAATAGACATTACAGTGGAATAGGCAGTTTTAAACAGATGTGTTTTGAGTTGTGACTTGAAATGGGGGAATGAATCGATGTTTCTGAGTTAGGGTGGTAATGAGTTCCAGAGACAAGGAGCAGAACGGCTGAATGCTTTGCTCCCCATGATGGTGAGATGGGCGGAGGGAACAGAGAGGTGTATGGAGGAAGAGGATCTGAGGTAGCGGGAGGGAGTGGGACACTGGAGGAGATCAGACAAATATGGGGGGGGGCAAGGTTGTGGATGGCCTTGAATGCAAACAGGAGGACTTTGAATTGGATACGGAACTGGACTGAGAGCCAGTGGAGCTGTTTGAGGACAGGAGTGATGGAGGGGGTTTGAGTTATGATGCGGGCAGCTGAATTCTAGACCATATGAAGTTTATGGAGGGATTTGTGAGCGAGACCGAAGAGGAGAGAGTTGCAGTAATCCAGACGGGAAGTGACAAGACTGTGGACAAGGATGGCGGCAGTGTGGGGTAAGAGAGGGGCGGAGGTGATTTGATGTTTCATAAGTGGAAGTAGGCAGACCGGGTAATGTTATTGATACGGGGTTGAAAGGATAGTGTGGATGACACCCAGACTCTTAACCTTGGGGGTAGGGTGAGACGGAGCAGTTGTCAATAGTGAGAGAAAAACTGCCCGTTTTGGAAAGAGTGGATTTGGTGCCAATCAGGAGAACCTCTGTTGTATTACTGTTTTAATTTGAGGAAGTTTAGGGTTTTTATTTCAGATAATGCAATCTGTAAGGGAGGTGGGCGGGAGAGTGGACGAGGGTTTGGTGGAGAGGTAGAGCTGGGTGTCATCGGCGTAACAGTGGAAGTGAATGTTAAATTTGTGGAAGATTTTGCCGAGGGGAAGCAGGTAAATGATGAAGAGTAGGGGCCCCAGGACAGAGCCCTGGTGCACACCTGAAGTGACGGAGGAGGGAATGGATTTACAAGACTTGTGTTGAACAGGCTTTAACAAGTTGTGTGGGGAGGGGATCAAGTTGACAAGTAGATGGCTTGGTTTTCCGGGTGAGTTTTGAGATTTCTGAAAATAAAGATATCGTTTTCAGTGCTATAAATTCTTGATAAATTGTGATGTGTTCATGACTTTGTGTTTTGGTTAATGTTTGTTTAAAGGATGGTGATTTTGTTTCTCTTCTGTACTTAAATGTTTATTATAATATAATAATGAGATAAGCAGTTTTGTTAATGTGTATAAGTGTGTATGACTGTATATGTGTGGACCCCAGGAAGAATAGCCAATGCTTGTGCTAATGTGGAGCCTTAAAAAAATAATAAGTAGTACAAGAATAGAAGCACCTCACAGACATTGTGTGTAATAAAAAAATTTTAATTAAAAAAAAAAGGAATTCTTATGAGAGTTTTAATTAGCACAATTAATGTGCTGTTTTCTGCACATGGCAGAAATGCATGGCTCTGACTGTGGTCAGACATGGCCTTTGTTGCTAGTCTGCATTCTAATGAGGTCCATTTTTAAAAAAAGTATGTCTTTGGTTTCTCAGGCCAGTGAGCTGGACTTTGATATCGACATACCACCGTGGAATGAAGTGGACACAAGCAGCACCTGCACAGGTACAGCAGTACATATTGACATCTCTGTAGACATGAAATCACATTTCAACATAAAAAAGAGGCTGAACTGAACTAAAATAGTCAGATGTCCATCTGTTTAGTATTTATAAGATGCTGCCCATATGATGTGGCAATTTGATAGACATATATTCTCAGATGCACTGTTGTTTTGCTGCTTGAAGCTTTAAGTGGAATGCAACATTGATGAGAAAATGAACTTTCACTTTTTTTACTAAAGATTATTATTTTCTTTCAGAACGTTTTCCATTTTTGTCTGTCCATTCCGGTATAGGACCTTAAACAAGTTTGATTTTATGAAAATCTGCTGAACCATTGTTTGTCATTATGGCCTGTTCTGGTATAATAACAAGTAGCCTACATCAGCAACTGGTGAAAATGGCGTCACTAAATCCAACTTATATTGCATTTGTAATAAGCAATATGACAACGCCTTGTTCTGTTTATAAACGGACTAACGGAGCCACTAGTGTCTAACAGGCTGAGCGCAATTAGTGCCAAGCCGAGGCTGACAACATGAAGCAGATCAGATTTCTGTGGAGGGGGGAGGGGCATAGCACTTTGTGTTTGTTTACTAGACTGTTTGTTTTTTTCTGGGTTACGGGACAAGATATAGCAGAGGTAGTCTCAAAGAAAACTAAAACTGTGCCAATATAGAAACATTTTGGATTTGAAGCAGACAAATTATGAAAAAAATGTTAGCCAAAAAACATAGTCCGGCTGATTGATTGTGGTGCCTCTTCATGGGCTCCTGAACCCCTCTTCCCATTTCTCAGTTTGTACTGCCTCAGTTCCTATCCTCACCTCCTCTCCTCACATCTTTGTCCCTCACACCTGAGATGCAAGCAGAGGAGGCAACAGGCCTTAAACAAAATGAAAGATCCGTGCTTCGGACTCTTCATTTAAAAGCAATGACAGAGACCGAGTCTCATTATGTCTCACTCGGGAGCAGCTGCTCAGTCAAGTGCGACACTGAGTGGTAAAATTTGGTATAAAGGTCAGGCTAAATATCTAACTAGTTTGAAAATGAAAAATATCTATTCTATCTATCTATAACTATTAGTGCTATATTTCTTGAAAAATGTGGGAAATTATGACCAAATATATCTCAGATGACTTGCATTTGTTCATTTGTTTGCATGGCTGCTTTATGATTTATTTGCAAAGACAGCCGGTGTTGCTTATTAATGAGAGGTGTATTTATGGGACACAGGGGTTTATGCCAAATGAATAAAGGACATAGAAGGGGTGTATCCTTTGCACTATGCTCCACATTTAAATCATTTTTATTGAACTCTTCATTGCACTCATGTCTCTATATTGTTTCTGTTTAGAGTATGTATAAATTAGTGTGTATATATTGTTTTGGTTGTTTTGTATGTGTAAGCACAATATGAGCAACAATGCTCCAAAGAAAAATTCCTCGTATGTGTCCTCAAAACTGGCAAATAAAGCTGATTCTGATTAGTGTTGAGTTAATGTGTGGGAATACACAGGGATAGGAAATCACAACCACCTATGCTGATAAGCCTACATACAGTATATGACACATTTTTCCTGACGTCTTTGTCCTTGTGTATCCAGATGGTGAGGTGAGCCTGGACTCTCTGTCACCTGCCCACACTCTGAGCTCTGTCTCCTCTCCTACTTCTGTGGAAGCCCTGTCCCCATACTTCTTACAAGTAGGTCATTGTCTTTGTCCTTCTCGGTTTTCAGCATTTTACTTGTATTTCCAATGCAAATATTTAACATTGATATTGGCTGTGAGTTTTTACATATGTGCCCCTCTTGGTTCACAGTTGGAACAAGTAAAACCCCAATCCAGATGGTATCCAAACATTAACAGCTGCTCTTTACTTTTGGATACACACATGCACACTTTAGACACTTATTATTAACAAAAACCTTAAACACCTTGTCAAACTAATAATTCGTTGCCTGCCTGAGCTGTGCCCCGCCTTGTCGTTTTAAGGAAGGTGCTGACAAGTTTAGCCACATTAGCATAATTTAGCAGGCAGATGTTTTCACAATGTGTCAAAACAAGGACAAGGGTTACATCCTTGTCTGGCCTCAACACAGTCTGCACACGTTTGTCTGCTAACTGAATCCAAGGACACATTTGTCTACCAGAGTCTCTGAATATTGACAAGGACACTTGATAAACATTTTTTCTGATGTTACAACAATAATATATTGTTAGACAGTATTCTCTACTTTCTGTGAAGTTTGTTGATGACTGATCATCATCATCATCTACTCCGATGTGATGTGAGTTCATTAGCAGCCGGTTTGGATGACAGGCTCTTGTGCAATCATGACACAGCTTAGAACTGTGCATTTGTAAAAGTGTTGAGCAGCAGAAGTCAAAATAAATTCATTCAACCTTTATCCTCAACAGGTCATTGAGGCGATATTATGGATCCCACGTAACTTCTAGTGAAGTCCCACCCTATGAAGTGGTATTGATTGGAGTTAGGCATTGACCTTGAGTGGTTAAGTTAGGATAGCCGATTGGTCAGGGGATAGGAACTGAACAAATGGGGTTACGTTACCTTGTGTAAGCGTGGACGCCTGGCCAATAGTAGTGTGTGTGAATGCTATTGGTCTAGAATTTGCGTGGGTTCAATAATAACGCATCACTGAGGGGCGGACGTGACCCTAATTTTCAATGTCAATGAGTTAGATTACAAAGACAAATACAGAACAACAACACAGAAAGTACAATCATAAGAAAAGGACAATAAAACATTTAGAATTGGAAAAGTATTGGATAAATACATTAGGATAATAAGGATGCAAAACAAAATACACGACGAAAGCAGTTAGGAGTAGAACTTTGCAGTAAACCATTTTGTAGGCGTTAACTGTATTCTAGATGCTTGTGTTTACTGCTGATGTCTTGGTTAAATACATGTCTGGTATCTAATAGACATGCGTCTTCTCTGCTTCACTTATAGGATGAGGCCCTGTCTCCACAATCACAGTCCTCTTTTGTTTCAGTCTGCTCAGAGTCCAGTGGATTTTCTGTAATCTCTCCTCCAGCTAAGAAAGCTCCAAAGAGGACCAGCCAGACCGCCCGAGGTGAGGCAGCCTCTACACACACACCTACACACACACCTACACACACACACACACACACACACACACACACACACACACACACACACACACCTATCTATCTATCTATCTATCTATCTATCTACAGAACAATACAAACAAAAATTCAGAAAATCACAAAATCAAAAAAAAAAAAATCTGATTTTTTAAATGATTTGTTTGCATTTTATTGCATGACATAAGTATTTGATCACCTACCAACCAGTAAGAATTCCGGCTCTCACAGACCTGTTAGTTTTTTAAGAAGCCCATTCTCCACTCATTACCTGTATTAACTGCACCCGTTTGAATTTGTTACCTGTATAAAAGACACCTGTCCACACACTCAATTAAACAGACTCCAGCTTCTCCACAATGGCCAAGACCAGAGAGCTGTGTAAGAACATCAGGGATAAAATTGTAGACCTGCACAAGGCTGGGATGGGCTACAGGACAATAGGCAAGTAGCTTGGTGGGAAGGAAACAACTGTTGGGGCTTTTCCCTTTTATTCGTGACAGTGGATAGACAGGAAAGTGGGAAGAGAGACGGGATGACGCGCAGCAAAAGGCCGCAGGTCATATTCAAACCCAAGCCACTGCGAAGGACTCAGCCTGGGTGAGCTAGAGGCCACCTGTAATCCATATTTGTACGCTTTGTTCAAAAACCAGGGGAAGTTTTGCACCACACTCTGGGTTATGCAGAATTATGCAAAACAAAGACAGAAGTGGTGTGTCATTAGAAAAGACTTGGGACTGTTTGTAGAAAAAAAAACACCCTGCAACATTAAATGCAAATTTTTTTCACCTGAGCAGAGTCAGCCTTTCACTTGTATTAACATACATTCTGTGTTCTTATCTCACAACTCCCACCCCCATACCAGCCAGACAAGCTCAGCCAATCAAAAGGCCGATTCAGCTTGGCCAGAGGGTCTCCATCCAACCGAAACCGCTGATTACAGCTGTGCCCCTGGCTCATGCATCAGCTCCCCTGCAGGCCAAGACAATCATCATCCAGCCCCTGCAGACTGCTGTACTGCCTGTGGTCAAACAAGCACCTATCAACATCCAACCAGCACCTATTAACATCCAACCAGCACCCCCTCCAGGTTAGAGCTCACACTGCAACACATTGAGACCCATTGCCTCACATTGCACTGTATTGCATCAGACCAGAGGCACTGGATGTATTAGCGAGCTGTGTGTTTCTCTTCACTTAGAGTATTTTGTAATTCATTTAAATTTGGAGATGACATGATATTAGAGCTGTTGTAACTTCTTATTATTGTGTTTGTCGTTCTTGCTTAGACTATCTTTTAATTGTTGCGTCTTGGCCAGCAGATGGGGCTTTAACCTTAGTTTATGCTCATAAGGGATCTTAGTCCTCATTGTACCATGCTACTCAAATAATTATAACTAAATCAGACATTAAGATGTTAGATGCCTCCTTTTTGTAACCAAAATATGTCCACATTGGGCCACACTGGGAAAAAATCAATGCTGGGAATCAGTCTCCAAAAATATACACTCAGGACTTTGTTTTATAACCCACATGTAAACCAAAAAATATGAGCTGCTGTGTGATTTTGTGTGTTTCGTGCATTGAAGTTATTATTTTGTTTTGTGGTTTTAGCCTGCCTGGTTTACCAATCTGGTTACATCAGCAACACCTAGGCCAATGTAAATACTTATGTCATTGCCTGGGCCCAAAGTGGGTGGAGTTTCTGACCTCTCGACTTGAAAGATCTCTGCAATATTCACAGCTGAGAAGCAAGCCCTATGCATCAGGCAGATGGAAGAAATAAATTAAAGATATTTTACTGATGAGTTTACGTTTTATAGAGTTTGCCCAGTATTTCCAAAGAGCTAACAGGCCGACAGGTGTTTCCAAGGCGTTTAGTTTGTTTTGACTTTTATCCTCATAAATTCTTCTTACAGATGGTAAGTTTGGGCCCAAGACACACAGCGTTGGCACCACACACATTCATTAGGAAGACTGGCTAAGGCTTCTCCACAATTAGCACTGACAGGTTGTTTAGTATATGAGGTGAAGGTTGCTGGGTCAGTTCGAGGAATGGTTCCTGGCACCGTCTTACTGGAAAGGTTGGGGTGCACTCTGCGAGGCTCCTACATTAACAGGATATTTTTAAACATGGACAATATTGTGTCTTGTTGAGGTTTTGTTAGTTTCTTTCGTTCAGGCCATAATCCATTTTGAATTTGGGCCAACATGCAGGTTTATGTGTGTTCATGCACATAAAACTCACACACCTCTCAGTTTGGAATGTGAAGGTTTAAGACCACAGGTCGAGATGGTAAACATCCTTTCCACCTGCACTGTAAACACGGGGGGGTTGG
This sequence comes from Etheostoma perlongum, assembly GCA_026937815.1. NCBI lineage: Eukaryota > Metazoa > Chordata > Actinopteri > Perciformes > Percidae > Etheostoma > Etheostoma perlongum. The sequence continues at coordinate 19,928,695 of CM049379.1, forward strand.
GGGCTGGACTGTACCATCTGCAGTGTGAGGCTCTTTCAACAGCAGACTGATGCAGCTTCCAGATTGTAGAGACTATCAGGTTGATGTTGTTTTTGTGTCATAGATAGCAAGACCAACGTGGGATAAGAACATAAACACAATCATAAGAACAAATTGACAGACACACATAATCACAGTCAGCGTTATTTAATGTTATAATTATCCTGTAAAAATATGATTATAGTATGAGAGTAAAGTGTAATACCTGTAACTTGAAAATGCATTGCGCACTCTTTCTCAGGACGTACCATAGTGCTGTCGCAGCCAAGCCAGGTGCTACAGATCCAGACAACACGTGCTGTCACTGCCAATGTGGTCACCATGCCAACGTTCAGCCAGGACAGGCACGTTCCTGTCGCTGCTCCTGTCACGCTTCGAACCCCTTCCTCAGATGATGAAGTGAGTCTCGTCCACACAGTTTGTCACTTAAGTCTTCCTACTTGTTACATTGTTGAACTGCCCTTAGATATAAACACAAAGGGGTGTAGATGAGAACCAGCACAGATTAGTGCTGCTGCCCTCATTCAAAGGGTCAATTGCAATTGCCCACTTATGTACAGTGAGGAAAATAAGTATTTGAACACCCTGCTATTTTGCAAGTTCTCCCACTTAGAAATCATGGAGGGGTCTGAAATTGTCATCGTAGGTGCATGTCCACTGTGAGAGACAAAATTTAAAAAAAAATCCAGAAATCACAATATATGATTTTTTTAACTATTTATTTAATACAGCTGCAAATAAGTATTTGAACACCTGAGAAAATCAATGTTAATATTTGGTACAGTAGCCTTTGTTTGCAGTTCCAGAGGTCAAATGTTTCCTGTAGTTTTTCACCAGGTTTGCACACACTGCAGAAGGGATTTTGGCCCACTCCTCCACACAGATCTTCTCTAGATCAGTCAGGTTTCTGGGCTGTCGCTGAGAAACACGGAGTTTGAGCTCCCTCCAAAGATTCTCTATTGGGTTTAGGTCTGGAGACTGGCTAGGCCACGCCAGAAACTTTATATGCTTCTTACAGAGCCGCTCCTTGGTTATCCTGGCTGTGTGCTTCGGGTCATTGTCATGTTGGAAGACCCAGCCTCGACCCATCTTCAATGCTCTAACTGAGGGAAGGAGGTTGTTCCCCAAAATCTCGCAATACATGGCCGCGGTCATCCTCTCCTTAATACAGTGCAGTTGCCCTGTCCCATGTGCAGAAAAACACCCCCAAAACATGATGCTACCACCCCCATGCTTCACATTAGGGATGGTGTTCTTGGGATGGTACTCATCATTCTTCTTCCTCCAAACACGGTTAGTGGAATTATGACCAAAAAGTTATATTTTGGTCTCATCTGACCACATGACTTTCTCCCATGACTCCTCTGGATCATCCAAATGGTCATTGGCAAACTTAAGACGGGCCTTGCCATGTGCTGGTTTAAGCAGGGGAACCTTCCGTGCCATGCAGGATTTCAAACCATGACGTCTTAGTGTATTACCAACAGTAACCTTGGAAACGGTGGTCCCAGCTCTTTTCAGGTCATTGACCAGCTCCTCCCGTGTAGTTCTGGGCTGATTTCTCACCTTTCTTAGGATCATTCAGACCCCACGAGGTGAGATCTTGCATGGAGCCCCAGTCCGAGGGAGATTGACAGTCATGTTTAACTTCTTCCATTTTCTAATGATTGCTCCAACAGTGGACCTTTTTTCACCAAGCTGCTTGGACATTTCCCCATAGCCCTTTCCAGCCTTGTGGAGGTGTACAAATTTGTCTCTAGTGTCTTTGGACAGCTCTTTGGTCTTGGCCATGTTAGTAGTTGGATTCTTACTGATTGTATGGGGTGGACAGGTGTCTTTATGCAGCTAACAACCTCAAACAGGTACATCTAATTTAGGATAATAAATGGAGTGGAGGTGGACACTTTGAAGGCAGACTACCAGGTCTCTGAGGGTCAGAATTCTAGCTGATAGACAGGTGTTCAAATACTTATTTTTTTAAATAGTTAACAAATCATACATTGTGATTTCTGGATTTTTTTTTTTTAGATTATGTCTCTCACAGTGGACATGCACCTACAATGACAATTTCAGACCCCTCCATGATTTCTAAGTGGGAGAACTTGCAAAATAGCAGGGTGTTCAAATACTTATTTTCCTCACTGTATTTTCCTCACTATATAATCAGCCATGCAAAAGTTTATATTTGCATTGTGTGTCATGGCAGATTTCACACATAGGTGCTGCCAATTATACATCTTTCTGTATATGTTGGCAAACATCCACAAAACTGTAAACATGTTATTTAATCAGAGATCTTAAAATGTTTTCAGGCCACTCATTTTGCCTATCATTGGTTACACCCAACATGGGCCAAAGGAGACTCCAACTGTTTTTCTCTGGTTACACGTTTAACAAACGGGAGGTTGTTTACTGAGAAATCAAGTCAGTAAAACTAGGTACATACAGTACATGTAGTAGTGCCATGTTGCCAAACCCTATAGAGCTCAACAGTAACCGCTCACTTCTTCTTTTTTTTCTCTGATTCGGTAAGTGTTTCTTCCCCGTTCAATATCTCCATTAACTTTTCATTAAATGCTTATACAAATAGTTTTATACATGAAACCAAGCCAACCAGGTAAGAGATGAATCGTTACCATAAAACATTTGATTTGGTGCAAAATAACCTTTTGAAAACGGCAAATAAGGCAAAGGTACAAGAGTGTGTACATAAACAATTATAGACTTTAATAGTAGCTGCTCTCTCTAGCCATTTGTTGGTGCGGTAAACCATTCCATGGAAACAGCAACTTAGGATTGTGGGTAGTGTAGTATTTCTCCACAAGTTCGCAAATAAAACAAGTCTTTCATAAAACAGGAGCAGAAATTTTCGTTTCACATCTTCTTGAGTCTAACTTGGATGGTTTGGACATTATGGAGAAAATCTATAGGATTTTTACTTCCGGAACCACGCTGTTGAGCTCTAATGGATATCTCATTGCTCAAACAAAATGTCAAACACAGAACCTGGACTCCCTTGTCAAACATTTTAGTTTTGTTTCGGTTTTTCTCTGTCCAATGTTTGCTCAAAGGCTCTTCGTAAGGTCATATCCTCTTTAATTCATAGCTTAACAAAGAATATGTCCAAGCAATTTATAAGACAAAGCTTCGTGTGTGTGTGTGTGTGTGTGTGTGTGTGTGCCTTTGAGTAACAACATGGGCGTGCATGCACCTGCCCACTATGTAACTATGACGTTGTGGTTGCCATGTTCACACTTGAACTGGAGCCTGTCCAACATCAACTCACTCATCTTACCCTATTTTTAGTGTTTATTTTAATAAACAAACCCTTAACTTAATTTCTGCGTTAAATATGAAAACGAAGTGTTGAAAGGAAAAGGTTTATGACTTTTTTCTCATGTATGGTGATGCATGCATTTTTCACGCTTAAGGAAAAAGTTAAAACACTGCATGGACCATTTCTGTCGGTAAACATGCAAATGACACCAAAATCTATTACATCAAATTAAAAGATTTTGCCATGTTGGTTACACGCAAACTTTTTTTTTTGTGTGAATTGATTGAGTCATTACTCAAAAGAGAGGCATCTGCGTGATAGTTACTAATCATAAGCCTCTCTGGTTTTCATGGAGCCACAAATAATCCACACATGATCATTATTGGCTTCTCCTTTGTTTGTACCTGTGGGGTTTCATTGGAAAGATGTACATGTACGTTATGTAATTGTAGTGCAGACAGTGTAAAGTTTGTTACTCTCCATGTGGATGACATAGGGTGGAGTGTGTTGCATTCAGGGGTGATGTCAGGACAGCTGCAGTGAACAGAAGACACACAAACATGCAAAGTTAACACACAGCCTGCTGATCTTCAGCAGTTCTGCCTCATGCACTCATTTCTGTTGGGCCTGTGTAATGACAGCACAGGACAGCATAGAGCTTTCAGGGACTTTTATAAGGTACTATTAAGTACAGCAGAGACTGCCCCAGAGATTTAAAAGTCAAAACAGAAAAGTCAATTATAGTTTGTTTTGTTTATGGTACAAACTTGTGGTTTGTTAATACAAGCTTTTGTGCATGCTGGACTTATTTTGGGTGGGAGGGTCTGATATTCTTTTAAAGACCTGGGGCTAGTTTATAGGTCTATGTTTCTGATTCTCTTTGTTACTTGAATAAACTGCCTCCTTCTGCTGGTCTGAATCATCAGCGTCCATCTTAAAAGTCAGAGAGATGCCGTTTGTTGTTTCAGGCTTTGGTCCCCGGCATTAGAGTTCCCTGAAGGCTCGCTAAAGTCCGACCTTTAGCGAGAAACATGTTCTCACTCAGTCTTCTCCCCTCTTTGTCTTGTTCTTTTTGTCTGTGAGAAAAACTTCCAAATTCAGTGTTTTCCAGTCGCCGGCTAGATCAAACTGACCGGCAGTGAAGTTGCAAAAAATGCATTGTTGTTCATAAGGGTAGCTTTTTAATTAAGAATAATAATATGTGTCACATTTGTGGAATGTATCCTGAATGATTTGCAGTGCTTTCAGTGGTGACACTGGGACAACTACAGAAATTCATCCAATTTTCAGCTTTTAGCATCTTATAGTAACAATCTCTGTGTGGCCCTGATGCATTTACCATGGATGTGAAAAAACATTAGTCATAACCTAATGTCACAATGTTCTGTTTTACCAGCCTGCTCAATTTATCTTGACATTAACAAAGTTTTCCTTCAGACTTTTCAATGATAAACCTCAACCGAGTTTTTTATGAATGGTAACATTTGACCTCTGGCTGTAAAAAATAGTCGGCCCCTAAAAGGGCCCGAGAGGAACTTGTCCAATTATCATGGGGTTAATCAAGTCTGGAGAAGCACTCGTTGTGCCAGACCACGAGAACAATGACGAGGAATTCCAAACCTCAGAGGCCAAAATAAATAAGCCTCTCAGCCAGTTGTAAAGCTAAGCAAGTCAATAAAGTTTACAATAAGTGATTAAAGGGGAGGGACTGTATACAATAATTGAGTGGGGGAAAATAAGCCTTGGGCTTTTGGAGTTGAGACCTCCATTAATTTCTCAAGTTGTTAATGATGTTTTAGAGAATGTAGTAAACATACTGTATATTTATATTGCAGAATATGGGTGGCATATCAGCTATTTATTGATTAAAAGTGAGACTATGTAAGTTTTGCTAAATGGTAGCCACAAGTGACAATTATAATGGTAATACTTATAATGGTTTAAAGTAGGGTAACAGTAGCACAAAGAGTCAAAGTCAGTGTCTTTAATGTCTCGTACACATCATTATCTATGCTAACGTTAGCCACCACAAGCTACTGCTCGTACCAGACCAACTGTAGCAGCAAAACCCCACAGTGTATTTAAGTGAGTACAGGTATGTTTCATTGCTTATGAATATATAAATTCAGCTTTTTATTTTTAAGAAAATTAATGTGTGTCAAAAGTTGCATCCTGGAGGTCTCGCTTTAAATGGACTTAAGAGTTGTTTCCGTGGCCCGCCGAGACACTCTTGAGCCGTGTCATGCTGTGTGTATGCCTGTGTTTGGACCCGCTGCAGCCGTGTTCCCTTTATATCCTCACTGTAGTTTAGCTACAGCACAGTGGTGGGCTGGGGGAAGTGTAAAATGCCTGTTAAAGATGGCATGCCTGCGCCAGGTGTTACTACATGTTATATATACAGTTTGTCTGTGTGTGCCACTGTTCAAGTTGTTACAATATTGTTTTTTGGGGTAAAGTTAGCCTTAATAGGCCTGGGTGTTAAACGGCTGCTAACCATTACATGCTTCCGACAGGTGTTGTACAAGACAAAGCTTTTGGGACAGCTGTAAACAGCCATCAGGGATTGATTCACTGTAATGTAATGAGCTCCTGTGTGTGTGTGTGTGTGTGTGTGTGTGTGTGTGTGTGTGTGTGTGTGTGTGTGTGTGTGTGTGTGTGTGTGTGTGTGTGTGTGTGTGTGTGTGTGTGTGTGTGTGTGTGTGTGTGTGTGTGTGTGTGTGTGTGTGTGTGTGTGTGTGTGTGTGTGTGTGTGTGTGTGTGTGTGTGTGTGTGTGTGTGTGTGTGTGTGTGTGTGTGTGTGTGTGTGTGTGTGTGTGTGTGTGTGTGTGTGTGTGTGTGTGTGTGTGTGTGTGTGTGTGTGTGTGTGTGTGTGTGTGTGTGTGTGTGTGTGTTCTCTAGACTGCAAAGCACTCCAGCCTAGAACTGCAGGCCTAGACAAATCCTCCCCAGGAGCCCAGGAAAGCATTGTGTAATGCCAGATGGAAAGGGATCCATTACGTCCAGCACAGAAGATGATGCTTTCATGTCTTTAATTTTTATTTTGCATCAGTGTCCAGTTTCCAAATCTGAGTGCTCAGTTGAATTGTAGAGAAAATATTATTCCATTGAGAAAATTTCTGGAGAGCTACAAGGGAGCTTGATCATATCCATTATACAATTTGTCTTATTATCTATGCTCATTATTCAACACTCATACAGGGAGAAATCTATCATAGATGTAACAGCAAGGCTCTTAATTAAATACACCGTGATTTGAACAATTCCCCACATCATATGCTAACAATCTGTTGAATGTTTCCTGAGGCTCATTTCAGAAAGCGGGTTTAGTGAAAACTGAGTTTGTTAACCCTGAGATGAGGATCTGGATTTTCTGTTTCAGAAAGGGAGGTTAATCAAACCTCATAGTCAGTTACTATGGTAACAGTCTGTGAACCTAACCTGGTCGGGAGCAGGTTTTCTTCAAGAAACTTCAAGTTTCTCTGTCTACTCGCTCTGACACACCACTCTTTCATTTCCTCATTCATTCAGTCTGTATCAGCCGCATGTTAGCGCAGTGTTGTCAATAGGGCTGTAACCTCCCAGTCGCCTGGTCAATTTATTGGTCGATACGTTCTGGCTCGACCAAAATTCTGATTGGTCGATTTTTTTGCAGTGTTATTTCATCAGGTGGAAGCATAGACCATTGCGGTCTATGGGTGGAAAGCACTAATTGCTAATGGGGGTGTTTTCAGAGCATCCGTGTTTCACAGGTAACAGTCTGTCTTCAGAACACCCCTCTTGTTTTCACCTTTTTTGTCATCGTAGGTGCATGTCCACTGTGACAGACATAACCTAAAAAAAATCCAGAAATCACAATATATGCTTTTTTTTAACTTATAAATAAGTATTTGAACACCTGTCTATCAGCTACAATTCTGACAATCAAAGACCTGTTAGTCTGCTTTGCTTTAGATGTACCTGTTTGAGGTTGTTAGCTGCATAAAGACACCTGTCCACCCCATACAATCAGTAAGAATCCAACTACTAACATGGCCAAGACCAAAGAGCTGTCCAAAGACACTAGAGACAAAATTGTACACCTCCACAAGGCTAGAAAGGGCTACGGGGAAATTGCCAAGCAGCTTGGTGAAAAAAAGGTCCGCTGTTGGAGCAATCATTAGAAAATGGAAGAAGCTAAACATGACTGTCAATCTCCCTCGGACTGGGGCTCCATGCAAGATCTCACCTCGTGGGGTCTCAATGATCCTAAGACAGGTGAGAAATCAGCCCAGAACTACACGGGAGGAGCTGGTCAATGACCTGAAAAGAGCTGGGACCACCGTTTCCAAGGTTACTGTTGGTAATACACTAAGACGTCATGGTTTGAAATCATGCATGGCACGGAAGGTTTCCCTGCTTAAACCAGCACATGTCAAGGCCCGTCTTAAGTTTGCCAATGACCATGACAGGGCAAATGCACTGTATTAAGGAGAGGATGACCGGGAGCTCAAACTCTGTGTTTCTCAGCGACAGCCCAGAAACCTGACTGATCTAGAGAAGATCTGTGTGGAGGAGTGAGCCAAAATCCCTTCTGCAGTGTGTGCAAACCTGGTGAAAAACTACAGGAAATGTTTGACCTTTGGAATTGCAAACAAAGGCTACTGTACCAAATATTAACATTGATTTTCTCAGGTGTTCAAATACTTATTTGCAGCTATATCATACAAATAAATAGTTAAAAAATCATACATTGTGATTTCTGGATTTTTTTTTTATTTTTTAGAGTATGTCTCTCACAGTGGACATGCACCTACGTTGACAATTTCAGACCCCTCCATGATTTCTAAGTGGGAGAACTTGCAAAATAGCAGGGTGTTCAAATACTTATTTTCATCACTGTACATCTGAAGATGATATTGAGGCCCGACTATACATATATTTTCATTTCCAGATAACTACCTATTTTCTTTACACTCCGTCCGATATGTTGATGCCTTATCCGTCCTCATATCACTGATGTCACCCATGGTGGACATGCTTTTACATCCCAGCACATTCTTTGTGTAGGATTACGTTTTTTTGCAAATGCAGAGCCGTCAGAAAAGTGTGCCTCGCTCTAAAATGTTTTTATAGTGTTCCCTGGGCACACACCAGTGAGAGCCATTAAAAAGAAATGCATGATTATAGATTATAGTTCTGTTAATGACATGGTGCTGCAGCCTCAGAAAGGGATTAGTAGTAGTTTATTTTTTCGCCCGGAGGATTGCACCTAAATTAAATTATAGGTGTAGCCTACTACCATTCCAGTTTTCAATTAATATTATAGGTTACCTGTGATTTAAATATGAAATGAACACACTATATAGGCAATTTTCTCCCACACCAATTCTCGCTATTTTGCAGCAGAAGCAGCCGTTTTGCTTTTTTAAACAAAATATATATTCACACTCTCTGTATGTGCGCATGAGTAGTTCCAGTTCCAGAGGGATACTTGCCGCGTGTTCTGTTATCCTCAATGATTCAACTTGGACCTCAGATATCGGAATTCTTGCTTAGTCTCCACAAGGGTCGTCCGAGTTCCAAACTCGGAAATCCGAGGACAGGGGACGTGTTGGTGCATGTTGCTAGGCAACGTCTGACTTTCTAGTTGGAACTCCGACTCGGATAAATAATAGAACGCAGCAAAAATATGCCGACCAATTTGTTTGTGGTTGTTGCCATGGTGAATTGTAGTATCATGGCTCCCTTCATGCTTCCTTTTTATTGTGGTGGTGCACGCGCTTAACTCTGAGTCAACCTACTTTGAGTTGATTGAACCAACTCAAATCAGCTGTTATCCCATCTCAGAATAAATCAACTCAGAGTTAGGATTAGACTCAGTTTGTTAAACCTCCTTCCTGAAGCGGGCCTTTGACTTTGAGCTCATGTTTTTGTCACCACATCTGGTTGTTTTTGTCCAAATGTATAAAGCTGATTTTGTGTAATATGATGCAGCAGGGACTATTGAACTATTGAAATTCCATTGTTTCATTACAAAGTGTAAAATGCTTTTGCTCTGCAACTACATGTTTTACCTACAGCACAGTTAGGATTTTAAAATTGAGTTAAGAGAAACCGAGTACCCAAAGGGTGAACTGCAACACAAAAAGACTTCAACATCCCAGCTTGACAGTTATTTTACCTGCATGCCGTGGTTATAGGTGTTTATGACCTACAGTAAAATCAGGAAACTTGTTAAACTAAGCCCTCTCCCGCTTGGATAGGTTAATGGTTCATCACCTACTTCCTTCTGGAGTAACTCTTCTGATGCTGAATGGAAAGAGTCAACTCTCAACAGCAGTGTGGCAGTTAGGCATGCTGGGACCTGTTGGCTTGTCAGCTCTTCTTTTCTCTTGCTTCACCTGTACTTTGAAGAGTTGTTGAGCAGGCAATTCTGCCTTTCAGCAACAACATGCAGCTGTCCACTGTGCAGGAGCAGCAGGAGGAGAATGCCCTGCTCACGGGCGCCTTGGCAGTTTCCCACAGACACTTGGTTTAGAAAGTTTGAGTTTGAACCAGTGTTTGCGTTCTTACCCATTCAATTGAGGTTCATTGAGAAATGCCACTTTTGTTTATTTATTTATTTATTTTTTTTGCTGCCTGCCTCACATTTTCCTCCTCAGCCTCAATCTGGTTGCGATGTGAAGTTCCCCCTGCTCTCCACTCCCTGGTAACTGCTTACTTGCAGTGTTCCCAGGCTCGGGCTAGTGGCACGGCTCCCAGATCTGGGCTGGGAGACAGAGGGGTTTCTCAGGAGACAGAACACAAATACAGGGATCCAAATAACTTAATCACCAGCGGGGCTATTAGGCCCAGGGTCTTAGAGGCTTACCCTGAGGTGGGTGTTTGTGTTTGGAGAAGGAGAGGGGAGGAGTAGCTGGGGACTGGATGGTCAATGAAGGTGTTTGGGTAATCACCACAGCCATGGGTGGTGTTAATTTGAGATATGTTAAGATAAGCAATATTTGGGTTAGATTTCAGTTCTCACCTCACTGGCCTTGAGTGGCAAAAATCCCATATTTAAAAAAACAACCTTTGTTTGCCTTTTCATAGTTTCAGAGGTCTTAATTTGTAATAAGGCCTTGAATAAACAATTGCTGCAATTAAGACTGACTATGGCTGAACGTTTTTACATCCAGACCTATAATATATATATAGTGCTTCTATGTTTATGTGTCTCAGATGTGAACCCATTTCTCAAAGAGTGACACACTCCGTAAACACAATATTTTTCACATATAGTACTGAGGCATTGCAGGCAACCTCTGGACCTCTTAGAGGATGTCCATGTGAATATTTTCAAGCAGAAGTTTGATTGTGTGCACTTAAGGACTCTTTGGGGGCAATGTTAAAGCCGGGTTTTGTTGCAGAGATGGCGTTAACCTCACAACACATCTTGAACATGTCTATGTATTATTCTATCATCGTAGTAAACTGGAGCATCCACGGCCAAGGTGTTCTCTCTCGGCGGGAATAACAAAGCCAACTGTGGCTTTAATGTTGGCTTCCCCTTCCCCTCTTCCATTTCCTTTTTTCCACTTGTGTCTTTTTACTGTTTTTCTCTCTCTCTCTCATGTCAGTGTCCCTCTTTTTAAACTTCTCCACTTCCCACACTTCTTGTTAGGATGTCACCAGTGTTGTTCACCACATGCATCCTCCTGAGTTTGAATGAGTGGATGTTGGTGCAAAACATTGACAAAGCAGATGTTGGAGCTCTAGTGTGGAAAAGGCAGTAAATATACTGTTGCATCTATACCATTGACTGTACTATGCTGTTTTGCACACTTACATGTGTGTGTATATATCCATGGGTCCTACTTTTCCCCTAGACATTTGTTGGGTGATCTCACAGAAAAAGAGTGCTCTCATGAATGGAAAGCTATTTTTAACTAAATGCCTTTGAGAGCCTAGACAAACATGATGTCACACAAGTGAGAGGAACCTATGATCTACAACCCAACAGGTGGCTCAAGCAGGCAATTTATTGCTTTCTCACAATAACCATCCCTCTTTTGGGTAGGTTGTGAAGTGGTTACAGCCATATGTGATAAAGTAGGTGACTTGACATGAATAATAACCTTTGTCCAATGTCTCTTTCTGTCTTTGTCACCTTCTTGCTCCAGTCCAAGTTGGGACAGAGGCAGCAGCGCATGATAAAGAACCGCGAGTCGGCGTCCCTGTCTCGGAAAAAGAAGAAAGATTATCTGCTCTCGCTGGAAGCTCGCCTGAAAGTGGCGTTGTCTGAGAATGAGGAGCTCAAGAGTGAGAATGGCACGCTCAAGAAACAGCTGGAGGGCCTGCTGAGTGAGGTGAGAGGCTAGCAACCACTGCTCTGCCAGTACGTCCACACAGTCTTCCACTTATAAAAGATGCCTGTGCAAAGTAACAAAAGTCTTGTGTAAATTACACATGACTAATATCTGTGATTTGTCATTTGTACTACAACGTGATGTCTTACTTTTCCTGCAGAACACAGTACTAAAGGTAACGGCCCCCAAGAGGAGAGCTGTGTGCCTCATGGTGGTGTTGGTGTTCGTCATGCTTAACATTGGACCAATGAGGTGAGCGCATGTTGTGTGACTATGGCTCTCTCTCTCTCTCTCTGTGTGTGTGTGTGTGTGTCTTTTCAGTGTAGACGCAACAATTTAATTTAGGCTCTAAAAGCTTAAATTCAGTTAAAAACAAAAGCACGCTGATGATGGCATACTGTAGCTCCAGATGTATGAAGATTAATTGTAACTGCAACACACTGTAGATGCACAAGAGTGTAATTACTGAAGGAAGACAAATGGAAAGCCCCCTGAGTCATTGTGGGAATCACGCCACTCATGTAAGATATTACGCACAAACGTTTATTAAAAACAGAGCAGAACATTTCCTATTGAAGCAATAAGTTCACACAAACCTACTTCACCCATATTTCAATTGACAAAGGTAATGAACATATCGTGCTCGTAATATTAAAAGTCGTGACAAAGTTAAGATGAGTTATGTAAAATCACACAGGAGAAAAGGGTTTATTTTACACGGCGAGCAAATGGAGAGATTGCGTAGTCCCACAAACTCTACTCAAGTCCACATCCAACTATAATGATGACTTCTCTGTTATCATGTTATAAAAATGTTTGTTTTCTCCTAGGAATAACTTTCTCCAAGGCTAGCTTTGATTATCTGCCTGCACTCTGTGCTGGGAATGTGTTTTCTCTGTTGTTTTCTAGAGCTTAAACATGAAAAGGTTTCTTGGGACCCATGAATGAGTTTGCTTTTGTGACTTGAGTAGTAATTCACAGTAGCTAAAGTCTGTGTGTGTTTGTACCTGTGCTCACATCTGTGTGTTTTGTGTTTGGGCTCTCCTTTGGAATGTGAAATATGTCTCTTTTGAATTTGGATCTTTTTGAAATGGAAATGCCACCCAGTGTAGTAATACCGTTGAAAAGAGAGTTTATTTTTGCTTGTGTGCGCACAGCAGCGTGCTTTGGGTTGTGCAGTCTTGATCAGAGTTCAGAATCTGCTTGTGGCTAAAAACGAACAACCCTCCTGTGCACAGGATGTGGGCCACATGGAATTCAGCGGTTATTTCAGTCCATTACCCGGTTCTTCTTTCCGGTTTGTTTCCTCCATTCTTAGTATCCTGATTTTTCCCTCACCTGTCTTCTGTTTCTTCAGTCTGTTTCAGGGTGGCCCAGGCTCCAAGCTCTCCATGCAGCACGGCGGAAGACACCTGTTGGGTTTCTCCTCAGAGGCAGAAACTGAGGTAGTGATGGGCCCTGATCCCCTTGACAGTGGCCCCTCGGACAGGTAATGTGCCCCCCCCCCCACAAAACACCTTTCACAACACAACCGCATGTCAGCGGACCCGGATGCACCTGTGCCTGGGCTCAGTCTGAATCAGTACAGCTCATTACAGCACGTGTAAACAGGCACGCTAGCCAATTACCAACTCTGTCCAAACGTCTGCTTTTCAAACGCCTCCAGGCCCGTGGCTGGTCGGCCAGCAGTTGTGCTTTGAGTATCAAAAGTAGGAAACTGGGCTCAGGCCATGTTTGACATCCAACTTTTTATTGCTAGTAACAGTTTATTTTTCTAAAGTGTTATATATTTTTCTTTAAATGCGATAGAGGCCCAGCAGTCTCATTTGTAAATTGCATAAATAACATACTTATTTGGTACATTACCTGCAGCCCCCCCATGTCCTGACACTGATGTTTTGCAAGGTGGTCAGAGTGTTGAATGTCTGCATGGCATTGCCAGCCTGTGTTTTGTCAGATCTCCGCATAGGGTATGTTACATGTTAATGCAAACCATTCAGCTGTAGTATCAGGTTTCCCAGCAGCATTAAACCAGCGTGGGCAGGAAAGAACACATTAGCCTTCACAAAAGGGGTGACAGCACCAAATGCATAAGAGTGGAGAATGACGGGGGAAATATGCAACCAAATCTTGCTGTCCCACTGAGGAAGGTGTGTGTGGGGGAAGGTTAATACGGCCCCTCCAGTTAGAGTTATGATCAAGGCTCTGTGGGCTGACATGTTGTCTCGCCGAACCATTTCCAGAGCGTTTAGAGTCGGGAATGCAGGGCATAGTTGACGTGTTGGCTCAGATCAGGGAGACCCACGGGAGGTATTATGTCTGTGGCAGGCGATTAGTAGCAAGCCTCCTGCAGGTGGGCGATGACTGTGGACAGTCTACATCATCACCTCAAGCAACATAATCATTCATTCGCAGAGGTTTAACTAAAGTCACAGTATTATCTGAATACTAAATCTGAATAAATTGAGTAATGCAATGTAGTGTGCTGCTAATCCATAATGTATATAAACCCACCTGTTGGTAACAACCCTGACTTGTTTTTTGTGTCATTGTCCATAATCAGACTGGATGTGAGCTGCAGGGTGGCAGTGCTCACGTCCCTGTAGCTTCACTCTCGGTGTCTGATCATTGCTCAGCAGCATGTGCAATGTCTAAATCTGCACTCCCCCTCTCAGCGTTTCTGTCCATACAATTAGCGACTGAAGCTCTGCCACGTCTGCACATGTCAAGTATTAGGAATTGGAATCAATTAAAAGCTCATTAATTTACACTGACATTCTAAAGGTTTATAATTGTCCCCACATTGAAGCCATGCTCTTTTGGTACCGTTTTGCTACACGATTCACTCTTGGTGTTTCATCTCCATCAGAGGACAGGCAGCCATGTTGGCTCTCAGTTTGCATTCAAAGCATATTCTCAACATGTGGACAATATTTCATTTTTAATTACAGATTCTTATTTGAAATGCTTACATTGATTTAAGAGCATATCAACACTCTTGTAAAGTAATTACTTCCCTCTTCCTCTAACACCCTTTATCTTCTTTTTATTCTGCGTTGCAGCTCTGAGGATAAAGCCCTGATGGTGGTGAAGGATCCTATCTTCCTCCGACCACCTCCCCCCTGCCAGCCTCCTGTTAACAGGACCAAGTGCATAGAGTAAGTTATGAGCTCTTTCATGTATGGCCTACTTTTCTCCTTTCAAGTAAGACTACAAAAATGTAAAGAAAATAATGTTCTACGTGTTGATTGGCAGGTTGGCCCATGAGTTGAGGGGCTGGGTCCACCGTCATGAAGTGCAGCAAACCAAATCCAGGCGCATGAGTAACAGCAATCACAAACCAACCAGGACTATTCTGGTAGGTCACACAGCAGGTTTTGAAAAAAGAAAAGCAGGACAACATTTCTAATGGGCCGTGTAAGAATTTACGTGATGTTTAGTGTTTGCAATAAAGCTTACAAACTAAACTTCCCTTTTATTTTAGGCCATATAAAGTTGTTTTTGGCAAACCAAAGCCTCTCTTTCACCACTGTTTCACCTCCCCTCACACCTTCCCTTTTTCTGCCGCATATTTCTCTTCATTGGGCTTAGTTTAATCCGAAAGCCCTGAGAAAGTAAACACTACACTTAGAAGGGAGCTGTGGGATTAGTGCCCCCTGCTCCGTTTTTCCATCATTTTTTCCCAAATCTGTCACAGTAGGTCTAATCCACTCGGAGCTACCTAGTTCGTATATATCCATTTTTCATTTTACTTTAAATAGAGATGTAGAGGTGTATATTTCTCACCTGTATTGAGCTGTTTAAGGTCCACAGACGCACATAAATCCTAACTGTAATTCAACATATGTGATTTTATATTAATATTATATAACTCTTTTGGTGTGTTTCTGTTTGTATTTGTTTGGTTATAGATGCAAGTTTAAGTCTTAAGATTCTTAAACTAGATGTGATTTATCAGGAGAAAACCTTGGGACTGGAGTGTGTGTTGATCCGTAGATGTTTTGAAATGATGGTCATTTAGTCAGTCTGTTCGTATTTGACAGAGTTGCCAATAGTTTATCCTGCTCACTCTAGTGGTTAGTTGATAAGACTATAAAGAGATTATAGCCCCTTTCTCTTCATTTTTTTCCCCCAACAGAAAACAGAGAATAAGGAGGCTGACGGTGCCCAGATTGTGACGGTCCAATACACAGAAACTACTGAGGAAAAGTGAGTAAAGGCCTGTACAGTGTATTTGTGTCATGATCACACAAGTCTATTTTCAGATTTTAATTTTTTTTTTCCCCATTTATTTTTTTATTTTAAAGCTGCATTAAGCATTTTTTGACAACTAGAGGGCACATCCAACCTGTGGATCAATCAGAACAAATACACAGTAGCTATCTCTTGTGTGGTAAGCCAACACTGATGAACCAAAACAGTGAGTTGAACCTTGTTTCTGAGCTGCAGACTGTCGGATACACAGAGACCAATTTATATAAAGCAACTGTAGACATAACAAACTAGTATGTTTCATTGTTTTAGAGTAGTACTTAAGCAGAGGGGCTCTTTGAATGGGACTGTAATGGAAAATAACATTTGCCTTGATATCCATATATTTGGCGTTTGCCCGCTTATCAGTTTTTACAATCTTTCTGCTTTGTGCTACAGTGATTTTAAAGCATGACCCTCCAAACTGCTTCAGAGCTTTAGTGGTCATTAAAAAACCTTTCCTGCTGGACTGCACTGTATAGTTTGGATCAGGCTGATGGAGAAAATGTTTTGTTGGCCACCCACAGTTTATTTTTTTCCCCAGTTGTAAGTCTGGCTGTGAAACATCCAAATCTACAAGACAAAATGGGAGAAATCGGTTTCAGCAGAACCAGAATGAAAAGAGGAAATACACAAGAACGGTTGCCCCTCAGTTTTATTTTGGTTTTCATCCTCATGTACTGTATGTGGCCGTCCTGCTGTATACATAATGTTTAGAACCAGGCCACAGCAGTAGAGTCAGCAAAAGCTTGTATTCTCCAGTGGGTTGTAAAACAAGGATAGCAGACGTAGAGCTGCAACTGTCATGTCATATAATGATTCATTTTAATTATTGATTAATCTGCTGATTAGTTTCTCAATTAATCAAGTGTTTAAAATAAAATGAAGAATAACCACCTCAATCTCCTAAGATTGTCATAAATTTTGTTTTTCTCTGACCAACTAAAAAACCCAAAGAGTATCTGTATAGTATAATGTAAGGGGAAAGTAGGAAATTCTTATATTTAAGCAGAACCAGAATTAATAAATGGCATTTTGGCTTGAAAAATGACTTAAACAATTTATGGAGTATCAAAATAGTTGCAGATTATTTTTTTTTTATTGATTGACTAACTGATTAATTGACTAATAGATGCACCTGTAGATTACTGAGATGCAAATCAATGCCCTGCCAATTGACTGTGTGCTCCACTGTAATAATGATGATTGAATGAGCTTGTTCTAACACCGAGGTTGAAAGGGAGTCTATATCGGGGTTAAACAGACAGATGTATCAAATAATATTCGAGGTTTGATAAAAAAATCTGATATTAAAACAGTTAAAGAATTTCATCTGTATGAAATTTGCCAAAAATAATACATTTCTCTGGCATGAAACATTGACTATCAGCACTTGATCAGCGGTAAATGTGTCAGTTTTGAAATCCAGTTTCTGTCCTTTTCTCCCCATTTCTGAATATTTGTTGAGGGTTTTTACAGTATCCCTCATACTTTTCTGTTATTCTTTATCAACAGGAATCCTGGCAATGAGCTGCAGGTATACTACGCACCTCATCACACCTACAGTGACTTCTTTGATGAGATCAATCGTCGTGGCGACACTTTCTATGTAGTGTCCTTCCGCAGGGTAAGTTTGAACTTGCTTGGTCCATTCCACTGATTTTTAGTGGAGAAACGAGCGCTGGCTCCATACATATAAAAGAAAATACTTAAACACACATTGATTAGTGTTGAGCTGTGAAAACTTCCATTTGTCATGAGATTTCCTTCTTCCAAACTGGCCATAAAAAGTGACAAGTTAATGCTAGAAAAACTAACTTATGAATCATAAATTATATGTAATAGGTTGGTTTCTCAACAGAGAGATTTGAAAAGTGGAGGGTGGTAGAGGGGATGAAGGGTGGTAGTTACGCCCAAGGGTGTAACTACCTCTTTCTAGTCCAGTTTCCTTAGTCGTTTTGCAAACATCAAGACCATGTTTTGGATTTCAGGCATGGCCTTATGTCACTGTTAATCTTCTTGGCCTTTATTCATTTGACCATTTTTCCACATTTGAGACTCTAAACCTGTTTTACATTTTTCCTCTTCATATGATTAATTCTGGACATATTATAAAGTGTTCTTTGATTACTTTGGGTTTGTCTCTTTTTGTTATCAAGAAAAAGAAAACAAAGTTGCTGCAGAGGATCTCTTCTCTCCCAATTGTAGGTTGTGTTTCGTTACCATGGAAAGTTGCTGCTCCATCTCTTGTCACTGGGCTGTGTCGAATAAGACACATAGTAACATTACAAAAATGTAAGATATATGAAGATATGTTTCTTACCCAAAAACATTTGGTCACTGTTCCAAAGAGCTCATATCACACTCAACACCTCTGGGTGATGTTAAGCCGTTAAATTCTCAGGATTACTCAGTGGGGTGGGAGTTTTGGAGCATGTGGTCAAAGATCAAGACAAAAGCTTGGCTCTCAGTTGGCATGGTGACAGCAAGGACAATGATTACTATGGTGTACCCGAGTTGAGGGCCTCTACAGGTCAAGTAGCTCTCCGTCAGTTTCTAGCAACTTCTGCATAAGCGGCGAGGTCGGGCAAAAACTGGTAGCACTTTACTGTGATAGTAAAGAGGTAATATATAGGTAATAACTTGTAATTACCAAAGTAATAACTGGGTAATACATCACAATAATAAGATGTAATACTGGGGTAATAAGGTGATAATAAATTGTACCGATCTAATAACATGCAATTACCAATGGAATAACTAGGAATGGGTTTGATGATAACCATATGTATATCTGATAGTGGTAATAGTTAAATTAATATTGTAATAACATGATAATAATGGGGTAATATGTTTTCACAGTATTATAGGCTACAATCAGCGTAATACCTTCCAAATGGGTGTTTTTTTTTTGTTTAAATTAAGTGATGAAGTGGACTTATCCTTATTTTAATAAGTGGGAAAGGTTAGAGGAATAAAAGCATTATTGGGTATCAAAAACACTTTACGAAGCATTAAATAGCAAAAGACTAAGATCGCTATTCGGTGTGAACTTTTTAATTCTTACAGACCTTTTGTGTGTGTGTGTGTGTGTGTGTGTGTGTGTGTGTGTTTCAATCTGTACAATGTTATTACAAAACTACAAAAGCTCTGGATTAAATTTGAAATTTTGTTTTGGATTTTAAAGCCAATCACTTCCAATTTTGATTTTAGTCCCTCGAGGCATCTCGTCGGCTTCATGAAGACCTGCTCTTAATTTCGCCAGAAGTTGAGGTCACGCTACAGTGTGTTGCGCACTCAGAGAGATCCATACCATTACTTTAAGCCCTCGACAGGTACATTACCACCTGTGGCTTTGTTTAAGTGTGAAATGAGGTGAGGTGATGGAAAACATTAACTCCCAACAAACCCAAAGTATGAAACTACTTTCACTCTGTTGCTGTTCTGCGGTCTTGCTTCACTCCTGTGTTGTTTTAGCACCTGTGGCTTTATGTAAGTGTGCATTGAGGTCAGGTGGTGGAAACACTGGCTGCTTTCACCATGGACCGTATCCTATAGGGTTCAAGGGAGAAAAAAAAATCACCTGTTGTCATGGCAGCTGCAGCTGTTATATCAACTCAACAAGCTTGCCAGCCCCCCATGATGACCAGTAATGGGGGTTTTGTTTTCCTGCCATCTTCCAAACACATTCAAGGCACCCTCTTAGTCATTTTTAGCTTATCCCTAATTCGTTGCAGTGCCATGACCTTTTATCACACCAAACCCTTTATTCTGAAGAACCACTATTAATAAAATTACAAAAGATAACCTCCTAGCTATCCAACATTTAGTGTCATTTTAATAAAATGTATAAGGCTTTATGAACAACACTTTTTTTTTTCTTTCTTCTACATTGCTCCTTCCTATCTTTTTGCAGTAATCCCCAACCTAAGACCATACTCCCGCCTGTCATCACCTTACAGTGCCCCTTAATTTTCATTTCACCCAGGCTGAGTTTTGCAAGCCAAGTGTGACAGAGGTAACCCGTTTTCAGTTGGTCTCCTGATAGCTCTTGATGCCAGTTTTGCAGGTGATAGAAACCAAATCATGGGAGATTTCTCTGCAGTGTTACCTGTCTCACTTAACCCTTCGTAAATAGGCACTCCACTAATTTTACGCATGAAGTTCAGTTTCCTTTTATTACGAGTAGACGTACTACTACAACCAATTGCATAATGTCTGCATCATGGATAATCTCAGGCTTGAGAAATGTAAAAGAGAAAGCCAGCATTACAAACTTGAGATGTGGAGTTTGAAAGAAGTTGGTATATAGAAGGCGGGGGTTTTAATGTAAGGTGTTATTGAGTCTAAAGGTGTGTGTGTGTGTGTGTGTGTGTGTGTGTGTGTGTGTGTGTGTGTGTGTGTGTGTGTGTGTGTGTGTGTGTGTAAGCATTATACTGTTTATTGCCAATTTGATCTCTGACTTGTTGTAGATTACAAATGCTTAAATGGCCCAAAAGGACAGTATTCAAACAGTTGAGGGATTTTAACTGTTTAGATAGGGCGAGGCATGAGAAAAGTGAATGCTCAATTTGAAGAATTTTGTGACTAGAAAAGGCCCTCATGGAAATTATTGAGTTATGCTAGGACCTTTGAACTTCCCAAATGACCATTGCATCATCGATGACCCCATGTTGTTAATACAAGTCCTCCAGTAGGTCTCCTAGGAGTTAGAAACTCCGCTCCAAATCTTAATCAACAACTGGCAAATGCATGCTTCCGACATGTTTTGTTTGCTTCCATGTGAGTTGTATTTTCCACTTGATGACATTATCTTTGTTTTCAGGATCATCTTCTACTTCCTGCCACCAACCACAACAAAGGAAGTCGACCCAAGATGTCTCTGGTATTGCCAGCCATGAACATAAACGGTATGCACTGCAGCACAGACACAACAGTTGGGGAGTTTGGTCACCCAACACAACGTAACAGATGAAAGGCAAACTAGGAGCAGATTCAGAAACACGTCTCCCCACAAGAATGCATTACTTATGGCGTTGGACCAAAATAGAGCACTTTAGCTTTTATAATCCCATTAAGGTGATTCTGATCCTTTTTTATCATATGTGCTAGTATTTTGTTACCCAAAATCTATCATCTTAAATGCAGAACATTTGTTGCCTTTTTAACTTAAATGGAAGTTTCTTTATGGATTTTTTTTTTTGCCAAAACGATTCTTGGACATCTGGCATCTTGGTGTCTTGGCCTAGGTGAAGAAGAGACCATTGTGGTTTCTGTTATGTCTTTCAGCCTCTGATTATGCTCAGCATTTAGCAATGCTGTCAAGTGTTGGTACAGCCACTGACCAAACCACATGCAGACACAAACATGAGAAAAAACAGCTTTTTCAATATGGTCATATCCTATTGACTTTGATTTTTATTAGTTTTGTACTGAAATTGATATGATCAAGTTGAGGCCTTGGCAGCGAGGTGTATATTTTATTAGATTTACTTAAGTTGTGTTACAAATATTTTTTTATTATTCTAACATTAAAGATATCCTATTCCTGAAAACATTCAAAAATGCCTTCTATGCTGGCAAAACCTAGTGTTGCCACATCTTTGCTATCCCTTCATACACACATTGCTTGAATTGTTGGCTTTACATTCATCACCCACTGTTTTTAATAAAGGTTCATACTTGTATTTTGGGTTTGTACTTGGACATTTTACATGCTTTAACGTTCATAAAACACATTGTTTTTCACATTATATATTCATACTATCTGTCTGAATATATCTGTATTCACCCTCTATCTGAAACACTCCGTTTTGTCGCACTTTTATACGTTTAGTATATTTGTGACATCACAACCAGACGGAAGTCCTGACAGCTCGTTTAAAGGCACAGTATCTGAATACAGGTGGTGTGCATTTCTTTTGTAGGCTGAGCGTTTCAATACTTTCAAAGTATTTATATTGGACCTCGACCTTCTTTTATAAAAAAAATACACATGGAAATCTCACATTTTTACAATGGGATCTTTAACAAAGGACACCGCTCATCTAGACTGCTTTAGTTCTCTTAAAAAGAACAATTGGCGTCCACATTTTGTCAATGTGGGGGGCAATGACAGTGCAACTGGTTGGGGTTTTGGATGGGTGGTTTTCACTAGCCCATTTGAGATGCAATCAACTGTATATTTGACTTCCTGCCCTCAGTATCAGAACAATATCGGCAACCTTGGACTTCGATTGCCGCATTTGTTGCCAAATTGTTATGCATACAGATGTATACAGATGTTTTTGATTTCCATGAGCTCATCATAGCTTTTCTCCATAGTCCTTAGGTCTGCTTGATTATTGATTCAAAATGTCAAGTCTGGTCACCAGAGATTTCAGTGGAAAGTCTTCTTTGTCCAAATGCTGCAGTTAATTATCAGGTGGCTTGGTTTTCAGCAAGCCTGCAAGATAGTGAACTGAAGGGAAACCTACTGAAGAGATTTTGTTTATGTAGGGCGTGAACAATTAGCTAAGAAGGCCTGTTGTTGTTGGATGTTTGCCAGACATTTTTATCAGAAATCCTCTTGTTCCTCTGATATCTTCTTGTCTTGTCTGTGGCAGAGCACCAGCAACAGATTTGATTAGTCAACCAGCTCTGAGAGGAGTGAGACAGTGGAATATGAGCCTTT
This sequence comes from Etheostoma perlongum, assembly GCA_026937815.1. NCBI lineage: Eukaryota > Metazoa > Chordata > Actinopteri > Perciformes > Percidae > Etheostoma > Etheostoma perlongum. The sequence goes on from CM049379.1 coordinate 19,951,262, forward strand.
TACTCAACAGGGAAGACATGGTCAAGGGGAAATAACTTCTGGGAGGGGGGTGTTAGAGATGAAGATTGATGAAGGTAAACATTGTTCTTGGTTGGTCTTGTCAGGGAAGAATGTCAAAGTCTGTGCAGGTCAGATAGCCCATTGAAATAGCAGTAAATAGTGAAATCCAAGACCTCCTTTTCAGCTAATTGTTGAAATGGCCAAACAAAGGTGGCATTCAGCAAAAGATATTGGGTCTGGAAAGATTCCTGTTGGCTCAAGAAAAGGTTTGATTTGCATGACCTGTCATGGATGCCGGCAGTTGGCCGTAAATGCAAACATTGTGTTCTTCTGTGCTTTTGTCGAACGTTTTTTTCCTACTTGATTCAGGTGTTAGGAGGCTAACAACAGTTTCATGTTAGCACAGATGCACGTACGGTAGCTTCAGTTTTAGATGCCACAACTGATCCTCCTGGTAGTTCCGCGTTGCCAGAAAGGACTGTAGTTAAAAAGCAAGCAAACAGAGGCTGACATTGAAAAGAGGTTGCTGGTGATTCTCTACACCAGCGTGGTCCTCCTTCCTTCAAAGCCCCATGTGTCAGACAGCCATCAAGTTGCATTTCAGATTTATGTTGTCTTTGTTTGGAACTTTGAAGTGATTAAGTGCAAATTTACACATTAAGCTGGGCAAGACACTTAGAAAAGCAGAAATTCTGTCTTCTCGCTGGAGCATGATTGCTCCACAGTGGAGGATAATTCTTTCCAGCTCCCTGTAGCTGCTCTCCTTCAGGAATGCCCTCCTTCTCCAGCCACTAAATGGTTTTCATCTGGAGGAGGTGGATAGACTCTGCTAATCTGGAGCAAGTGTTTGGTCTGTCATGGTCAATGACTGAACATCATAGATCAAGACTTTGATGTACGCCTTCGCTTGTTTCTGTCTCGTTGCGTGTCCATGGTTTAGGGGCTCTGGTAAAGTTACTTGACCGCCTTGATTCTCTGAAATGAAAATGTATCTGGCTGAGCAGTGGCTCCTTGTAAGGACTGAAGGTTGTGTTTATTTAACAATCCAGAGTTTGAAAGTAGCTCAATCAAGTGGAAGCGACATGTTTGGAGGAGAGGAATGTTTTGGAGATGACATCATTTACAGGTGGATCGTACAAGGGAGACGCACAGCAGTCTATTTTTACTTCTCTGAGATTGTACATGTGCTCTGTCGCTAAAAGGCAGCCTTCACTGGGGGTTCAACGTAGAGCTCCACACCACTGAAGGAGTTGGGGGTCAGATTTTCCTACTCCACTAATCCAAACAAACATCCCCACCAATGAAAAGAAGTGCACTCTTACCAACCCAAATGTTTAACCCTTGCCATCCTTGCAAAAATAAACTTGTGCAGGTGATTCTTTGCCTCAGTGACCTAATTCTCTATACATAAAGCTGGTTATCAGCCATGCTAGCTGCGTTGCTCTGTTGGATGTTGGTCCACCACTCTGGTACAGAGTCAGACTGAAATATCTCAAGAAGAAGTATTTGTTGTTTTCAGTGAAATTTTGTACAGATGTTCATGGTCCCCAGGTAATGTGTCCTACTGGCTTTGGTTATCCCATTGCTTTCCCTCTAGCGCCACAATCAGTTTGCCAATTTTGTTTTTTAGTGATATGCCTATTGGATGAATAGCCATTAAAAATCAGTTAAGATAATTATGTTCCCCTAAGGATTAATTTTAATAACTTGGTTATCACTTAACTTGTGCCATCATCAGGTCAAATTTTAAATAATTTTCTGTACTTGGCTTTATAACAAAATTCCTGCTAAACTAATGACTTTCCCATCAGCCACAGCTTTACTTTAATTTTAGTGCTAATGCTGCAAATGTTAGCATGCTACAACACTTAACTAAGATGGTGAACATGGTAGACTTATTGTACCTGCTAAACATCAGTATCTTCTCATTGTCATTGTGAGCATGTTAGCCAGAGCGTCATAGAGCTCCTACAGACTCTTTTAGTCTTGTTATTACCTGTAACATTCATTTTATGATGGTAAAACATTTCCTTATTGTTCAACGTTGGCTTGTTCTTGTACTTTAGAATGTGCCAACCATTTATTTAATAAAAGGCAACATTTTCAGAATCAAAATGTCCTGAAAATTGGCTGGATTAGTAGATTATGTGAATGTAAATTGCCTAATGGACATCCTATATGACCCAATTTATTTTTATTGGTCCTGTAATTTTGTGATTATATTGATGAATTGCTTCATCAGTATAATCACAAAAAAGCTGATGTTAAATTTGTTTTTTTTAAATGCTTTGTTCAGTGTTTTGTGCCAGTCTTGGCAGCCACCATTCTCCGAAGATGCATTCTCAGGTTTCCTCAGATGCGTCGTTGCCAGACATCAGGGATTTATCAGCACACAACAGCTCACTGTGTCGCTGAAACTTTCTGGAACATCTCCAGATGGCACTAGTAAAAGGGGAAAGGAGACCACATAGAGCAGGATGGTAGATTTGGCAGCTTCTTCAAAGAGCTGCTGTTTGAAGCGGCTGGATGTTTGTGTTTCCTGTTTCACTGTTCAGGCTTCTCAAGCAGTTCGCTTAACAGAATTTAGACACTTTGGTAATTTGGTGAAAGGTGGATATAAACCGTGTGGGGAATTAAATGGGAAACCTCAGTTTGGATAATGGCTTAGACTATGGCCCACAAATTACAGTGTCATTATTTTGTAATTGTTGAGCACTTAAAAAATAATTATGGGGTCTCGTTAAGGGAACATACAGTGCATTACAGAACATAAAGTCTCAAAAGAAAGAAGTAACCACTTAAAACTATATATAATTTATTTTTTTTAACAAGCTGTAAACGCAACATTGACACATCACCACACTTAGCGTGCTCCACATCTAACAGACACAGAGCAACATTAACATTCATTTGAAGTCATGTTTCTGTAAGTCCAATATTTACTCTCCTTTTGAGCTCTGTTTTAATCTTCACCAACTCCTGAGGGAAAAATCTCTTTAGCTGCTAAATTCCCCATTCATTAGACGTACACTAGTTTTGGTGTGACATTCTTTTATTGGAGGATTGTTAATAATAATAATAATAATAATAAATAGTATAATATAATTCCCCTGCTTACACCAGCACATGGCAAGGCCCGTCTTAAGTTTGCCAATGACCATTTAGATGATCCAGAGGAGTCATGGGAGAAAGTCATGTGGTCAGATGAGACCAAAATAGAACTTTTTGGTGGTAGCATCATGCTTTGGGGGTGTTTTTCTGCACATGGGACAGGGCGACTGCACTGTATTAAGGAGAGGATGACCGGGGCCATGTATTGCGAGATTTTGGGGAACAACCTCCTTCCCTCAGTTAGAGCATTGAAGATGGGTCGAGGCTGGGTCTTCCAACATGACAATGACCCGAAGCACACAGCCAGGATAACCAAGGAGTGGCTCTGTAAGAAGCATATCAAGGTTCTGGCATGGCCTAGCCAGTCTCCAGACCTAAACCCAATAGAGAATCTTTGGAGGGAGCTCAAACTCCGTGTTTCTCAGCAACAGCCCAGAAACCTGACTGATCTAGAGAAGATCTGTGTGGAGGAGTGGGCCAAAATCCCTTCTGCAGTGTGTGCAAACCTGGTGAAAAACTACAGGAAACGTTTGACCTCTGGAATTGCAAACAAAGGCTACTGTACCAAATATTAACATTGATTTTCTCAGGTTTTAAAATACTTATTTGCAGCTGTATCATACACATAAATAGTTAACAAATCATACATTGTGATTTCTGGATATATTTTTTTAGATTATGTCTCTCACAGTGGACATGCACCTACGATGACAATTTCAGACCCCTCCATGATTTCTAAGTGGCAGAACTTGCAAAATAGCAGGGTGTTCAAATACTTATTTTCCTCACTGTAAGTGGTAGTAATGTCGGGAGCAGTTTATTTTGAACTGAAAAGAATCCACAGGCTCAACTCTGCAGCAATGAGCGAACCTCGAACCATCTCATCAAGCTATATGAGATTCGCAGAAAATAACTTTTCCAGCTCTGCTTCAGGCACAAGCCTAATTTGAGATAGACTTAGCGTGACAGAATCCTAACCCGGAGGACTTCCAGAGATGTCTGTTTAAACACTGAAGCCATTTGAAAAGTTCCAGTTTTGCTGCAGGTGCAAAAAGAAGATCCTCAGCAGATGAAGTCATACTCAGCATTACGTCTCCTAACCGTTTAATGATATGAACATACGTGGTGGAGCCTTTTGGCTGCAGAAGGGCCTATTGTCACTGTAAAATCTGATAAACTCTCTAAAGTACGTCTGTGGAAATCCTGCAGAGAGGCAGAAGAAGCTTATGTCTTACACAGGTGTCTGGAAAAAAACTGCAGCTTTTAAACAACTTGCAGCAGGCATTTTAAAGACACCTACAGCTCCATTCCTGGGGTCATATAGGAGTGCACTAAAACTGACTGAGGTGTGTTGGGCTTGTGTGCTCCATATGGGGAATGTTGCTATCATCTTGACTCTCTCGCCAACATTCATAGGAAGCCACACGTTCTTAAGTTTAAGTCTGTTAATGTAAATACACAAGGGATCCATAAGCATGTTGTTAATAGCTTTTTCTAGCAAAGCATTTTACAAGCATGTCCACTCTAAAGCATGTTCTTCCCCTGGGCTGAGCAAAGTTAAGCTATGGGAGACCACAATCCAAGAACCACATCGATCTTTTTCTTTCTTCTCTGAACACAACACAAACCCTGAAGGATCCTGACTCATCATCAGTAATCACTCTTTCTTTTCTCTCTTCTTCTCCTCTCAAATTTGCATGTCCTGCTCTTGTTTAGGGCTGTTTTTGTTCATCTCTATGAAGGAGAAATCCAGAATGTGACTCACTTCTGGACTCTATGTATGACCCCACGTCCACCCCTCTATCGCTGTGGTTCTCAGCCCTAACTGCCTCAAACAATACTCCTTAACACTCCCCAACATACTCTGTCATGTCTCTGCAACTAGAATGACAAAAAGAATCCTGCCAGTAATTATGATAAGTAGTTTAGCAGTTTGGCGAGCTCCGTTCGTCTTGAGTTGATTAAATGCTTTGCCGTGACATAAATCCACTGGTGAAGGAGAAAATACACAAATTAATCTACAGTAACTTATTCATTTACGCATCAAAACTAACAACCTTTCGCTTTCTCTCGTGCCGTTACAGACAGCATCATAAGGGACAAAGACTACGAAGTAATGATGCAGATTGACTGTGAAGTAACGGACACCAGGATCCTCCATATCAGATCTTCCACCATCCCGCCTTTGCTCCGGGTCAACCGCACAGGCACGTTTTACCAGCACTCATCGACAGACAGCCAGGCTGCGCCTCCTGTCGGTGTGCTAATGGGCTCTGCTTAAGATCATCCGACAGTTATTATGAGAACTCCTTAACTAAACCCAAGACGACAAACAGAAGATAATACCTCAGGTAACACTCTTTTGGTGGGATAAATTATATTTTAAATCTCCCACTGACTTTATTTAGATTTAAATTAAATGCAAAAGTGGCTCAAATTGGCGGCAGCATTCTACGTTAGGACTGATAGCTGAGGTAGTCTGTAAAAGGCTCCGAGCAGACGCTAGCTCCTTGTGTGGCAAAACTGACTTCTCTCTGTAACCCCAGATGCCCCACATAAGAGTAATTGCTTAACGGCAGGGGGCTGAGCATTGAACCCTGAGTCACCCCGTCATAACACAAATACTTTTACCCCGCAGCAGCTCTTCTCATGTCTGCGCTTTCTTTTTGGGTTCTTAATTTCGGGAGCAAGCTACAAAGCCACAGGAGAAAACTGAAAATGATTATACACCCGAGATTGATATCACTGGAAAGGCATTTGTGATATTAATGTGTAGACAACATGTTCTGTGTTTGTATCAGAGCTACAAAATGGAGTAGCTGTCTCTTACTCATTTGTAGTCTAAATAAATAAATAAAGCACATTGTGAGAACAGTGGAACAGTAAGAGATGCCAGATGAAGTAAGAATAGGGCATTCAGTAAACTCAGGGGATCTGTGAAAGCTAGGAGGCTAACCACTATGTTGTTGGCTGGTTTCAATTAATTTAAGGATTTCATTTGTTTTGTTTTTAGCATTGTATTGCTGAAGAATTTAAATTTTTCCTCATGTCTAATTATTATGCATGCATTTTGGGAATTTTTTATTGTAATCCACTCCAGAAAACCGAATTACATATTGTATATGAAATAACAAATGGTGGATTGGAAGGAAAAATACAGTAAATGTTAGAGCTAGGAGATTTTCAATGGGTGGACAACCTGAGATTTTATCTTCATCAGATTTGAAACACCCGCCTTAACTGTTGAGCTAAAACAGCCCATGTTTGACATAAAACCACTGGTGAAAAAAGCAAGTCCTGACTTCTCCGTCCGTGGGCTAAATTGCACTTTTATTTTGTGCCCATATTGGTTTTAAACTGTTTGGAGTTGCATTATCTGAGGTTTTTTGTACTATAAATGCAGAACCTGGGAAGATCTGGCTTTAAATTCCTCATATTATTGTTTAAGTTAAATTGATAATTAAATGATACATCATCAGAATTAGTATCTTTTTGTATATGTTGATAAAGCAACATACCTTACTTGTACCTGAAAGTGCATTTCTATTAGCTAATATGATTGTACAGATGATTATGTTTTAGCTCAGCCGATGCCCATAAAAACATGTCCTTGTGTTTTCTTAAGCCAGGCCGTCTGTGTGTGTAATTGTTTGCCCTCTTTGGTTTAAAAAAATTTATTTGATTCACCGCATTGTTTTTACTGCATTCAAACAGTACTTAGATACCACGCAAGAGTACAGTTTAAAAACTTGTGAAGTTTTTTTGTTGTATTCTATAATGTGCATAAACACTGGATTTTACTCTACATTTGTGTCTCCTTTGCGCTGACAGGGGAAATTGTATGACTGCATTGTTATATTCTTTAACAAGAACAATAAATTGACTGTCTTGAGTTTTTTTTCTTCCACAACAACTCAATTTACATCCAGTAACAGTAAATTAAAAGCTTGCACAATAATTGTCTGTATGTACTTTTACATTTTTTCTCTACATGGTTGTCTTCTATCCTCACTGTATTCTAGTTGAATCAACACTCATAAGCTATAATCAAAGCCACTTGAATTTGACATGAACTGTGATTAGCCAAACAAAGAAGACCTCTTCTGTTAGTATTTCCAAACTTTATTGTAGTCTCCTCAAAACAGTCTGATATGTAAATGTTCTGTATTTATATATATAAATGGTGGGAGTAAGTGCTTTCACAAGACAAACGCCAACAGCAATGCCTGCAATATTACCACACAGAGGACCTGTGGCATAAAATGCAATTCAAAGAAATGTGTACAAAACAAACAGTTCTCCACATAATTTGGGCATTTGTTTAAAGAGTATGCTTCTTTGAATTAAAGCATTTTTTAACCATAGACATGAACTGGTACTGACACCTTTCTACATTCATTTATCTCATAAGGCTTTTTTACAGTATTATCATATAAGTACAGTACAACTTGATGTGTTTACTGAGGAACCGTTTGATTTATTCCAGGTAAAAATAAAAATGTCTAAGAACAAAACAATTTAATCACAATACACTTAAGCATATTTGTACATTTGGCCTCCATTTGTCTCCATACTGAAGGCCACGTGGACTGATCTACAATCCATTAAAACCGTAGAAATAACTATTTAAAATAACTACCAACCCTGTCAACCCTTTCCTAAGGGTCTACATAGGCAAACTTAATGTTGTATGTGACTTGGTGTCCGTTGTCCCACGCGTACAAAACCCCCTCTTTGGGATTGTAGTCAATCTGCGTGGTGTAGGTAAAGTTGTTGGTGAAGGGCATCCTGGGAATCATCTGAGTGTTTGTGTGCGTGTCGAAGGCGTATTCCAGGTTGGCATCCCTTTTGTTGTAGCTGTCAACAGCGTACAGGACACCACACACGATGAAGCAGTTCCCGTAGTGGTTTCTCCTAAGCCCGGTTCTCCAGGTGGTCTCCCTCTGCATGCTGAGGTCTGAGGGGTTCAGTCGACTCAGTACAATCACTTCCTGTGAGAAGCCCTCATCGTCCAGTGCCGGGTAGATGATCCACAGGCCGCTCTCGTCTATGGCAAAGTCGACTTCCGAGTGACTGCGCCACTCCAACAGTGATGACTCTTCGATCAGAGCATCGTGCAGCATGGTCCACGCGGCAACGTAACGCCGACGCAGGTCAAACTTGATAATGTCTCGGGAGAGAGCACGGTTGTAGTAGAAAGCCCCATTGTAGACCACATGGCCTGTGCCAATCCAGTTGTAAGGAACCTTGTATGAGTTGGTGAAACGGCCTAGAAAGGATAATGAAGAAGCATGAGATTCATCAAAGCAAGAGGAAACCAAAAAGCCATTTAGTGACTACTGCCTCTTACCTTGTTTGAAAACCTCCAGATTGCGGAACTCCAGGAGATTATTTCCGTAGTAGAAGTTTGTGACATAAATTTTGTCATTATCAGACTTTGGATCCTTCATCCATGCTCCTTCATTCCTGCCATAGGTGTTGTGAGTTACCGGCTCTGAGATTGTTGCCAAAGTGTCCTTACACTGCCCTGTGAAAGAGTCACAAAGCCATGAGTGAGCATTTAGAGGAGGTTTAACATCATCCAGACCTACGTCAGAGAGTCTGAAAATAATTAGAGGCTTTAATTTTAACCAGTTTCAATCACGGAAAGGGTGAGGTTTCCACAAAGAACTGAGCACTGAATTATAGAGATGCACAGAACAATATAAATGTTTTTCTCAATGGCATCTTTCATAAGAATATAAAAAGCATTGTCAGTAATTTCCATTTGGTATTTTAAACTAATTATATTATGTTAAAAATTCACAGGATATTTAATACTTTTTCAGAAATATCGGGTGATAAGTGCTTATAAGAACTTGTGAAGATGTTTTTTTGCCATCCGGGTGGTGTGGTTCCAGGGATGGCAATGTCAGTCAGTCAGTCACTTTGGTCTTGACTGAACTATCTCAACAACTACAGTAAGTGGGTGGATAGCCATGCAATTTTATTCAGACATTCATGGTTCCCAGAGGGTGAAGCCTGCTCACTTTAATCACGCCCTGACTTTTTCTCTGTCACCACCATGAGATTGATATTTGTGATTTTTAGAGAAATGTCTTATTTAACTATTGGATGGACTGCCATGGAATTTGGTAGAGATAGCAATGATTCCGCAAAGATGAAATCTACTAATTTTAGCTAACATACATTTTTAATATCTAGCTTTGTGTCATGACCTACAAAAGTAAAGGCATTCCTATCAGCATCCGTTGTACTATGTGTTTAGTGCTGATTAGTGTGACTAGCATGCATGCTAATGCGCTAAACTAAGATGGTGAACGTGGAGAGCTGAGAGCTGCTTATAATTTTGTTTCATTGCACCTTCCTTCCCACTTCCAATCTACAGGTCTAGAATGTAACACATCTGTAACAATGTAACAACATTTCTGTAGCTGTTTTCTTTAAAAACAGTGAATACAATTATAGTATTGATTAAAAGAATAGCAGACATTTGTTTATTAAAATTGACTTGACAAATGTGATCAGTATTCCCCTCGTTTGACAATAACATTTTAATTTACCAGGTTTTCTTGAGGGAGACTCCTCCTGCCTTTGCAGTGGCTCGTCTAATTCCAGGTGTCTCTCCTCGCCCTCTTCCTCATCCCAGCTGATTTTGTATTTCTGTTTGACGTGAGTAACCTGCCTGGCGGTGGTGGTGGTGGTTGTGGGGGCTGACAAAGACGTAGTCACAGGTGTGGTGAAAGGCAGAGATGTGTGGGAAGACAAAGTGATCAGTCTCTGTGTGGTAGGGGGCAAAGTTAAGCCTGAAAAGTCGGTGGATTCAGTTTCTTCTTCTGATGTTGTTGTAGCTGCCCCGGTGGAGGTCGCCGCTGTGGAATCCGTTGTTGGGAGTATTGGTGTTAAAGAAGGTGCAGCATGGGTTGTGGTGGTCATAGTGAAAACTGGGCTGGTAGTTGAAGCCTCCGTGGCTGAGTTTGGTGCAAGTGTGCTTGAATGAGCAGCAGTGCTGCCAGGTATGGTTTGCATTTGGTCTTTCACCTCCTGGGTCGAGGTTTCCATCACGGTGGTTGGCATATTTCTTGTTGTGAAAGCTGGTAGGACTTCCTTTGTGGCTGTATTTGCAGAAGGTTGAGTTGTGTTCATTGTAGTTTCGGCTGTTTCCTTGTCAGTGATGCTTAAAGAAGTGCCAGCTGGTTCAGCCATCAAAGGGGTTGGCCACTGAGTGATTCCAGCAGTGATTCTTTGAGTAGTTTGACGTGCAGAGTCTGTGGTCCTGGTTTTTTGTGTGGTAGTGGTTGGTTTTAACGTGACGCTTCTCGTTGTGAATGTACTCTGTACATCTGTAGACACATCTACTGATGTGGTTCCAACGGCAGTGATAACCTCATTATGGGTTTTTGAGGTGGGCTCGGTTTCTTTTGGTTTTGTTATTTGGCTGGTCTTGGTGGAACCGTACAAAGGACCCGTTGTCTTTGGTCGAAATGATCTTGTTCCCACTCTCGTCTTGGGGCGAGGGGCTTTGTGTTGTAGAAGATTCTCCTCAATCAAGAGGTTAATAGGACCATCACCACTGAATCCATGATACTCAAACACTAAAAAAGGGGAAGGAAAATGTTTGGTCAAATGAGAAAATGCCATGAAAAATGTGAAATGATGGCATACACGTGATCTTTGTTTTATTATTATCCAATACCTTAAAAATGGTAAAAATGGTAACTGAACTCACAAATTACAGTGCAAACTAACAGGAATGAACCATTTATAACTGTACATTGTTGGAGTGGTCACAGCAGCTGACAGATGGCAGGCAGTTTAGATAAACTTTTATGTTCTGGTATTCTCTGACATCAAATAATGTACTGTAGCATGATTAGTCATCCGAACCACTTCCTGTTTCATGATTATCACAGTGTGGAAAAATAACCTTTTTAAGCATAGCTATGAATCGGATAATCACTTGATTATTACTCTCCAGTAATGGGAAGATTTCAGATTTTTCTAGATCTGTTTTTTTCTTCATTCGTATAGTTTTGTTCTCTCTAATTTTAACCCTTAAAGCTGACTAAGGGTTTGCACTTACAGTTCTCTCCAGGCTCCCCGTCATCCGCCACCATCGGATCTGGCTCTGATTTATAAAAAGTCATTCCTCTTATGATCATTCCGTTGGGGCCGGTCTTCGACACATGCGAAGCCTCCTTGTTAGCCACGTCTTTGAGAGTCGCCTGAGGTTTGACCTCAATGATCTGAGCAGAACCATCTGTCTTAAGGAAGGACAGAGTTTCCCCAATAAACTTCTCCTCATACTTTTCCTGTTAGTGGACAGATGGACACACACACAAACTTCTATGATGCAAAAACATAACCCATGCAGTAGGATAAGATACAATTCTGTACGGTATTAAATACTGAGACAATTTTTGTCAATGTGGACTCATAATTTTGTGTGGCCCTGCTGATAAATGATAACCAAAACTAAAAAGTTAGACCCCAGTTGCAATAAACCTAAATTATCATTGAATACAGGAAACTTTTAACTTTTAATTAAAAAAACATTGTTTTAGTTTCAGTTTTCATTTATACCTATGTATAATGATTTAGGGACTATTATGTGTTCTTTCCTCTTTTTTATTAGAGGAAAGAACACATAATTTCTCCTTTTGTTTTGAAGGTACACAAGAATTAATAATGCTTTTGCAGTCTGAGCAGCAACATGTGAATCCAATGACTTCTTTCAAACTTGGGTTTTCCCAATTCAGTCGCATCCTTTACAACTGCTGTATACTAGGATTTGTCTTACAATGTAACATAAAAGTAATCAATTATCAAGTTGTACCATTAATAAGTTATCTTTAAATAAATGTATTTAAATGTATTCAAGAATTACATCGGAGTAAGTTATAACACGGCCGTGTAATTTAACGTGGGAAACAAAACAAAATATTGATAGCACTTAGATTTTGATCATTCTGGTGGAATTATTGAAAACTACAGTAAACCAATAATGATTGATTATATTACCAATACAGCAAATGATATGGAGTCCTAACTGTAAATACTTATCTGGTAAATCGCTAAGAATTACTGTATAATTTGTTATCTACTAGCTAAGTAATGTTCTTAGTGTGACAGTCACTTTATAACGTACCTGCTACAACTTTATTTACACTTTTGCACTTTTTATTTTTAGGTGTTAACTACCTTTTAAAGCATAAATAACAAGTCAATACTTATTATTTGCAGTCTGTTGGTTTACTTGGCAGTTAAAGGTAATCAACCTTTTGCATCAATAATACATTTAGTAAATTCAACGTAAATACTACATCTAGATACAGGCAAATAATTGAGTTTAGTGCCAACAGTTATGTAATTATTACTATATTATAGTACAGTAAAATAAAGAACTATCAAGCTACCACAGACAGGTGTTCATAGCTCAGCCTCTTTTTATACCTCTATGTCTTTAACCCTGTGATATCAAGATGTCACTTACATCTGGGTCTTTATATGCTGCGGCCGTGCTGACCTCACTGAGTCTCTTCTGGTCCTGATGTCGGTGTGGACGAGGGGTGGGTGGGTTTTCATTCGCATCTGCCTGGATCAGGGGGCTCCTTTGGGGCTTCACCTCATCCGTGGTGTAGTTCAGAGACACTGCCTTCATGCAGTCATGGACAAATTGAGATATTAACAGAATTACTGCAATCATCAATTATGCAATCAAGGCTGCAATCATCAGTTTGTCATCGCAAACAAAAGGAAAACGTTCCAGTGCACCGGATTCTATATTGAGTCATTAATGGGCCTTTTTCACAGCAGACATTTGTCATCAGATTCAGCTGTAATGGTTAAATGTGAATAAATACAAGGAATGTGACTCCAGCTTTTTATTGCTCTCATAGTATACACATAGAAATAAGGATACAGCTAAAAACAAGGACAATAAAGTCTATATATATTATAATTGGGAAAAGCACAATAAAGAAACTGAAGCAGCTAAATGGGATTTGGCCATCATTCATTTTATTATTTACACCTGTGCATTTATTATTGTCAGGCAAAAATGTCTTCTCGGAAGAGGGCTCATCATCTCTGTTACACTTTGCCAGAATGCACTTTTAAAAAATAAGCTGTTAGTGCGGTCATCACACTTCCACTTGTCTACAACTGACCTTTTCACATGTCATACCAGGACAGGCACAGCTGAAACTAATAAAATGAATCATGGAAACGCTTGATTTATCCATTCATTTTATTACTGGCAGCTGTGTTTTCCGTGGCACAGGCAGGTGTTTTGAATGATGCCACAGTCCAGTTCACTCGGTAATTTTCTACCCTTAGGGTACATCGAGTGACACATAGACAACATTTTTAGGGGCGATTATAGATACAATTAGACCACATTTGACCGAGGCAGCTCAAGTCTTGTGCAGCTGCTGTTTATAGTGAGTATTAATAAGTAATTAATAGTGAAGTATTTATCATGAGGTAAAAATTTTGCAAAACAAACAAGAATGTCTTTTGTCCTATAGTGTGTTTTAATAATGTTCTGTTAATGTTTTGGGTGTGTATTTATGTTATATCTGGGTTTTAGTTTTGTCTGATTGATTTAGAGTTCATGTTTGTCTACATGTATTGTTGTACCATGGCCGAGACCCAGGTGGGGACTGATGGGGTCTGGGCGGTGAGGATGGGTTCAGCAGCATATACACAGAATGGAACTTGCTACATTGTGTGCTGAGTGAAAATATTATATGTGTAGTGTTTCCTTATGTGTAGTGTTATTTGTAGCAAACATATGGAATACATTGTTCTTGCTGTCATAAAGGAAGATAATCAATATTAATGTAAATTAATGGGAATTATTGCTTTAGTAGTCATAAGTAGCCAAGTGTTTTGTAATTGATGTTTATTTGAATGGATGTTTAATAATGAGTTTTTATAATGTCTACTAATGTAAACTTGATTTGTGTGCTGTATCAACTTAAGGCTCAGTTAAGACCTGTTAAGTTTCACCTTGTTTAAAAACAGTAATTCAGTGGGTTTCCATGTGCGTTTCTAGTGAAGTCAACTAATTTGAGATAACAGTGCATGGTATGTAAGAATTATAATCATTAGTCTTTAAATCCAGCCATTCATTAATTAACATTCACACAGGTGATTTAAGTTATTTTAGACTCTTCCCTGCGTGGGCATGTAACCCTCCAGTTTGTCGCACCTGTTTGAGTGGAACAACTTTATAATTTATGATGTGTATGATTCATTTAGGTATAATGAATTTGGTGGTTTCTGATTTAATTTCAAGTAACAACTTCACTGTTGAGAAGCAAATGGTTTATTTCTGTTCATGTCCTCACATTAAAGAAGACACACTAAGCTTTAAGCAATTTAATTTGAACTGACACATCCCAGCCTAACTAAAAATGCCACTCATTTCAGAAAGGTTCAGTAAGCAGGCATATAAGCCTATAATACATCTGAAAACTGGGTTTTGTTTTTTTGGACCCACTCAATCCAGAAACCACAAATATAAACACACCTGTTACCAGCAGTTTGTTATACCAGCATAGCATTAATCATTGCAAAAAAAAGAAACATTGTTACTGTACCTTTTCAATGTTTTCCATGCGATCCAGCAGCTTATTGGTAATGGAGTGCAGCTTCAGTAGATCCATGCCATAGAAGGAGCCCTCCAGCAGCTCCAGGATGGTGGAAAGCTAAAATGATCAGGATTCCGTCAAAACGGTTTACCACTTCAAGACATGCCATGCGTAGAATACAGTAGATTTATCCGAACTCTGAGTCTCTGGTTATAATGTTGGACTACCATTTCCTTAAGGTGATACAAAAGTAGTATCCACACCCAGTGATCCAGGCCTCTCTAGAAACTAACAGGCGGAAAAGACAGCAGCCTTTAGCCTATTGGCACTTGAGAATGGGGACTTATGTATTGGGGGGGGGGATCTATCTATGTATTAAATATGGACCGGAAGGCACTTCACCTTGACATTCTCTTTTCCAGCGTCTCTAAGTTTTTTTAGCCTGAACTCTCCCTCACATGGGTTGACAGCTGACGGAGGCGCGATGCAGGCGCACTTGCACTCTGGTCCAGATGTGATAGTCTCCACGGTGTAGAAGTCCTGAGCAGCGGCGGTCCCGTCTTCTATCCGCCGGCAGGCGCTCCTGCTCAGGGGTCTGACAACACATTTACACCGACAGTCAGAGCCTTCCGAGAGGGCTTTCACTTTGTCATAATCACCCAGCAGCTACAAAGAGAAGAGGACGGATGTATTTTGCACCACGCTCAATCAAAAACGTTTGAAATTGTGCGCACCAAATGATGAAATGTCCATAACCCATATGAATGAAAGAAAAGGGATGTTTCCTCCTACCTTAGAGAGGATGCTCTCCTGGCCATCTATTTCCTCTTGCAGTCTGTCATTTTGCTGTGGCTCGCTCTCAATTTCTGACCTGGGATCAGCAGTCCAAGTCTTTGGCGCTGCAGAGCCCCGCGGAAAGAACGCGCAGCACATGACGATGCCGATGCATAACTTGTCCATGTTGTGACTCACGGAGAGCGCCCAAAGGAGAAAGAATGTTGCAAGTATGCAAGCAGGCACAGCCTGTCACAAACTACTTTAGCTGGCAAAAAAAATCATAGCCAACTTCTGGCTCCAAGATTAAAGAGGTGTATTCAGAAGAGCCATGAGACAGCCAGATTACGCTTTATAGCGCGATGTCATCTTGCTCATTGTCAGTGAACGCTTAGGCCAATTTGGAGAGCAGAGAAAGCGTGCACTCTGGGAGAGAACAGCCGGCATCTGCAGCTGGAGCAGCCCTGACAGGAGGCGGGCCTGACTCAACCGGCAAGGAGGAGTTGAAACTACTTATTAAACATAGTGTGAGTGCAACAGTGCATTTGATTTAGTCCTGATGAGAAAAAATGCAACCTTTAGCCTTATCTTGATCTTTTTTGGAGAATTAACTTGAAATCAAATGGTTCTAAAGAATATCTCGAGGTCATAGAGAGAGTAGCCTGTTCTCGGTCATCTCAAAGCAGCCCACTGAGCACTCAGCTGTGGCTTTGCTGCCCTCCAGCTGCAACAGTGTTCACTACAATAACAACAAATGAGGCATTTGAATTGACTTGTTTATTCAGACTTTAAGGCACATTCAATGTATGTACTTATTTTATCATCAAACCCCTTCCTGTAGTGTGATAATAGGTGTATGTATGTATAAAAAGGAACATGGGGAGATCAGTTAAGACATGTGGTGCCGTGTAGGTTTGAGAATCGCAGAAAAGACATTTGTCATAAAAGCAATTAACCCTGTTTTAAGATACCATAAAATGTATTCTGTCTTGTAACTCATTGTGATGTAAAATCCACAAAGCGCCCAGTTGAATCATCTTGCGATTTATCCATAATTACATTTGATCAAAGGACTACAAGAACAAAGCACCACAGCTGGGGGGTTTTCACAATCAATGTACACAGATTTCTTTTTTTTACGAACATGTAACCCATATAAAATCTGCATAATATTAATTTCTACTTGCTTCAATATATTATATGTAAGAAACCATTGGCTACTAGCCCCAGAATGACCAGAGTCAACCAGTGAGAAATCTGACAGTAGTTAAGTGCTTAGACTAAAAGTTCCAACAAGAGTGAGCATTAAAGTCCTTGCACCCTTCATTTTCTATCCTTTCCTCTGCTGCCACAGGCAGGATGAGGTGAGAAATACGGCTCCACAGTCCCCCGTACTTATCAAGGTCCATCCTGTCAAAAGATACTGGACGGCCATCCGAAAGGAACTTCTTCTGTAGATGGTCGTCCACCATCTCCTCCACAGTACTCAAACGAGTCTCGGCAGGAATCTCCTCTTCGTCCCCCAGCAGTACTGTGAAGATCAGACACGTCTTCTTGTAGGCGGCGTTCTCGTGGTCGCAGTAACGATAAAAAATAAGGGTGGAGCCCGGGGGCAGCTCTTCGAAGCGGTCAATGACAGCCACGGGTTTGTCTCCTTCGAAAGCTCCCTGCAACTTTCTGTCGATGTCCAGTTTGACCTGGTCGCTGTCCTGGCTGGCTTTGCTGGCTCCATCGATGTGGAGGACGGAGGCGTTGAGGGCAGACGAGAAGGCGGAAGCCAGCCCCTGAGCCAGGCAGCGCAGTGTGGTCTCAGCTCTGTGGCCTGCAGTCAGGATCAGACTGACTGGCTCTGTGGGCTGGGCTGACTGGAGGTGCCTCAGCAGGTGGATCTTGCTCCTATTCCAGAGCTCAGCACGCTGGTTAGGAAACTGAGTCTTTACTTTTTCCAACTGCCTGAGGAAGATGTCTATTTGCTGCAGATCTTCTTTCTGAGGTGGAGACTCGGGTTGGAGATGCGACGCCAGCAAGGCAACAACTACCACCACTATACCTAGTATCAGGTATATTCTACTTCCTATGGAGAGAAGGCGTAGGTGTTGTCTCAACCAGTACTTCATCAGTAACTCATAAGTTATTTATAATTGTGTATCAAGTAATACACAACATACAATGTTAGAGAACACTGGCTAGTAATCACCATGACACAAAAAAAGAAACAATATAAGATAAAGGGGTAAATTAAGAAGATTACCTCCTTGATTTCCAATAGCCCCTGAAACTGCATGTTGAGCATCAGCAGACTCCTGAGCTGTAGGAACATCAACATTTTCCTTTCTCTCTGGGAAGGTGTTATGATGTAAATCCTTCTTTGGGCTGCTTCCACCATCTGACCAACGGGAGAGGAAAAAACCGGTAAACTAAACTATATAGACACCCTAACCACTGGAAATCACTTGTGCAACTACATATTCATGCTCCCTCAGTTGCTTCCCACAAGTTGTGTTGCAAAATGTCCAGTAGGCCTGCAAGATTAATAGTTATAAAAATAATATATATATAATAATAATAATAATAATAATAATAATAATAATATGTAAAATTGTGATCTTGATCACCCTGTTTTAATTCACAATTTAATTTTTAAATAACTTAGATTTAAAAAAAAAAAAAAGTAACTGTCTTTGATTTCCATTTCATTTTACGAGCCGACTGCATCACTACTTTCTTCTGTGAGTTTTAAACATAGACTGTATAAAATAGGTTTTAAAGTGCTGCAGGCGCTGCGATGCTCTCCCTTCTCTTCATTGAAGCCTCTGTGTTTACAGGCTTGCGGTGATGAGCAATGTGCTATAAGTACCAAAAGAAAATCTATCTATTGGTACTGCCAATTTGTTTTCTTTTGTCATGGCTCATGTGTGCAATAAACATTACACTTTTGATATCAATTCTAAATTACAAAAATTGTGATTCATATTTTTCCCAGAATCGTGCCGGCCTAATGTCCAGTGATTGAAATTTCAGAAAAGTCAGACTCACCCTCTCCAGCTTCAGTGTTGTTAAGGTCTGGGGTTTCTTCATTATGTTGATTTACTTGATCGTCCTTTCTGACACCCAGGGCTGGTGGGCTGCTTGTTTCTGGTGCTTTCTTCTCCTCCCCCCCGGTGTGGTTTTCTCCTGATAACGTTACAACAGTTTAACTTCCTAAGCAGCACAAGCGTCAGTGTCTCCACAGTTACATTTTAAGTGGGATTTGGAAAAGGTCCAATGCAATGACAGCTGCCTTTTCATCTCACAGTATTAAAAGATAGGTCCACAATTTTTACAAAGGTAAACCTTGAATGTAAAACATTAACTACAGACCAATATTTCTATATGATGTTTTAATTATAACATTGCACATAATGGCGCGTAAGCCCCGTCTCTGTGCGTAATGTTGATATTTTCCTTTTTTGCGGTACCCCAACCCTAGTAAATACAGCCGATAAGGTTGGAATGACTTGTTCTAACACTTAGACAGGAACACTCACCGGAGAGCTCTTCAGCTGGCGTGGTCGATGGCTCATTCCCTGGTGTCTCTCTCCTGTAATCACCATGATCCCTTTCATTAAGGGACGCGCGCTGATCTCTTTCACCTTCCACGCTGTTTCTTCATTTGAGGGTGAAGACCCTTCTGGAAGAGGCACCGTCTTCTTTTCAGCTGCAACACCGTCTGTAGTAAAAAATCAGGTGTCATCTAAGTTATAGTCTAACTGAACGGCTAATGTTTCATTTTCAGCTTCTAAGTAACCTATTTGCATTTCTATTCCAGGTTCTGGAATATGCGCAGATCAATTAGCTTTTGCTTCAACATACCTTTTGCATTACTAGATAATTTACGATAACATTAATTGAATAATTGTAGGTGGCACATTATATAGTCTTGCATTACAGTACTGCAGATTAAGGTCTGGCCTTTCCACACATACAAAAAACGGCCTGGCTTGTTTGCATTTCTTTAAACCAATCCCAATCTTCTTGGACGGCGCTAGGCTCCGATTGCAGCAACGGTGGATCTGCAAAATGTTCTCGGGAAGAAACTATTTTTGGGACGAACAATTGCACCCCGCAAAATAAAATGCTACATTCAATATTAAATGAAGTTAACTGTTCACACAATACAGTAATGTGAGCTATTTAAATTAGCTGGATACATGGTTAAACCTAATTTGCTTTAACTAGTGTATTGCTGTGTGTATTTTGTCCATAGAAAATCCCCACCAATCGGTCCCAAAACGTCCCAGTTAAATAGTAGTCTTCACAACTTGCCATTTTAGCTTGTAGCTTGCTAGCTCAAGGTTTGTTGTGGTTTATCAAATATTCGGCAAACAAGACTGACAAACCACAGTAGGGGCACAGCCAAATGTAACAACTTTGGGTTCAAATCAGAGACAAGAATGAACATAAATGCACTACAAATCTTTTCTGGGCTATGAATGTTTGTGTATGAAAGACGGTTTGATGGAAATGTCAGAGTGACATGATGAAATGATGGAATCAAACTTATGACATTATACTATATACCTACTTTGAACGTTAGACTGCTCCACGTCTTCACCATCGTCGTTAGTCTCTCTGTTTGTGGATGCAGACGATGAAGCTGAATCTTGTTAGGTGAGACAGAGACCATGTTTGATCAGTGCAGTAGATGCAGAACCACATTTGGTAAAGACAAATTGAATGGATTACTATTGATCTTGCTTGCATATCAGTCTTACCTACTGAGAGTTGCTGCTCTTCATTCGGAGAAAGACCAGTCTCCCACTGTTTTATCTCAGATGATGAGGCATGAGCAATATGTGTGGACTGTGGTTCTTCTTCCTTGCCTTCTGATTTAAAAAAGAAAAAAAAAGACATATTGTGTAATTTTAAAGCATTGCTGTAAATGTTGTGTATATACTAGTCCAATATAACCAATTGATGACCCTTTCCCATTGTGTTTCCTTGCTGAACTGCAGTGTGTGTGAGTGTGTGTGTGTGTGTGTGTGTGTGTGTGTGTGTGTGTGTGTGTGTGTGTGTGTGTGTGTGTGTGTTGGGCGGGGATAGTAACACAAAGAGGGAATTTCACACTAAAAAAAGCACAACAGTATAATTTTAAGATAGAGTGGAAACAATGTGGATCTCCCCTTTGAAGCCAAACACATTGAACATAGCAAGGGCATAAACACTGTTAAACAACTACTGAATACAGCACTGCAAGCAAATGCCAATACCATAATATGACTGGAGGTCAGTTTGTGTGACACATAATAATGTTTCAGTGGATAAAGACATAGGAAGACCACAAAAACTACACAAAAACTACAAAAAGCTGCTGTAAACAAAGCAACCAATTACGTGACGTGGAGGTTAAATGCAGGATAAGTAGCGGCTAGCCTGTGAACACTGCAATGATTTGGCTTTATTTTGGGCAAATAATTAATAAGTAATATGTAATTTTGCATCTATAAACATCCACACAAAGCGTACACCTCTGTTAACCAATTTACAAAAATAAACCTTGAATGTAAAACATATGGCACTACAGAAAATGATGTGCTATTACAAGACAAAAAAAGATTTCTGCAACATAGCAATATTTGTGGTGTTTGTGGAGAGAAAAATATTTCTACATGGAGATGATTTTTAACAGTGATGGTAATGACTTGGTGGAAACCTCACCTCATTACACAGACCCAACACACCACAAACACTGCATGCAGCATACAGTAAATGGACTTTAACACAGCACAGTAAACTAGGCCACGCCTGTTAAGAGAGAACAGCAATTTAACCTTTACATGACTTAAAACTGTGACAAATGACACTCATTCGAGCGTTAAAGCTTTTCCAAAGTGAGGAAATATAAGTGCCCTGGCTCTTTAACAAGTGTGAATACAACCGATAAGGTTGGAATGACTTGTTCTAACACTTAGACAGGAACACTCACTGGGGATCTCTTCATCTGGCGTGGTTGATGGCTCATTCCCTGGTGTCTCTCTCCTGTAATCACCATGACCTCCTTCATTAAGGGACACGCTGTCCTCGTTCACCTTCCGCGCTGTGATAACTTCAAGTGAATAATTGTAGGTGACACATTAAAAAATAAATAAAAAGACTGACAAACCACAGTAGGAGCACAGTCAAATGTAACAACTTTGGGTTCAAATCAGAGACAAGAATGAACATAAATGCACTACAAATCTTTTCTGGGCTATGAATGTTTGCCTATGAAAGACGGTTTGATGGAAATGTCAGAGTGACATGATGAAATGATGGAATCAAACTTATGACATTATACTATATACCTACTTTGAACGTTAGACTGCTCCACGTTCTTCACCATCGTCGTTAGTCTCTCTGTTTGTGGATGCAGACGATGAAGCTGAATCTTGTTAGGTGAGACAGAGACCATGTTTGATCAGTACAGTAGATGCAGAACCACATTTGGTAAAGACACATTGAATGGATTACTATTGATCTTGCTTGCATATCAGTCTTACCTACTGAGAGTTGCTGCTCTTCATTCTGAGAAATACCAGTCTCCCACTGTTTTATCTCAGATGATGATTCGTCTTTGCATTCTGATAAAAAAGAAAAAGATTACAGGTGTAAATTTAAATCAGTGCTGTAAACTATGTGTATACTAGTACCAATGTAACGTTGGTGTTTAGTACCTGTTGTGTGGTGGTGATCTGGGTCTTGCTCTGCCATGTCTTTGGATGGGGGCACTTCACTCAAGAGATAGCTAGTTCAAAGCTGAGTAAAAAAAATATGTACGGTTATATAGCACTTGTTTTTTTATGCTAAGACCCGAGCACATATATTAGTTTTGGACAGATTATCGTCACATGTTAAAAGTCAGTCTGTCATTTCTCTAATTAGCAATGGTTTGAAAGAATAATGCAAGGTTTCCGATTATTGAAACTGTCAGCACATAAAATAATTAACTTAGCTACTAATCAAACTCAAAGTTGGAAACATTGACTTGTCTGCTTTTAGTTACGTTAACGTTACCTTTGCTAAATAATCTATTGGGGGCAACTTAGCTGACTTTGCTGTGCGAGTAAGTTACAGTGTCTACTCGCCCAGTGAGGTACAGACAGCAGCTAGCAAACAGAAGATAGTAGTTAACGTTAGCTAACGTTATTAACTTAGCGCTGCTCAGAGGAACCGAAGCTAATAGCTAGCTAGATCATTACATAAACAGTTGATTAGCTAGCGTTAATGTTACCTACCAACTAACGTTAGCTAACGTTAACGTACAGACAAGAGATGCTGCAGACAACAGTTCGCAAGGTAATACATGATTTTAGTCTGTAAGGACTCTCTTCGTGTACCTTAAATAACATACACATATGTTAAATAGTTATTTAAAATTAGTAATTCTTACCAACGTACCCTTGAACACATCGTCATGGAATATAATGCTTCCTTATCAGTTTCAGTTTCTTATCGCTTGCGTTTTATGCTTGGATGTTTTGGGTTACTTGCGCCACACGCAAATTTGCGTTTCCTAGGAAGTCAAAGGTATGTCCCGCCCCACTCTGCCCTTGATTGCCTAGTACTCGTTGCCATCATTGGTTGGATTGGTTAGGTTAAGGCACGAGGAGTGAGATTGGTTAGGTTTAGGGTAATAATACTACGGTAGGCCAATCAAGGGCAGAGTAAGGCAGAGTAGGGCGGGTTATGCCTTCGCCATCCCACACAACGCACTGACAGGACGGAACGTTCAGTAGTGCGCTTGTTTCCGTGGAAATAATTTATTTTCGAACAAGAAGGCTTCCTGTCACAAAATGGTTCCCCTAACAACTAGATATAGCTAGCTAGGGAAGTTAGTAAACACGATGTTTTCTCGTATTGTTTAATTTATGTTTCTGCCATCACTCAAGTTATTACTAATCTAAAAATGAATTCCAGAGTTTCTGAAAATACAGTGTCTCGCCCGTTGAGACGATCGACAAGGCAGTCATCGGGTAACGTTAACTTTAAAGGTAAGCAAATGTCTAGTAGCGTTAGCTATCTTAGCCATCGTGCTAACGTTTGCTGATCTAAGATCACTTAAAATTTAACGACAAAAAATGGTATTGCTGCTGTAACTAACATTAGCTAACATTAGCTGAAGGCGATTCTCAGACTAGGAAAATGCGAGCAAATGAGCGGTACGTTAACCTGTAGGAGTTCTTTAAAACTTTATTTAAACTAACGTAACGTTAAACGTTAGAGTGATTGACACATATACCGTTTGCTAGCTAAGTGTCAATGTTTTTTGTCAGGTGCAAAACAAAACAATTACGAAAGTAATCGTTATCACTGAAAATCTTAGGTGTCAGGCGCCCTCCAACAATGCTAATTGAATTGGTCAAAAAACAAAAACTGAAAATTACAAGTTAAAAAACTAAACCTAAAGTAATGTAAGTTCAAATATAACGTTAACGTTAGAGATATATCTAGCATAATACATGTGGAACAACGTATTATTAATTTGTGAAGGACAGTAAGTGCACATGAATAAGCTGTATGTAAACAGGAATGTATATAATGAGAAGTAATACATACATAATTACTAACTATAATAATGTATTTCTGCTTCTTTAGTATTGAGTTTTGAAGCGACGCCCAGAGGTCCTCTAAAACGGACCAGAAAGGGGTTAGAAAGCCAAGCACCTTTAGCAGCGGTCAATGGTTCCAAAGATGTGGAGACTGGCTTAGAGGATGAAGGTGGCATGCTCTAAGTGTTTTCCTAGTTACAACCACAGTTAACCCCCAGTCTGTACTATTCAAGGTGGTGTGAAAAAAAGAGCCTTTTATTTCTCATTTAACAGATTCCCCTAGTAAGAAGAGCAGGCTGGCGACTGGAGGAGCAGTGGGCGGCTGTGGTGATGAGAATGAGACTGAGATGGATGTCCAGGAATCATTTGAAGATCTGGAGGAAAATAAAGATGAAGACCAGGAAATGGATATTATACCAGATTCCTCTCATCTCACTCATCAACCAAAGGTTGAAAGGTGCCAAGGTTAGGGCTGCAACTAATGAATATTTCCATTAATGATCATGTCATGCTTAGTGATTTTTGTAAATAATGCAATGTTATTAGAACACAGTGATCTGTGTGTACACCAAAAGCAGATGTTATTAAATCATGAATGACTTACTTAGCTATTAATTAGCTATGCATGCAGTTGCTATGTGGAACCTTAGGGTACTCTGATTGTTTACCCATAGATAATCTTGGATTCACAAGACTTCTTGCCACCATAAGATCTAATCTAGGCAGTTTAGCGTTTTTATTTCATTTAAGCTCTTCTCTCTTTATGAACCAGGTGCTTTTGGAGATATGAATTTATCCCCTCGTGTAGTGCTCCGTGAATGCTGCAGATCCGGTCATGCTGTACATGAAGATGCAGACTTGATGAAAACCAAGACAGGTAAGAAAAAGCTTTAGCTTCATTCTGCATGGGGATGATTACTTCAAGGAAGGGATCATGCAGTTCTATATCGGGCTTGTTTTTTTTTCAGTTACACCATCAACAAAAGGACACGTACCCCCCCCCAAGACTACTGTGCAAATCAGACCACCAGCAAACCGACATGATGTGCCAATCCCTAGCATGGCTGACTACAAGAGGACAATGGAGGCCAAAGCTAAGAGCACTGGTATGGTAGACATTTGTATTTAAAAAAATTGAATTCAGCACCTGTCCAATAGATTTACATACATATCTAAAAAGGACCTGATTGTGGGACCAGTGGGTAGAGCAGGCGCACATGTACATTGAGGTTTATGCCTTGATGCAGAGGTCCAAGGTTTGAGTCGACCTGTGACGATTTCCTGCATGTCTTCTCCCTCTCTCCCCTTTATTACCTAGCTGTCCTGTCGAGTAAAGGCAGAAAAGCCCCCAAAACAAATCTTAAATTTAAAAAGGACCTGATTTTAACATTTATAAATTCTGCTTCACTTTTCCGTATATCTGCAGTTAACCACCATGTCCCCAATGAGTATCCAACCTCGGAGAAATTCTACACAACCCGACAGCGTGTCAATAACATTCCGACTCAAGAAGAAACTGTTAAGCAGAAAAAACAAGGTATTTACACTTTAACTGGATATTTCAGTCATTAGCAACATCTAATGTAGCTGTGACATGTATGACATTGTTTTAACGAGAATTTCTCTTTTACAAGGGATGAAGAAAACCAACGTTAACAAGAGAAGTTCAGGATATTCCTGCCAAGGTATTCTAAAGTCATTTTAAATACAATATCCCTACACCCAAATATACATTATTTGCAATACTACAAATTAATATGGCCTTGTGTTCTTTCAGGATTCCTGTGGTGTTTATGGCGTTTGGTTCTCCTTGTGCTGCTCTGTTCTGCCGTCTTGCTGGCATGGAAAATCATCCCTGTACTCAAAAAGACTGCGGATGTAGGAATGCATCCATCCAGGGCTTTAAGGCCAGAAATGTTTGCAGATCAGTTATCTCTTCTTGAGACTCAGTTCCCTAGTCAGCGGCTTGAGTTGTGGAAGAGGACCAAGATCCACCTGGAGAAGCATCTCAAAACCGCCCATCCTACAGAGCCAGTCAGTCTGATCCTGACTGCAGGCCACAGAGCTGAGACCACACTGCGCTGCCTGGCTCAGGGGCTGGCCTCCTCCTTCTCGTCTGCGCTCAACGCCTCCGTCCTCCACATCGATGGAGCCAGCAAAGCCAGCCAGGACAGCGATAAGGTGAAGCTGGACATTGACGGCCAGTTGCGAGCAGCCTTCGACGGAGACAAACCCGTGGCTGTAATTCATCGATTTGAAGAGCTGCCTCCAGGCTCCACCCTTATTTTTTATCGCTACTGTGACCACGAGAATGCTGCATACAAGCAGGTGTTCTTGTTGTTTACTGTGCTACTGCCTCAAGATGAGGTCAAGGGTAATTATAGTCTGAAGGAAGTGGAGGAGATGGTGCAAGACTATGTCAAGGTAAAGCTGGTGGACTCCAGCAACAAAACTGGCTTCAACGAGATGGACACTGACAAGTACGGTGGACTGTGGAGCCGCATCTCCCATCTTGTTTTACCCGTGGTGTCTGAGAGGGAAGTAGAGCAGAAAGGATGCTGGTGAACCCAGCTGGCCAACAAAGAGGATGTCACAATACCGCTTTGGACCAGCCTGGTCCTCCTTGCCACTGGGCAGGAGCTCTGAAACCGAGAACATGTAAATATAATGTGCGTGTTGTTACAATTTACATATATTTTTTTGTTTAAATGTTTAAAGGTTGTAATAATCTCTTTCTGATGAGATGAGTTGATGAGATTGTTCTCAAAGTGTCTAATGTTGATGTTTTAGCACTGAGTTTGTACACATGCGTACATGTACAGGCGTAACAATGTTACAGTACACCATCATTCCACTTCCAAAGAAGGTTATGAAATGCATATTCTCATACAGATTTAGCATACAATATACAATAATTGGATTGATTTGTTTTCTACTTCTGTACCATAAATCTGTATTGACAGCATGTTCAACAGCTTTTTAAGATGAGTTTTTGGTAAAAGATCAGTATGGATTACACTGGGAACTAGGAAAACATGTTTTATTTTCTGTAGACATCTTTGTTTCTGATGCAAATTCATATTTCTTGTTTTCTGTATCAAATCTCAACGGATGGCTTACTTAATATGTCTGTTGAATGTCCCCATGCAGATGTGTGTTCCAATTGTTCATTTAATTCTATTGTGTGCACAATTGGATTTGCACTAAAAGTGTATGCTTTAACTATACATCTACACAAGAGTGTGCTGGCTTTTATTAAGAAATATTTTATATTCTTAGTTTTTTTCTGAATGTGTATATTTGTGATGTGTTCTCTTTTTCCTTGATTGGAATATTTTTTGATAGTTGTGTATATATATTGAATATGAACAGCTTTGTTCTTTGCACCTGTTGTCAAGTAACCACTGAAATGTACTTAGAATGTTAGAAACATACAGGTTTTCACCAAATGATTTGGATTTTATAATTAAATATTACTAAATATTATTCAGCAAGTCACGTGATGTGCCTTAAACACCCATTTGGAGAAGAGACTGCTGTATCTTGACAACTTCATAACCCAAACAAGGTTTCTTGCAGAATATTTTGTGAAAATGAATTTCAATTTCAAAATACAAGGAAGTGTTTTTTTTCTGTGTTCATTCCTCTTGTGTTATCATTTTGTTTGGCTCATGTGAATGTGTATATATTTTCAATAAAGATTATTTTGATAACTAGAAGAGTTAATAATTAATGTAACTTGTGGCTTGAGGACTTTTTTTTTTAATGTAATGAAGCCAAGTAATGGTGAGAAGGTAAAAGTCCAACACCATGTGTACAATATTCAGCTTTGTAACCAGGAAGTTACAACTGTACAACAAAGCTGGAGTTCAATCATTGACTTAGAAGTTATGAGGTATGACTCAGTTCTAAAGACAAATATTTATGGTTTCAAATTACGAAGCAAGAGTTCATGACTGAGCTACATGAGTCTACATGACTTTAAAAATGTATTTGGAACTCAGCTGTGTGAAATAACTAAATATTTGCTGTGCTTTTGTTGACAACGAAATGAAGAATCATTGTCAGTGTTGATCAAGTTTAATAAGTAGCTAAGAGAATTGATTGGTGGATTGTGTTGTTCACTATTTTTGCTAGATGTAATGAGAAATGAGTTATTTATGAATCATGCCTTGCTGCAGAAACATGACTGAACATTAATAGTTCATAGTCATTTTTTCACAGTCACAGTACATAAATATTTCTTTAAATAACCTTAAGAATTCCGTGCATTTACATAGTTTGGCTTGTGTATGGATATATACTGTGTATATATGTGTATATGATATATGTGTTTGTATATATATATATATATACTATATCTACTGTATATGTCTTATTTTATCTTATCTTTGGGGCCTTCACAAAGTCCCCTTATGGACAGAGATGCCAGTTCATCTCCTGGGCACTGCCAAGGTGCTCTTGAGCAAAGTCCCCCCCCCCAACTGCTCAGGGCGCCTGTCCAGCAGTCGCAGCCCACTCACTGACTCAAGGACCTGAGCATGTGTGTGTCTTTCAGGCCTGTGTGTAGTATTGTAATTTCCCCACTGGGGATACATACAGTATAAAATAAAATAATCAAATACAAATTAAACAAATACAGTATTTCAGCTATATGAAGTATAGCTAGGCTTGTTTTTCATAAGAGAAACCCATTTCACATAGTTACTTACTGAGGGCGTGATTACAATAAAACATGGATGTGCCCTGGCACAATGAGATACATACTGTAATTATAGGTGAGTGTAATTTCAGAAAATATTGACATTGACCTTGGTTAACTCTGATATAAAGTTCCTTGGAAAATGAAACTTTTTTTCTGATGTGATACATTATGTAAACACTGAAACACAATACAGTCTGTATAGTTAAATGGTTTGTGCCTGTATAAAATTAGACTGTCCAGCAAGTAGGTTGCTTTATTGTTATTTTGATTGGAATCAACATGCGGTGCACCAAACATGTCAATGTCCTTTACAAAAGCTATTATTTAGATAGAGCTAGATATATTTATTTATCACTGGGTGGGAAGGGGGGAATTGCAGGTCACAGCAGCAGTATACAAAGAAAACCACAGGGTACAGAGATTAGTTCAAAAACAAGTGTCATACTCAAGTACTAATATCAAAGTTAAGTTAAAGTAAGTATGCCCTTTTAGGCATGTGCATGCATACAAGTGCGTAAATTGCAGTAAGGAATCTGAAACATGAAGAATTTAAAAACAATTCAAAAAAGTACCAACACACCAGTCACAGGCCTACATTCGCCGACACCTAAATATCCCAACAGTGACAGCTACAGCAAAACACAAGTTTCCAACGATGAGGATTGCTGAGACAGCAGTAACAATTACTTCTGCAGCACTGATCTTCTGAAATTCAGACGTGCAGTGGTTAGAAACAGAAATGAACTTGCATCTTGTACATGTTATCATGATGTGGTCAGGCTCCTACCATTTGTCTTTGTTTCCATCTATCACCCTGTCTTTGGCTCCCTGTAACAGAATATAGTAACACATATTATTTTGTTCTTCATAAGAATCCATGCTGTATTTCATGCATGTTAGTATTACTCACACAGTACTATACTACAAATCATTCACCTATTTGGCTTCTCCCCAGTATTGCTTTACTTTGGATACTGTTCACGGAAACCCAAAGTAAAAACAGGGAAATCCATATTGTGTAAGCAACCACCACTTTCAGAAGCCAAGAGTCTTTTATGGTATTTCCGCAGTTGTCAATCTCCAACACACCAACAACGACAACTGCAGCTGTGAATGAAAAATATTTGGAAATAAAAGAATTGCGATACACAGGCAATGGCAACGTGAAGAGAAGAGAAGATGTGAGCAGTGACAATAGTTAGCTAGTTGCTGTCATTTCATATTTTGGAAAATGAGCTTGTTTACATTCTTGCTGTGAGTTAGATGAGAAGACACCACTCTGGTATCTGTCTGTTAAATATAAAGCTACAGCCAGTAGCTGGTTTGCTGGCATTAGCTTGAAGGCTGAAAATTGCAGGAATTGCAACTCCAGGTCTATCATGTGATGGTTAGACTTATAGACTTGCATGTTAATAGACATGGTTGCAAATCAGCTGATACATTTTTTTTAGCGCCACAACCCCTGCAAAATGACTCATTTCATTATCAGTATTTGATCTATTCGGTCCAACAACATTTAAAAAAAGTCTAGAAGAGCCGGACAAGGGTGCCTGGATTGCTCAGTTGGTAGAGCTGCCGTCCATATATAGAGGTTTACTCCTTCATGCAGCGGGCCCGGGGTCAATTTTGACCTGTGGTCCTTTGCTGCTTGTCATCCCACGCACACTGGGAATTGGCCTTAACTCTCACTAAGAATGCAAATAAGCATTGATTTAACGACAACAAACAAGTATTCTCAAAGAAAGAAATGAATGAAGTACAGTTTACTATTTTAAGATCAAGTGAATCTCCTTACTTGTAAAAATCACATGGATGATAGAACACACTTTGACAGTAAGGTTGCAGATGTCCTTTCTTGAAAGAAACAAAAGAATAACATAAACAGCTGTGAACAAAGTGTTGATGTAAACATCAAGTCAAATATTAAGGCAGAATAAGAGAAAGTGGAACTCACAGTTCATGACTCGGTCCAAATGGCAGACACACGATTACCAGCTTTATGAAATTAAGCACTATTGCCACAGACACAAGTGCAACGAGAGTAACCTAAAAATGCCCACATAGACACACATATTGACATATATACATAAATATAACCTTATAAAGTTCAGAAATGCGGATGCAGATGTAGAGAAATGTTGAACAATACATATTATAACTCACTTTAATGGAATCAGCCAAACAAAACAAGACCACGGCCGTTATTTCAACTGCCGCACAAAGCAGACAGCACAGTATCTTTAACACCTACATAAGAAATAAAATGCACTTCAAATAATCTTGATACACCCGTAGTATTTATTACGTTTGTACACATAAGCACAGGATACTGACTGAGCCTTCAAATGCCATATAGCACTCATATAATACCAATTTGAAATGATTGTCTTTATATGGGATATTACATTTAAAAAAAAAGACATAAAACATTTCCCAAAAAATGTATATGCACAAACAACCAACAAAAAATTCTCATTAGATGTAATATGCCATTCAAGTTCCTTAAGATTTTCATGAATTTAAACATTATTGGTTAGGCATTCTGCAAAAGTAATTTAATGGCTCTAAACTCTGTAACTCTGTTACTTCTCTATATAGTTTGTATTGTTAGTGGCAGGGTCTACCATTTTCAGCACCAGATCAGTGCTATGCACCAGGGACCACTGACAACACAAGCCCCCCTACTCATGCCTTACCTTATTTAGACGAAAAGATAAGGGTCTGCTGCGGAGGATAGTCGTCAATATATTAGACAGCTCCTTGGGGGGGAGGGGGGTTTGGGGAGTGAGAGAGAAATGTATCTTTTGGTGCAATGTTTTTTGGTAGGACTATTGTGTAACTTCATTTACTGGGTGACATAAGTTTAGAAATACCATACCGTTTCCACTACCACCAAAAAACTGCTGAAAGTCATCCCAACAATGGCTACTCCCTGAATATAAATCAAGAGAAACAGCAAGGAAGGGTTTAAATAAAAATGTTAAAGTTTATATTTCAATAAACAGTATATATATATATATATATATATATATATATATATATATATATATATATATATATATATATATATATATATATATAAATATGGTTCATAGATCTCTGCACAATGTCAAAATACCATAATCAAATTCCACTCTGTGTCCCTCCTTACCTGTAATAGGTTGAAAATGATTGGCACTTGAGTTGTCATGCTTGTCTCTGCAGTACTTGGCTTTGTAGTATCATAATCAGTTGTACTTGTAGTACTTGGTGTTGTAGTATTGGCCTGTGTAGTACTTGGCTTTGTAGTGCTTGGTGTTGTAGGATTTAGCATTGTAGTACTTGTGGTAGTACTTGGTGTTGTAGGACTTAGCGTTGTAGTACTTGTGGTAGTACTTGATGTTGTAGGATTTAGCGTTGTAGTACTTGGTGTTGTAGTACTTGCCTGTGTAGTACTTGGCTTTGTAGTACTTGGTGTTGTAGGATTTAGCGTTGTAGTACTTGTGGTAGTACTTGGTGTTGTAGGACTTAGCGTTGTAGTACTTGTGGTAGTACTTGGTGTTGTAGGATTTAGCGTTGTAGTACTTGTGGTAGTACTTGGTGTTGTAGGACTTAGCGTTGTAGTACTTGTGGTAGTACTTGGTGTTGTAGGACTTAGCGTTGTAATACTTGTGGTAGTACTTGGTGTTGTTGATGGTGTGGTGGGTGAAGGAAAAATAACATGCACTTCCACTGGTTCCCAGAATGTAAAATAATCTTCAACAAATGTGGCTCTGAAACATGTCAAACAAACAGATGCTAATCTCAATCATTTAGCTCTGCATTGTTTAATGTTGACTTTAGGAGGTCAGTCAAAGTTTATGAATACCTGAAAGTGATGTCCGTGTCATCTCCCTCCACTTTCCAGTTAACTTGGATCACTTTCTTATTTAGACTGTGCTTTTGACTAACAGCCGTGTCCTGAGGAAAGACACACAGGTAAAGCAAACGTCACATTCATAACAAAGTTTAATAAGGCTTTGACCTTAAATTTCCACTTCAAGTTCAATGAAATGTGTCAACTAAAATATACATTTAAAGCGTGTATATTTAATAAATAATTAAATGCATTCATTACAAATATTAATGATGAAATGGGATGAGTACTTACAGCTAAATCTCTGCACTTCAGGAGTCGAGTGTTTGCAGGATCAAGCAGGGTGAATTTTCCTACAGGAGAGCCTCTCTGTCGAGCCTCCAACATAAATCCCTGGAACATTCTGGATTGGTTTGTCTGGAGAGAAACTGGAAAATGGTTTGGAGAATCATCGGGGTGAAGGGGATGGGGCAGAAAATTAAAACAGAT
Organism: Etheostoma perlongum; assembly: GCA_026937815.1. NCBI lineage: Eukaryota > Metazoa > Chordata > Actinopteri > Perciformes > Percidae > Etheostoma > Etheostoma perlongum. Next base: position 19,984,340 of record CM049379.1, read on the forward strand.
TAGTAATAACCTTACACTAAGTGAATGACCACTGCAACAAATGTTGATAGTGATAAACAAACTTCCAGGAAAAGGGGTCCAATAGTCTCTGTACCTGTAATAGGGTCTCCCTCTTTGCCGTGTTCGTAGGTGATCATAAAGGGCGGTTCATCGTTCTGAGGCTTGATAGGTGTCCCACGTATTGTATGATCAGGTAACATTGATTCACACGCCTCCGGGAATATGCCATCTGCATACCCATGCACCTTTGTGATGATGTTAAGGCCAATCAAAATCCACAACCACATCTGTAAAACAAGCCTTCTTTATAAACATGCAGTCACTGGGGATTAATAACCTTGACCTGAAAACACCATTCCAGTAACATTCAGCTGATGCGTTGGTACCATAAGTATCATTATAGTTCCCCAACTTTTGAACAATGCAGTAGGACAGCAGCATTCCCACAATGTCTCAATACAAACGCTCTAAAATGAAAGTCTGCTCTTAACATTATAACAATTTGTAAATTGCAAATACAGTCTGCTAGAATATACGGCCAAAACAAGGACCATCACACTCAGAATCACTCAATGTATGACATGTGTATATGAAATCCTTTAGGAAAATAGCAATCATTTAAACAAAATGAAGCCTAGAAAGTAAATAGCAATCATTTTAAAAAAAAACTCTCTAACTGTTTCATTCAAATTCAAACTGACCTCACAAACAGACCTCAGGGGCAAATACATATACAAAGATTGTAACAACTCTTTTCTCTTACCTTAAAATATTTGTATACAATGTCCAATACCATGAAATCAAAAGTCACACTACAACCTTAGACACTTAGACCTTAGAATTTGCTGTTTAAGTCTATTTAAGAAAAACAGAAGGAAGCTCAGAAACGGTTCCTCCACTCTACTGTTAGGTGTGCAATGTGTGCTAAAGAGCGCCACAAACACTCAGCAGACCAAAGAAGGAAGTAAAAAAGGGCAATATAAGTATATGGTTTGAACTGCCCACACGCACAGCTACAGTAAATGATAAAGAAAATGAAGTTTCCTTTTACTGCTGATTGTTCTCGTTGTAACATCAGGTTCCTTAATTGCTCCATCTGCAGCACTACTGATAGCACTACACACAACACAGATCCAAGTCTGCAGGGCAAGAGGCAAAACAAAAATACCTATAATAAATACCTCAAATCAAAATAATTATCAATTGAAAATCAATCCAAAATGACACATGGAAAATCAAGTGTGCTCAGTCCCTTGAAAGGTAATGTAAATGTGCATGTGCTTAAGCCACAAATTACTGTAAAAATACTGGATACTTTGCACAGTAATGGACCGTTTTCCATTAATAGGCCTACAGTTGAATACTGTAAATTCTGATGTCTTTGAGGGAAAAAAATATTAACGGCAAGCTCCTGTAAAATCTTACAGTGAAAAGCAGTATTTATTTATTTTTTACAGTAAGTTAGGCTACCTATAATTTTACGGTATAATATAGTATTTTCTTCTCTTTTTTAGTTAACTTTAAATTAGACTTCATCCTCGGTCCGTTTTATAGTTCATCTGAGAAAAATTACAAATTAAATGAAATTAAAAATAGGCCTACACATCAGTGTTTTTATTTGAGATTGAGGGCACAATAACAAGAAGATGAAGAATTTGTTTTCATCCGGACTCTTAAACTGACCACACCAAGCTGGAATAATCTTGCAAAAGTCAGCAAATTGCTAATGTGATTTTGTGTTGGATTAACATTTTATTGACTGTTTTTTACCAAAAAGATTGAGTCAAAAGTACGTGCCGCATGCTAGCATACGTTAGGCCTACTCTCATTTAGCAACTATGTAGACAAAAGTTTAGCTTTCTGTTGAAGCACATTACTTAAATTATTATACATTGGTTTGAGCATTTGATTTGTTGTGAGATCTAACTAAGGTGGGTTATAAGGTTCTATTTTACCATTTGTTTTACTTTTTCAAGTAAAACGGTTTATGTGAGTTTATAAGGAGAAGCTTGTTATGCAGGTTGATGCAAAAAGGTAAAACTTAGCTTCAACTATGCACTAATGCAATATGCTAAAAGTTAGTTGATTTTTTGATGTAATGTTTTTTTTTCTTGAGAGAGTATTTTAAAGATTATTTTGCTGTGAAGGCTTGTAGTGAAAACATGATAACTTGCAACATATGTGGTAAAACCTGCAAGAATACATTTGCACATGTCAGGCACATGCAGACTCAGCTGATGTAAGTTTTGTTTAGCAATATTCACTGTGTCTACAATGACTTTACATGCAATTCCATTCTTAATTTGGATATTCTTGTCCATGTTCTACAGATGTCTGCCACTGCAGCTGATGTTGAGCGCACCTTGACCCTCCCAACCAGTCCACGACTGATTCTACTGGGTAAGTGTCAAAAAAGCATGACGTGGAGTAGAGAACAAAGTCAGTCTGTCTTTATGTGTCTCCATCTGTCTAATTTCTCTTTCTGTATCCGTTTCCTAAACTTAAGTTTTATCATGGTCTGTCATGTATGTAGTTCTCTCATCACTCTTTTTGCTGTCTCAAGTTGTGGACACTCATTGACCTAAAACACTAGTTAAACAACAAAAAATGTGGCAGTTTTTGCCACGTACTATGTGTTCAATCTGCAACACCAAGAAGAAGTTGCAAGGACACTGGAGTTTGTTCAAAGGTAAATTTTCTGCCAGAAATGTTGTTTGAGTATGTTACCCCTCTTCCCAGCTCTGTTCAGACATTTTGAACTGTCATTTATTATAAGCCATGCTGGTATATTAACTTTTACAGTTGTTGCACCTATCTCCTGCACATTAAAGCATACCCTGCTTCCTTTTGGCAACCATCTTAATTAAGGAATGGGGCTGTTCAGACTGGCCATGTCACTCTGTGGTGCTCTCATTGAGCAATGTGTCCTTCGCTAACTGCCCAAAGATAAAGTTTCCCAAATATACCGTAACAATGTTTCCTAATGCCACCCTCAAATCAAAGTGTGATACATACTATAATAATGACAACAGGTGATCTGTTGTAATCTTGAATCAGGAATGTTTTGTTTCTCATGAATATTTTATCAAAATGGGATCATTCTCTCATAATTATGAGACACAGGAGTCATTAAAAGACATCTTCATTTTTAGTCAATTACTGTGATAAGGTTCCATATTAAATGCAAATGATCTTTACTTACCATACCTAGTATCTTATGTACTTTCTCTTTTATTACATTTTAGGCGTCTCATTGGGATTAATCCTGCAAGGGGAAGAAAGACCAGCAAGGGGAAGGTGGTGTCAAAGAAGACATGGAAGCTGGTCCACAAATAGGCAACAACGGTGAATCCCCATGTGGCCACTCTATTGAACAATGTGTTGGACTTTGAGTGGGGCTTTATTCAGCCAGTATAGATAAGTCCATCTGTCTCAGATGTCCATGTTCATTTTTGGACCCACCATTGTTAAGAGCCAGTTTAATTGTTATTGTTAATGGAATGGGTGTAATTTAGTTAGCTTTAGTTAGCTATGCATTTGATGCAGTGATTTTAACCCAACTGTTGTCTTTGAGTGAAGGAAGGAAAATAAAAACTAGCAGTAAGGTTAAATGAATGTGAATTGGCTGATAATTTGTCCTCTGTGCTTTGCATAGAGTACAAGAAACAATCAAACCAGTCCTATTTTCACCTGTAGATGGTCACGAAAAGCATGCTGCTGTAAAACCCAGAAAAGAAGACAAAAGTCAAAATTTTGCAGTGTTTCTGAAAGCATAATAACGATAACAGTTATCACTGTTAGGTGTCTTAATTGAAGTGTATGACAAAGTAATGAGTGTTTGAATGCAAACCAGCAATGTGTCGTGCTGTACCGCGTGTAGAGGGTCTATTTCCTTAAAACAAGTGTTGTTCTGTTCTGCCAGCACACAGATGTGCAGGTCAGATTAGTTCTACAGTACAAAGACAGCATTGCACGTTACATTGCTTTTTGTTATTTCTATAACATTTTGCAATATGTTTGTTACTTTTAATGTGTGTAAGTTGATGTCACATGTAAAACATTTTATCTCAGGTTTTACATGCTGCTCTTGTCCATAGAAAGAGATGTCTAATGAAAATAAAATGTCTTCTATTTCTTTTTAATAGATATAAGCCTATACAGTTTGTTGAACATGTGAATTTGCTGTTAATGGGCATTACATTGGGTAGAGATGCACTTTCACATTTAATTGAGATCCCAACCATTTGGTTGAGGCTTATAATGGGGAGAAAAACAGTCATTGTGGTTTCAATTGCACAGAGGGATAAAGACAAGCAAATATCTTTACATTGCTTTTTACTTGGTGGGGTAAGGTGGCCGACAGGGGCAAACGCCCTGCAACTTCAGAGAACACATGCACATAGACAAAACACAAGCAAATTAATAAAACAACTTAATTAATTTGACAACACGTGCAGCATTCAGCAAATGCACTGCATATACACAACACAACCAATGCGATGCAAATAAAAAAACATGAAAAAAGAAAAGCTCACAAACCATGAAAACAAAGGCAACAAAAAATGCTAAATTCAGATTACACAACAGAAGTTCTCCAGGCCTCTAGAGGGAGCAGCTAAGTGGAACAGCTTAATTTGATGGTGCTTTGTCTATTTGTTTCTGAAGTTGCAGGGCGTTTGCCCTTGTCGGCCACCGTTGTGGGGCCATTAAATATGTTTACAAAGTTTAATTTTACACTAATCTGTAAACCACTTGAACCATGACACTTCTGTTTTGGAAATATATTTATTAGTTTTCCCTTTAACAACAAGTAAAAGACGGATATATTATAAAATCCACAGGAGAGAAAACAATTACTATCTGCCAGCAATTATCAACTGGTACTTGGGCGCCCAGAGAGCTCAGTTGGTAGAGCGAACGCTCATATTTAGAGGTTTACTCCTCGATGCAGCAGCCGCGGGTTTGACTCTAACCTGCGGCCCTTTGCTGCATGTCATTCCCCCCCTTTCATGTCTTCATCTGTCCTGTCAAAAATAAATGCTGAGAATGCCCAAAAAATAATAATATATACAATACAGTACAATTGCTTAATCTTTTGGCATGGCATGACCAAAGACAATGAGTTACAGTACCCGTTTCTATCTTGCATTTAAGGCACAAACATGGCTAAAACAACAGGGCTGAAATGATGTCTACGGAAGGGTGATGTATGCATTTTGTGTATAATCTTAAATTGATTTAGTGTGTCTTCAGATATCTTTCCACTTTTCATCATTGATTGTGACAGATAGCTCCTTCTCCAATGTGCAAATATTGTAATATAAGTTAATAGATTCAAATTTAGGCAGACCATGTTATTATACAAGATAGCTTCACAGTAAAAAGGTTGTTAACAAATCCCTTACATAATTAAATATTTGAAAAACCAACATTTAACGTATGACACAGGGACACAAGTGCAAACTTGCCCTTGAAAAGTGAGTGTAGAACTTCAAATGAATATCATGGCTCCACTTCCACTGTGACTAATGAATCATTTTTTTTACATGCCCATTAAATAAATACATGACTTCCTTTTAAAGTGCCGGTAAATAAATGTAACAAAGCACACATGTGAAAAGGTTTAACACAGACACAGGCACACAGCAATACACATAAAGGCTCAGATTTGAATATTAAGTGCAGCTTACACTAGTCATTTTTTAATCAGTAATGCAGCAATAAATGCAAGGACATGATATAATTAAACAGTAACTAGTAAATTGATCCACGGGAGAAGGTTTGCATTCTAACCTGCTGTTCTTCGTCTGGATTTTGACAAATGAACATTCGATGCAGCAGTGACTTTAAATGACGCCTAAACTTCACACCAACAAATGCATAAAAGACAGGGTTCAGGCAGCAGTGGGAGAAAGCAATGAGCCGGCACACATAGAACGCATAGTCAAGCTTGATACTTGTGTCACAGGTATAAAGTGCTGAAACCACATTGTTAGCCAAAAATCTTAGAAAAATGACCACATTGTACGGCACCCAACCGAGGAAGAACACCGCCACGATCCAGAAGACTAACTTCACTGCTCGGTTCTTTGTCTCTGTTCTTGTTCTTGTGATTTTCCACAGTATTTGAATGTAGCAGAAAGCCATCACTGCAAAAGCGACCAAGAAAAAAATGTTCTGTTGGTAGATGTCAATTCCTTTCCACTCAGTGGCTTCGTATTCACAGCCCATGGAGTGTTTACCTTTGTGGTGGATCGGGATGAGGGTGCTATAGAGCAGGGAGGGCATGGACACTCCAATACTGACTATCCACAATAAGAATGACACATAAACTCCAGTGCTGCAATTGCTTTTAAGTGTGCTCCGGCCACAGAGAGGGTGCACCACAGACAGATACCTGTAGATGGTCATGATGGTCAGAAAAAGTATGCTGCTGTAAAACCCAGTGAAGAAGACAAAAGTCACAATTTTGCAGAGGACTTCTGAAAACAACCATCCCCAGATGTGGTAAAATGCCCAGAAGGGAAGACCGGTGGTGAAGACGAGGTCAGAGATGGCCAGGTTTAGGATAAAAATGTTGGTAAGAGACTTGAGGTTTTCATACAAAGCCAAGATTACAAGAACGAGGATGTTTCCTATAAGGCTCAGTGTGATCACAACAGAGAAGAACACAGGAATGGCAATGGATCCAAACTTGACCACCTCACCTTTGTCACAGACTTGATCCTCATAGTCATTATCATAGTCATGGACGTATTGGCTATCATTAAAAGAGTTATTCATTGCTGTTCAACTGGATCCTGTAGAAGACATATAGGATTAATATGTGCATTATAGTAGGCTACTATCAGTCATTTCACTGTTCAATGAAAATCAACAGCGACTAAAAAAGAGTGATAATGATGAATATCTTTTTACAATAACAGTAAGTGTATATAAGGAGGATGCACTTCACGTCATGTTACATTGTAACTCCTTTAATAGGAGCATAATAGTATGTTACTATAGTGTAATGTTACTTTAGTGTATAAAAAAAAAAACTGACCTACCTCTTGCTTGATGGGTCTGACGTTGTTGGATGTGATACCTTCTGTCTACTCACAGCTTAAAAAGAAGTAGCTTTCATAATATCGTGACAGGCAGTGTTTTCTGTTCCTTGTTCTGTTAAGAGCTGTTTTACCATACAATGGTAATCACATCAAACAAACAAATCAAACAGCATTGGATTTGTGGTCGTGGCTCAGGTAGCACTTTTTAGTAGCCATTATTAATAGATGGTAAACTGATAGTTGTCATTTAATTGTTAGCAAACCGTCATTTTACTGGGGGTCATGCCATCACTTCCAGGACTTCTTATTCTTCTTTACACTGAAGAAAGTTCTTAATAACCTTGGGGTTGTTGTCCTGCTGCAGAATAAATTTGGGGCCAGTCATACGCCTCCCTGATGGCATTGCTTGATGAATAAGTATTTGCATGTATTTCTTAGCATTAAGGATATAATTAATCCTGACCAAATCTCCAACTCCATTTGCAGAAATGCAACCCCAAACTTGCAAGGAACCTCCACCATGCTTCACTGTTGCCTGCAGACTCAATAGTGTACCACTCTCCAGCCCTATGGCCAACAAACTGCCTTCTCCTACAGCTAAACATTTTCATATTTTGACTCATCAGTCCAGAGCAACTGCTGCCATTTTTCTGCACCCCAGTTCCTATGTTTTCGTGCCTAGTTGAGTCGCTTGGCCTTGTTTCCATCTAGGATGTACGGCTCTTTGGCTGCAACTCTTCCATGAAGACCACTTCTGGCCAGACGGCTCCGGACAGTAGATGGTGTACCTGGGTCCCACTGGTTTCTGCCAGTTCTGAGCCGATGTCACTGCTGGACATCTTCTGATTTCGAAGGGAAATAAGCTTGATGTGTTTTTTATCTGCTGCACTAAGTTTCCTTGTCAGACCGATGCGTCTACGATCCTCAGTGTTGCCCAACTTTTTGCAACTTTTTGTATTTATAAGAATTGATGCTGGTTTGAAGGCAAAGGGTAGTAACACCAAATATTGATGTGATTTAGACTTTTCTTTTGTTCATTCACTTTGCATTTTGTAAATTGATCAAAAATAAACAATCATTATTTATATTTTTGAAAGCATTCTTAGTTTACAGCATTTTTTTACACCTGCCTTTTGCACAGTACTGCATATACATATATACTTATGTATATAGATCATTGTTTTATATAATTTAATGAAGGGACAAAAATGTATCATTGCTTTACCAAGCATTTACTATGAAAAACATCAGTCATAACTTTACAATAGTATCCAGATAATGTTTATAGATGGTTTACAAAGTATTTATCAACTATTTAACAATGTATTATAGTCAGCTATTGCAACTTTACAATAACCATCTGGACACTGTATTATAGACAGTTTACAAACCCTAGTAACCCTTAACAAATTGTTGGGAATATCTGGTCCATCTATCTATGTAAGGTTTATAGATAGCTTTAAAAAATGGTTTCTTAAAAGTTTACTAAAAGTTTTTTAATTGTGACTCGATACCTAATATAGTATATGAGGGATAAATGTATGTAACAATAAACTGTTAATTTACAGCACTACTAATATTTTATGAATTATAATTGAATGGCTTCTTAACAGTAAAGTGACGGTTTGCTAACAGTTAAATGACAATTAAATATCAATTCATCATCTATTAATGATGATTATAATAAAGTGTTACCGTGGCTGTTTATTTGGACCACACCTCTGAGAAAGGAAATTTGCCAACTTTCTCATCAAAAAACAAACACTATGAAGACAGTGTTCAGGCAGTTTCCTCTTACCTGTAGTGCTATTTATTAATCTAGATTGTTTGGTGTGAGTTGCCCAGTGTTGGAGATATTGGCTGTAAAGATGTCTGCGTTCTCTCAAATTTAATGAAATTAGATGGTACTCAGCTTGTGGTGCTCAACAGCAATGTATCTTTCCAGAAATCATGACCCTGTTACTCATAATAATCTACAGACATGGTTGTGAGCAGTTTTTATGTATAAACTACTTTTTTTCTATCAAACTACACCTGCCATCTGCATCATCATGCAGAAGGAAGAGTAAGCCGACTCATTTAGCCATCTATAGACATTAAAAAAGGGAAATGAGACATATAAGTGATACCATTTAGTGTTGCTTATTTATAATAACTGTGCACTTCTTTTAAAAGGAGGGTCACAACTGATGGAGCAGATTTTCTCAAACGAATTGTTAGTTATGCAAATTCCTCTACATTTGGTCAAGTTTCAAAAACAGTGGATTCTATGTTTCCCATATTTTCATTAGACCCTTCCTGCCTAATAAATGCCAGTGTCTTTTAAACTCCAAGTTTGTGAAACAGGCTTTTTAAATTTGCAGTCTTCAAGCTCAAATTGAGATTTCAGGTGTTTTCTTAGACTTTCTGTAAAAAAACGAACTATCACATGTTCTTTGATTTGATGAGGACGATGAGAGACTGGAGTTCCAATGGAGAATTAACAAAAGGTTTAAAGAAACAGCATGATGAAGATGATACAACAAAGACAATAAGACACAATAACATAATAACACTGCAGCTGACAGCGGACTGTATCGTATGTATGTTCCATCTTCAGAGACACATCAAACAGCTCAAAAAAATGGTAAGTTTCAGAATTATATTGTGGTGTCTGAACAACAATGCTGGATGATGTGTTGAAAGAAAGCCGCCTCAAAACTGTTTCCTGATTATAAAATGTATTGTATCACAGATCCAGCTTCAATTTACAAGCTTCTGCAGCAGCCTGGAGAGTGCTAACCCAATGAACACACTCTAGCTTTCAATACCTTAGACATACTTATATAGGATATGTTTAGGTCACATGTTAGATAACATATAGGATTTTGCTACGTGACAAACCAAAGATCACATCCAAATCATCACTTTTTAGCCCAAACATCCCTTCCAAAGTTCACTCCAACTCATGACCAAAATACAATGTAAACCCCCCTGCATCAACAGTATTTAATTTGAACAGAACCTGATTCAAGTTACAAATCATTAGATACTACAATATTCCCTGCCCCTGGGAGCGGTTCCTTTTCACCTGGTGTATTTAAACCCATTGTCATTGCGCATCTCAGTGGCCGTCTTTGCTGCCTGAGAAAAGTATAGGTCACACCTCCAACATGCACGTTGGGGTTTCCTCACAGACACAGATCAAACGCTATAATGTAAATGAGAAATTCTAACAAAAATACAGTTAATCAACATGTTATTGTCTTAGCCTAGTCTAAAACACCAGGGGGTTGGAGACAGAAGATGACTTCCTGTTGTGAAGCAAAAGGCTTATTTCTATATGTTAAATGCCAGACTTGACCTGATCAACAACTTTTAGAAGATTGGGTTTGTGTTAAGTAGTGGAATGCTAATTAAGGCTATCAGTATTAGATCAATCTGGCTGCCCTATACAGGCCTACATAAAACAGAAATACATTGTTTGCAGAACATTGTTTTAAACTTTTTAAAATACACAGGTTATTAGTATCAATCTCCATATTTTGGTGTGAAATCCGTTGAGTGTCCTTTCAAGAAATGAGACCTCAGAAAACAATTAACAAATGATCTATGTGAAATGTCAGGCTATTTTTTTTACTTTTTTAAGTACATGCTGCACACAGTGTTTACAAATCATAAAAAAGCATACAGTATACTTTAAAGATGTGCAACAGACAACAAAGAACTACAGGAACGAGGGTCAAACATTTACTTCATGAATGTAATCACATGATTCCTCTGTTTACTCTGCTACGACAACCAAACGATTCAGCTTCAGGTTCCCGCCTTCCAACCTCTCGCTATTGGTTGGAGGGCTACATGTCGATTTGTGAGTGGATGTCACAATATCAATCACGACCCTTTCAACAAGTTTGTATGCACACCTGGATTGTTATGGACTTAAGTCATATCTGTAAAAGTATGTCAAAATTATTATTATTTTCTTGTTGTTTTACTAGAAACTATGTACATACGTTTTATATTATCTTAACTTATCGTTTCTCGGTGATGTCACGGTTATTTAAAAATGTCTTTCAAAGAACCACTGTTCAAAGCTAAATATAACGTCGCTGTGACAGCTAACATTAGCTACAAAAGACACAAAATTCGTCAGTTTGAGCTCGAGCTGCCAGCTAGCGTTATATGCTATATTTTGTCGTTTTTCCCGGTGTTAGAAAATTAATATTAGCACTGTAAGAGCTGGCGGTTAGTGTTGTAAAACTGTTTACAAACTGTCAAAACCAAACTTACGTTAACGTTAAACAAAAAGTGGTTTAACGTTAGCTAACGTTACTACTTTGTACTCTACTAACGTTACAATATAACGGTGGCTAGCTAGGTTGTTCCTGTAACGTTACATTGCCAAAGTATAACCACTTTCATAACTTTATGGCGTACAAAATACTCATCGCATGCTTTGTTTACTTCATAGCTAACTAACAGGAGTTTCCAGGAGGATGACACATTAGTAACATTAGCACTTACACAAAATCCAGTTACCAGTAATAGCTGCATTAAATAGCCTACTTCTTATAAATGTTTTAAGTTTTCAGTTTAGTTGGCACTTCATCAGAGAGGTGACTCAAATCCATTGTAATCATGGCTGCCATAATTTGTGGTTCTGGTGTTTTATGTGCATTGGGGTTGAAGCAGCATCTCTCCCCACAATTTCAACAGATGTTGTACTTGCAACTTACTTAGAAAAGCATAGCTCTACATGTTGTTCTACATGCATGTCTCTTTTCTCATGAGTAATGAAATTAGATTTAAGTGAATAATAAGTCTCAATATCTTGTGAGTTAAGTTTTTTAACACTTAGTTACAGTTAGTCTAGTTTAACCAGCATCCAGCAAGAACCACGGTCCTTTTACATTAGGCAATTTTCCAGCACACTGGGCTGGTTTGCTGTTAAATATGGAAGGTTTGCCTACTGTTGGAGTGACCAACCCACATACTTTATGGATCAACTAGATGCAGTGTCCTGACCCGAAATTCAAGAAGCAGGACGTTTGCCTATTTTGTTGTTTCTATAGTTATCAAGCCTTTAATGTCATACTCTTCAGTAAATCAACACTCTGAAATATCTATCCTTGCTCATGATTTCATCAATTGCTTATGTTACAGTTATACAAGAATGTCATAATGTTTTAAGTTGTTTTGGATTGTGTCATTAAATGTTATAAAAAGAAACATGCAGTTGAATAGTACTTTATAGTCAGAAGATCAGAATGTGTAAAGTGACATAGTTATCAAACAGATTATACACCATCAGATACAATGTACCCATCATGAAAAGTCTCATTAATGGTTCTCACATTTGTATGTATCAATTGTGCTCATGTGTAGCCACACGAGAGTACAGTATGAGTCATGTCCATCTTTTGTTCCTGATTGCTTCTGATTCTCTGATTCAGCAGACTGGATGTGACCCTGTGACCCCTGGTTACCAGGGAGAGAGCAGTGGGGCCATGGCTGCTGGGGCTACAGTCGGGGAGAGCCAACTACAGAGGATTATCCGAGATCTGCATGGTACGCCAGCTTTGTGTGTGTGTGTGTGTGTGCCTGCTCGTGTGAATGTGTGTGAATAGATTCACGGCTGCAGGCAGTTGTTGCCTGACATGGTGTGACCGAAAAGAGGAGAAAGAAGAGACATGATGTAATGAAATTAGTCTCAGCATCAAGTCTAAGTGCAATTTTTACGGCTGGAACTATCAGACCTTTCCTGGCCATCGAATCATTTGAGTGCATCTGACCTCATATCCCTGAAAAAAAGCCTGTGGTGGAAGCCTCTGTCAGCATGCAGCAAGACAGAGAGTGTGTGCTGAGGATCCACCCATCACGAGTGTCCTTTCAGTTTTTGCGATGGATACGAGGCAAGTGGTTGATTTACAGACTAGGTGTGCTTAAACAGGGTAGGGAATGGACAGAAAATGGAAACGCATTGGAGATTTAGGCACCAGAGATGTGAGTGAGTGTGTAACCAAAATGCACCAATTTCTTTTAAGGCCATGTGACCTATTGTAAGGTCATTTCTAAGTAGATGAAACATGTATATTACATATTTTCTAAATTAAGACTAGCTGTTCCTTTCTTTTTAGCCTAAAACCCGTATCAGTGAGGCGCATGTGTCTTTGCCACCTGCTTGTATGATCCCTGGTCAATAATCTATTTTTTTTTTTTTTGAAACGTGAATTACAGAGGCTGTTGCAGAGCTTGCAAAGGAGTACAGGGAAAGTGGGGAGCCAATCACTGATGACAGTACCAACCTGCACAAATTCTCCTACAAACTGGAGTACCTTCTACAGGTGTGATTGAGCTTATATTGTCACACCTAACCCAGTAAATCCAAATTACTTAAGGAAGATGTGACAAAATGTATAATTAATGACATGCCTAAAAAAACAATCTATGTTCAACATTTTTTTGTTCCAACTGTATCTATTTACTGTATGTATCTATCTTTCAGTTTGACCAAAAGGAGAAGACTACATTTCTTGGTACAAAGAAAGATTATTGGGAATACTTCACTGACTGTCTGGCTAAAATCAAAGGAGCCAATGATGGGATCCGCTTTGTCAAATCTATCACTGAGGTATGAAGATTTTGTTGTTTTTGTTTACAATGACACCATTAACAGAATACTGATTACATACTGATCATAATATCAGATAACTCCTTAAAACATTAGAAAGTAGTCCTAATTTGTTTGCCCTCCACACACAGTGACTCAAACAGGTTTTTACTCCTTTGACTGTCTAATCTCATATAGTACATCATTGTTCATCTTTCTAATTTTACATCATTGGTAGGAATAATGACAAAATAGGGCTTGTTGCATTTTATGTATAACCCCCTACTGCATTACTTCTTGAACAATTGAGATGAAAATGATATTTTAGATAAAATTATGAATTCTCATTGACTTTGTAGTTTTTGACATGTGGGACATCCCTGCAGTTTGAGTGTGAAGTTAACTCTGACTAAAGGCTCCGTGTAAAACATTGTCTTCTTTTGCTTTGATAGCTGAAGACATCCCTGGGGAAAGGACGAGCGTTTATTCGCTACTCCCTTGTACATCAACGACTGGCTGACACCCTGCAGCAGTGCCTGATGAACCAGAGGGTCACCAGGTAAAACTGTCAGATCATGATGGGCTTTTGTTGAAGTGCATTCAAACTGATTAGAAAATTTAGAAACAGCATTTGTTTTTTGGGTTTACAAAAAAACCCTTTGACCAAAAACAGGCATTTCATTTCCTTATTTGCACTAAAACAAAGCTGATGTGCTATTGTACTATTTTTACTTCATCATTTTCCCTTTCTGTTAAAGTAGTAGTTAAAGAACAAGAGAAGAATGAAGTTACTGTTTTCAATGCTTTACCAGATATCAAAATGGGTGTATGTGTAGAGCCCTGCTGTAGTATTGTACCAAATACATAACTACAAGGGAAAATTGTAACCGTAAAAAGGAATACAGCTGTCATTTGGTGCCATTAACCTTTTTCTGGCTTAGATGCCACTTTTGTCTTATAAGTGTCAAAATGTGGGACAAAACTTTCTTTTAAGACACTATTATTGCTTCTAGTTGTCCCACTATGTCCTATTATGTCCTCTCTCTGATTTCTCTCTCCACAGTGACTGGTACTATGCAAGAAGCCCCTTCTTGAAGCCCCACCTTAGTGTTGACATAATCAATCACCTGTACGAACTCAATGAGGTCCAGTTTGATGTGGCTTCCAGAGGACATGATCTTGATGCCTCCTGGCCCACTTTTGCAAGGTAACAAACCGTGAAATTGAAAATGAAACTGTAGAGCATACAAAAATATCTACAAGTTAATGCAGAAACAAATGTTTAAATACAGCCATTCCTTTGCACCTGCTTCAAGTACAGTATCAGGTGTATTTTCTGATCCACAGGAGGACACTGGGAAGTGCAAACTCACCTGGGCACATGTGGAAACCACCCAGTCGCAGTTCCAGTATTAACAGTCTGGCCAGTACCTACTCCCAGGTAACACACTAATACAATCCGGTCATTTTATCACTATTTTCAAAAGGATTGCATGATGTTCATCACTATTCCTCTCTTTCTTCCCTTTTCCTCTGGTTTTCCTTGCCACCACCTAGCAAGCACACGAGTTCCCCTCAAGCCCCGACTATGGTCAGGGTCTGCTGAATGACCTGAATGAGTCTCTGCCTGCCTGCACCGAAGACCTTCGTCTGGAGCTGGACCAGTCAGAGCTAAAACAGCGAGAGCTCCTAGATCAGGTGCAGCAGCTAGCCGAGGAGGCTGCTGAGCTCAGGAGCGTAGTTGTGCAACTCCAGAAGCAGCTGGATGCCTCCCTTGCTGCCCAAGAGGAGCAACAAGGCTTGCAGGGAAGAGAAGATGCCCTGTCCAGAGAGGTGGAAGCTCTTAGGACTGGGGAAATAGCCAGGGAGGCTGAAATACAACTGTTTCAGGAAAAGTTGGCAGCTGCTGAGGGGAAGAACATAGAGCTCCTGGCCAAGTTGGATGGGGTTCTGAATGAGAAGGGCCAGCAGGCTACCAATTACTTTGATTCAGCTCAAAAGATACACGACTTGCTGGACAGGTTAAAAGAGGCAGAGAGTGGGAAGATGGAAGCTGTAGCTGAGGTAGAGCAGAAGAAGAGACAGGCAGAGAGGCTAGAGGATGAACTCAGAGTCAAGGAGGCAGCTGTAAAGCATGGCGAAACAAAACTTGAAGCATTCGTTAAATCTGCATCTGATGAAAAGGCCAAGTTAGAGGGTAAAGTGGAGGAACAATGCAGTGCTCTTAATGAGCTGCAGGGGGCCTTGATAGTGAGAGAAAAGGAGGCGAACAACCTACAAAGGCAACTGCAGGACCTCCAAAGATCTCTAGAGGAAAATGAAAAAGAGGTGGAGGAGGTAAAGAAGAGGGCATACCAAGATAAATATGAAATGCAGAAGAATGCTGGTGGTTTAAAAGAGTCTTTAGAAGCAGAACTCACTGCCCTTAAGGAGCAGCTAAAGAGGAAAGAGGCAGAGTTTACCTCCAGCTGCAAGACACTACAACAGCTAGAAGCCAAGAACCAAAGCCTGACCACAGAGCGGGACAAATTGACCACTAACCTTGTTGAGCTGGAGGGTAACACCAAAGAACAAGTCAATAAGATAGAAGACTACAAGACGCAATGCAGCAGTCTAATGGAACTAAATAAGAAACTGCTGACCACAGTGAAGAGAAACGAGGAGTTAAAGAAGGAGATGGCAGAACACAGAACAGGGCTTGAAGCTGAGCTAGCAGCTCTAAGAGCTTCTGAGAAACAGCTTCGCGGCCAGCTGGATGATACCAAGATGACAGTGGATGAAAAAGAGAAGCGCTTGCGTGAGGACAATCACAAGTTGGATGAGAGTCTGCAGCAAGCCACCATGGCCGCGAAGCTCTCAGAGGCCACATCAAAGCGGCTGGAGCAGGAGAACCAGAGTCTGAGAGAGGAGCAGGACACTGTGAAAGTAGCTCTTAGCCGCATGCAAGCTGACTTGAAGAGTGTTCATGGGCAGATTGGAGAGTTGGAGAAGAACTTGGGAGCCTCACGCAAGAATGAAGCAAGCCTTCAAGAACAACTCCAAGCCAAAGAGGCCCAGTTGAAAGATAAAGAGAAGAACTTTGTTGAGTTCCAGTCTAGGCTAAAATCTCTTGAGGCCAGGGAGAAAGAGCTTGAGATTGCCAAATCTGATGCAGAATCAACTTGTGCTAAACAGACAGAAATGATTGAAAGGGTTATCTCTGAGAAGCAGGCGATGGAGAAATCTCAGCTGGAGAGGAGCATGGCCCAAGCAAAGGAGAACCAGGAGGTGACGGGCAAACTTGAAGGACAGCTGGAGGTGTGCATGAAAGAAGTGTCCAGGCTCCAGGCAGAAACCCTGGACCTCAGGGTGCGGCTACAGAGGTCTGAGGAGCAGATGCTAAAATCACAAGCACAGCTGGAGGTGACAGAGGCCCAAAGAGATGAGCTTAGGACTCTGACTGAGCATCTGAAAGCCCAGACAGAGGCACTGAATCAAAGGCATGTAACAGAGCTTATGGAGTGCAAGAAAGAAGAGGCTCTGGTTGAACAGTGTAATAGAGAAGTATCGGCCCATGCCGAGGTGTCTATCTCTGCGGCGGCTGTCCGAGAAGAGCTTTCCACCCTCAAGGCAGAAAATGGCAGGCTAGCCTTAGAGAACAGCGAGATACGTGATGGTCTACATAGGGCAAACACAGAGATGGCGGAGCTTGGGATGACCATTTGTAAGCTAGGTGCAGAAAAGGAGAAGGCTAGAGAACATTGGTTAGAGGACGCTGCCAGAATTGAAGAAATGGTGAAAGAGTTAGACCGACTGGAAGAGAGCATGGCCGAACTACAGCTGGAAAATAACAGACTAAGAGAGGAGCTGACACAGAAGGAGAAACTTCCAGAAACTGTCATGGAGCTACAGGTGCAGCTGAACCAAATGCAGAGCGTCATTGACTCAAGACGAGAGGAGGCAGACGCTGCCAAGTTTCAAATGAGCTCGGAGAACATGAATCATCAAATCCAGATGAAGGTCAGAACATGTTATTAATGACTTGTATTACACTCAAGATAGGCAAGTTATTTTGCTGTACTGATTATTTGCACCATAGTTTTTAGTTTTTGCCAGTTTACACCTGGCATTAACACATGATCTGTATCTGAATGTGTTATCTTAATAATGACATCAGATCCATGAGTCTTTGCATTTATTCTTGATGTAGATTGGGATGCCATTTTGTACAGATATTCATGGCCTCCACAAGGTTAAACCTAATGACTTTGGTGATGCCCTGACGTTTTCTTTAGCACCACTATAAGGTTGACGTTGTTGGTTTGGAGTGAAATGTCTCTACTGGAAGAGACGACTACTACTGGAATACAATTTAGGAAAAAACGCATTGATATCTCTCTCAGGAGGAGTTATAATAACTTTGGTGATTCCCTAACTTTTCACCTAGTGCCATCATCAGGTCAAAATTTCAATTGGTCTAATAGATAACTATTACTTTGGTTTATGACCTGCGAAACTATCATCCCATCAGTTTTAGCATTATGTTGTGTTTAGAGGTAATTAGCTAATGTGTATGTATGTAATGTATTCCTATTCTTTTCTGTTTCTGTCATATTTCAGAGTGTGAATGAGCAGCTTGACAATATGAAAGCCCAGCTGCAAGAGGAGCTGAAGAATGTGTCCAGCTTGCAGGCCAAAGTGTCTGAACTTGAGGTCTGTGTCCTGTTTACACAATAAGTAGATACATAGTGGTGGAAGATATAAAAATAGACCATCATCAACGAAATGTGTGATGTACTCACTTTCAAGTTTAAAAAAAACAAACAAAAATATAATCAAGAGAAGCCTGTAGTTAGATTGCATTCAAAAGTGCAACATCCTATTATCATCAGCACCTTTATCATTAACAGGAAGCTACACACCGCATGGGACATAATAACTGGAAGATTGTTTGTTTAGTGCTCATTAACAGTAGATAATTATATTTAGGTCTCTGTTTTTTATACTGAGACACATTGATTGCAGTTTTCCTTGAATAGAGAAGTTAGAATAGATTTATAAAAATAATTGCAGTATAATGGTCCTAATCCAGTTGTTAGCTCAATAAAATTTGAGGGATGTGTTTAAGATTTAATTGAGGCTGTGTCACTCCAAATGTTATTGGATGTCCACTAGTGCACCAGCAACAGTATTTGTGTTATAGTACAGTACTTGAAATGTATTGAATTCATCCTGCATTTTTCAACAGAACTGAGACAAATTTAAGAACAAAATTGGAACAATAATTGAAAATATGTTAAAAACATTTTTTTTTACTAATGGGTATTTCTACGCATGTTCTTATAATGTTTAATATAGGCTGTAAATGAGCAGTACTTGCAGCTAACTGGCGAGAAAGATTCTCACATCACAAAGACAGAAACAACCATTCGTGAGAGTGAGAGCGAGATTCAGCAACTGAGAGCTGCATTAAACAGGTGCGTTTGTGACCGATGATATATGTGAATTTAATTTTCAAAAAAAGAGCCACTGACTCATTATTCTTGCACTTACTGTTCTTCAGTGCTGAAGAAGCACACTCGGCTATGCAAAAGGTCAGCGAGGAATTGAAGCAGAAACTCAACACAACAGAAGCTGCCAGTCAAAGCCAGTTCCTGAGGATGACAGCAGAGATTGATGACCTCAGCAGAACCAAGACCATCCTTGAAGAGCGGCTCATCGAGCTTTTAAGGTATGATCTCTCTCTATTACAGTTGTTAGTGGCGTCATTGCTGTAGGTTGCCACAAGCGTAGAGTTTTTTATTGAAGAAAGGGGGTTAAAGTTCACTGGGGAGTGTGTGTTTTGAATGGATTTTTCCGGTAAGACCAGTTCTCTGATGTTATATTAGACGTTAAGAGAAAATCAGGTCTTTGGAGCAGGATCAGGGGAAAAAGGCTTCATTGAATGATAATAATTTAGCAATGTATCATTAGTGTTTGCTAGCGTGACATGCAGCAATGTTTCTGTTGCCTCTAACGTCATTTTTGGAGCATCAGAGAGAAACGCAGACATTTAAGTGGCATTGTAATGAGGTAAAGAAATCCACGTTGATATTTCTTTCGGTAGATAACGGGCATACAACATACAACTTCAACATAAGAGGAATGTAGCACAATATGGATGTGAAAGCAGTTATAAATAGCCTATGTGACAATAAAATTGGTTTTGGTTAAAAATCAACAAATTATCGTGATAATTAATCATTAGATTAGATTAGATTATACTTTATTCATTCCACAACGGGGAAATTTTATTATTACAGCAGCAGCATTTTTTTCAATAACAGCAAAAAACAAAAACACACAAACAAGTAAGCACACAAGAAATACAGGCAAAGAATAGACAATGATTATATGGTAGATGATGTCAATATTGATCAAAATAATCGTGATTATCATTTTGGCCATAATCGTGCAGCCCTACGAGAACTGTTCTGACAGAGAGATGTTGACAGAAAAGAGAGCAGGTAATGCTGAGGCCAGCATGAGCGGTGAAGAGGGGTAGAGAGATGCTACTGAATAGAAAGCAGCTTTTTATGTTTCATTTAGGAACCACTGTTGCATCAGAAGGTTGCACACTGTAAGGGATGAGACACATATACAATGTTTCAGTCAACTCCAAGATTTGTTAAGACAGCACTAAACATAAATGCATTTGTCTGTTTTTATTAGGGACAAAGATGCTCTGTGGCAGAAGTCAGACGCCCTGGAGTTTGAGCAGAAACTGCGAGCAGAGGAACGCTGGTGGTTAGTGGATAAGGAGGCCACAAACTGCCTCGGGTGCCAGGGCCAGTTCAGCTGGTGGCTGCGCAGACATCACTGCAGGTGGGCTTTTAGTGCTGCAAACTGTCTGTGTCTGTACCTACCCTGTTTGATTTTCAGACTACATATAGTATCACTTCTCATGCAAAAAATCAACAATTGTAAGTAACAAAATATTTGTCTAATATTGTTGTTTTTCATACATTAATCGTTTATAGGCTTTGTGGTCGCATCTTCTGCTACTACTGCAGCAACAACTTTGTGATGACCAAGCACAGTGGGAAGAAGGAGCGCTGCTGCAGGGACTGTTACACCCAACACAGCGCGGTGGTGGAGAGGTTCACAGAGGCAGAGTTGAGTCCTTCAGACACTCTGGCTCCTCCACCAGGAGCTGAACCTCAGCCACCTCCTGAGCCAGCCCCGTATATACCCACTCCCAGGGTAACAGGTGAGAGGCAAGCTGGGCGGATAAACACATGCTCACTTGACAGCTGCACACTTGACCAGATGTTGATTGCTGTAGTTCTCTGGTCCTGTAAGCTAACTGGGAACTTTGAAGCAGAAGTGAAAAGATTGACTTTGTCACATTAAGGAACAAGAACAGAAACCTTTGCAGTAAAATTATTGTTCAATAGACAAAAAGGGGAAGAGGCATTTCCATTCAGAAGCTGTTTGATTTTTAATGTAAAGAAAGGAAAGCTGCATCATGTTACAGCAAATCAAGTTTTGTAGTGGCTTAGTCTCTATACTGTTACACAGGGCTGCACAATTAATCAAATTTTAATCACAATCACGATTTTGACTTCCCACGATCAAATTTGTGTGATCAAGCTATTTTTTAAATGCGTCATTTCATAGAACGCTTTTTTTACAATGCCAATCTACCGCTCCGTAAACCACTGTCTGAACATGTGCCAGTCAGAGTTGTTCCCTGCACCGCGCAGCTTAGTTTCAAGATGTAGAAAGTCACAGAGGACAGAGTAACGGGAGGAAGACTCAAAAGTTTGGGCCTCAAAGTTTACCAGTTTACTAGTAAACGCAACATTTTGTCCCGTCTGTGCAGTGACCAGTGCTAGTTGGTGCTAGTTAGTGTCTGTTAGCTCACAGGACGCTAGGGAACAAGTAACATTTTTCCTCTAGGACGCACGGGGCACCTAATGTCCTCTCATCCGCTGCAATGTTGTTTATATTGATATGGTTTAATTTTGCGTTACATGACCCATTTCTTCTGTAAAGCCGTGCCTAGTTCTTTTCATCAGTTATTGTTGAAAATAAGTGAAGCATAGCTTTCTCAGAGATACATAAAAAAAAAAATCCTACGCTATTTATTTCAGATAGCAATTATTCATTTACATGTGTTGCCGCTGTATGTCTATACAACATACAACTTCAGCATAAGAAGAATGTAGCATAATATGGATGTGAAAGCATTTATAAATAGCCTATGTGACAATAAAATTTGTTTTGGTTAAAATCAACAAATAATTGTGAAAATCGTAATCACAATATTGATCAAAATAATCGTAATTATCATTTTGGCCATAATCGTGCAGCCCTACTGTTAGAGGCATTACGTTTTTGTAAACTGTTTAATCAGAAGACTATAACATGAGAATAAGTAGTGGTCCAATAGTCTAACGGCTTAATTCAAACATTCTTTTTCCTCCCAGTTTCCGACCCCAGCAACAGATCTGACGATGGAGTTTTTGACATAATCACAGAGGAGGAAGTGAACGGCGTCTATGACAGTGACACCATCTCCCAGACCACCGGAGGCTCCCTGGAGGGAGAACAGGACCGACGGCCTCCAGGATCACTGGATATGTGAGTGTATTATTGATCTGGGGACTGAGCAGAGGGATTGAGACCTGGTTCAGCCAGAGTCAGTCTGTGGTTAGATTCCTCAGCTTGAGGTTACTTTCGCACATTAACATCCAGGCTTTATGGCCAATTGGGCCTTTATGTCACAAGTCAAAAGTAAAATCCTGCTCTTAAAGCAGCCAAACAGCCGTTAAACTTTCAAATGTGGGAAGTAGGAAATTAGGAAGGGAACTAGTTCCCTATTATCAACAATGCACCATTGATAGGTCAGAGGAAATTAAAAAGGGACAATTGTCCGTTCTGACCTATATCATTCCATTGGCAAGAGCACAATTTGAATTTTGTCACTCTGGCATTCAATATTGATGCTCATTAACTATGTCCTTGTAGCCGAGCCGCACCAATCACATCGGTGTGTCTGATATAGGTGGGCGAAAGGCGAGCTTAACAGATGACGACAGCGCTGTGAGTTAGACTTGGCTTTTTATCTAAAAGAGGAACAGAAGACACCGCTCAAATCGTTCCTTTGCAAAAAGGGAGTTTTTGCGTTTTGCCGACCAGATAAGGCAAGAGTTTAATCTACCAGTTAGCTCTGCTGGAAGCAAAGTGTATGGGGCTTTGTATACGTCACCCCGTGTATTGTTGTGATTGGTCGTAGTGTTATCCAATTGCGTGCAGTGAGATTTTCAAATGCATGCTTGGTGACACCACTCGAGTTGGGCCATTTTTATTACTTAGTGCCAGACTTTTAATCAATCGGATTTGCGTCTGGATTTCCAGGCTTATATCATTCAGCAGTGCAAATGAAAAGAGTTCATTGCAGACACTCATCATGGCTCAAGTTAGCACATACTTGCTGTGAATGTCCCACTGCTGCTCTTAAAAAGTCCAATTAATACAGACCCTTACTGCTTGACTGCAGGGCACTATGGAGTAGTTGCAACTTGGGTTGTTTTTTCTTCCTCTATCAACACCTTCTGATATTTCCCGGTTACAGGATCTCCAATATTGTTTAACACACAGATTTCTGCCCCCTACCAGGTGTCATAATAGTGAGTACTTTATCCCGTTTTCATTGATATAAAATATATTCATTGCGATAAAACTGAACTGCATGAATTGAGAAGTTTCACAGTTTCATGGTATTAAAGGTGCTTAGATTCAACTCTATGCCATGATTAATGTTAAACATACTGTATTTGAAATGAACGAAATAGGATACAACCTGCAGAAGCACTGCTATGATCTTTAAATATGCATAAGCCATGATGCATGGGTAAAATCCATATTGCAATTCTAATACATAATGATGAGGGCTTGTTGTTAAGTGATCACAGTGAAGAGCATATTTTTGTTCTGAATGAATAATTATGCCATGAAAGAGTTATGTACATTCAAAACAAATTGTAACTCTCTGTGTGTGTTTGTCTCTTGTGTTTTGCAGCGGCATAGGAGATTTAACCCCCGATGACCCTGAAGAGCATGTTCCCACTGTTCAGGATTCAGAAATCAACCTTCTCAAATCAGGAGAAGTCACGTGAGTCTCGACCTTCGGTTTACGTCAAGTGTGTAACTGATGAGTCACCTTGTTCTAACACTTTTAAAATGCATGTGTTCTCATTGCAGGATGGCTGTCCCTCTCAGCATTGACGACATCTCTCAGTTTGGTGACAGTTCCAGGGAACTCTTCGTCAAGTCCAGCTGTTACAGTGTGATAACCGTTGCCGTGGGTGACTGTGGGCCAACCATCAGCTGGATGTTTTCGTCAGAGCCTAAGAGCATCTCCTTTAGTGTGGTTTACAGGGAATCCACTGACACTCATGTTGAACAGTCAAAGGTAGACGGGCCCGTCGTAGCTGAACACAATGCCTTTTTAATTGTTATAAATTGAATTTGAAATGCACAATAGACTGACCCTGTCCATGTTTTCATGTACGCCCCCTACGGGGGGGGGGGTTGATCTTTTAAATATCATTGCCTGAAAGAAACCTCTGCATGTAGCCAGTGTTGCTGAGCTTCTTGAGGTAAACATCCTGCAAGACAAATATCAGGGTTTATAAATAGGTCATGACCTTTTGTGGCATATACCATCCATTTCCTCTCCTGTCATTATTTCCTAATGAGAGATTATTTTTTTCTTTGAAATGTACTCTTAATTCAAAGTGTGTTTGGGAATTTACAATATATTACAGTTATTATGATACAGATGATAATTGTATTCTCGCTGTCCAACATAAACCATATGTAAGGTAACATCAATGTCCTATAACCAACATATAGATAGGATGGCCAAAGGAGAGATATGTTAAGACAACCTCTTGCAGTATCTTTCACCTCTACATTGAGTTTCACTTCCGACCAAGGTTTCTGTTCTTCTCTCAGGTCCTGATTTCCCTGACTCGCTGCAATTCCCATAAAGAGACAATTCAGGGACAGCTGAAAGTCCGAAACCCCGGCCTCTATACACTCATCTTTGACAACTCTTTCTCACGGTATGGCACTCCTGACATCCAGCGTCTTTGTCCTGGTTCTTCTCTGTGAGAGAAGCTTGTGAATTATAGAAGTGGTTTAACGCCTATTGTCTTTTGCAATCATTTCCTGCTGTTGTGCTCATGTTTGTGTGTGTGTGTGTGTGTGTGTGTGTGCGCGTGCGTGCGTGTGTGTGCATTTAGTCTTTAAGCCGGTTTTCTATTGTGCCTCAGCATCTCCTTTCAGTTAATCGGATTGCAGTCCTTTGATCAGAAACCCTTTTCCAACAGGTTTATCTCCAAGAAAGTCTTCTATCATCTGACCATGGAGAGGCCCATAATCTATGATGGAAGTGACTTTCCCTGAAGCTGCATAACCCACAGAGGTATCAGCATGATGTCACTGTGACAGCTAAAGGGGAAGCTGAAGAGATGGCAAATTCAATGATTGATTAATTTTAGAAGTAGTTGTTTGCTCTTTTGTTCCCAAAAATTGTTTTTACCCAAGTATTTTATGTTTTTAAAAATGTTTCTTTATTATTTAAGTCTTTGGTGTTAATGTTTTGAGGCGTGCTTATGTTTTAACTGGGGCCTGTAAAGTATTGTCAACTAGATGAAAAAGGTTTTTAGAAGGAAAATAGGTTTTATGTGTTTTAAATATATACACCAAGTAATATATGTACTTCTGCTAGGTTTAAATAAGTAAGTTGTTCAATTTGTGTGATTTTGTTATTTCTTTTAATTTTTTTCAGTCTTAGTTTTGCTTTGACCTCTTTGACCTTTTCTCAAATTTGCTGTTACTTTAGGGAATTGAAATCAATGCAAGTAACACTAGCCGTATGAAATATGATAAAAGACTGTATTTATTTGCAAAATTTGTCAATGAAGACCCAGGAAAGATTTTGAAAATGTACAAAAGGGTGGTCAGTTGAAAGCTTTCGTAGCAGGCTTGTTCATCAATTGTCTGAACATTATGTTTGAAGGAGGAAACAAGCGGCAACTAGTAAATGGCCTGTAAACATACAGTTTGCATATATAACAAAGCATGTAAACTTTGTGCAAATCTCAGGAGTGGGACATAAAATTGTCCTCCAGTGGTAGCATGTCCTAATTTTATGTTTTTGGAAAACCATCTGCCTTCTTACTTTCTGTGCAAGGAGACTACAAACTATCTTTCTCCATCCAGTTTCCAGGATCTAATGAAGCAGAGTGCCTGCACCATACACAGGCTGACTGGTGTCATTACAATGACATTCACTTAAAGTATATTAATGACTGTACTTTCAAAGTGCCTATTAACTCTGATTGCCAGTGATTAGTTTGATTTTGTGTCTGTATATTTTGCGCTCTGTTATCTGAACAGAACATGACATTTGATACTATTCTGTAAACACTTAATTTCAAATCACAATCGCATGAATGATTTTTCAGTTTGGATTTAATTTGAATCTCTGGACTCTTTTTGTAATATGCTTAGAAAACCATCTGCACTGTGCTCTCAGTAATCAAATGGGTTTCAGTATTGTGTGTTGTTTATTGTTGTTTTTTACTATTATAGCAAAGCAATAAGGAATAACGGGCTTGCTCACTTTTGGACACAACCATACACTACTTAACAAAGCAAGGGCGTATCTCTATGCTGCTTTTATAAAGATCTGTTTGCACTTCACAGTCAGATCTCTTATATTTTTGATGGGTGTAAATTGGTGCAATTTCTATGCAAAGGCTCATATTTTCTCTACAGAGCTGCACTTTGTGATAATTGTTTAATAAATTGTTATAAGCAATATTGAATCTGTTTAGTTTACATTATCTTTGTCAAAGTGTTCCGGCAGGGACAGATTTATCTACTTGATGTTTTTACAGGATACTTTTGGAGGAGTAGAATGTGCATGTATCATCTCTGCAAGCACTCAGTGTAACTAGTAATGGACCTGTCAAACCCAAGTATACATGAATAAAACATGAGAGTAATAATGCCTCCGACATCCACTTATCTCTGTCTGGTTTATCGTTGACAGCTTGGAACGACAGAACAGTAAGCTCAACACTTCACTCATTCTGAAATCTGACATGAACACATACACAACTGTTTACTGTCTAACAATACTTTCTATCTCAATTTACATCAGAGGAAATAAAAACCTAAATACAGAAGACAACACTCTGCCTTAAAGCTATGGAAGTTTGTTTTGTGCCATAAACCCTGAAGTTTTGAAAACAATGTTGCAACTGTTATGTTATTAGTCAGGATTATGCTATATTTGTTATTTTTTTCTTATTGTTCTTATGTCAGAACCTGTTGTGTTAATGATATCAGTTGATTGACAAATTAAATTAATCTGTAAATTTCCAGCAAAAATGCCAAATATTTGATGGTTGCCGTTTCTCAAATGTGAAGATTTGCTGTTTTTGAGAGTTTTGGAAATGTTTTACTTTTTTACTCATATTTTATACATTTATAAATGTTAATCAGGAAAATAATTGCCAGATTGATTGATGATAATACAAATATTAATTATGATGCCCTAGATCTTACCTGTTATTTCTTGGGTGTAACATGAATAAAACTGACTCATACGCTTTGCGATAAGCTTTTTAAAAAAGAAAAAAGAAAAGTGTATACATAATTTTAATTCATAAACAGTTTCCCCACAAATGACCCAATGCACAAATTGATAAAATAAACGCTGAAAAGAACAAATAGTACACTGTATGTCAGAGAGAAAAATATGTAGAAGAAACATAACTAAAGCAAACAAAAGTGTTTTTTCAATCAAAGCTTGTGTAAAATGGTAAAATGTAAATCATATTTCCATAACACAAGACCAAATGTGTGTGTTTGGCAACACAGTCAGGCTCAGGAAAGCAGAGGGATGGAGTTGAATACTAGTACAGTGCCCGTTCAAATTGTGCCATATTTGCAGGATGGAGTATTTGGGTAGGCTTAAAAGACCAATATTTAATATATTTACTGTAATAAATCAAAAAATGACCCCAATGCGTCATCAGATATTAAGGAAACATGCTAAGTTGAAATACTATCTTTTCTGACAACAAATGCCAGTATTTTCTCCTTTTGAAATATACGTTCCAGACGGAATGTCAGTTTGTGTTTTGGCCTGTGTGTTGGAATTAACTGCCCAGTTTGACAGCCAAGCCGGGTTGCCAGATGTAAAAACTAAAGCCAGCACGCTACAGCTGTAATGTTAGTACAGCCATGGAAGCAGCAAACAAATGAACAGGATCAATAGAGATAGATTTTACTTTTTAAAAAACTGCATGTTTCTAACAGTTGCGTGATTAGTGACGTAACAAACCCCGGGTAAATATTGGAGATGTAGCTATTTTGAAAGATGGAGACTAGGCAGAGTTGGCTAATTTCCTCCTGAACAGGTAAACATTAGCTTTAAGCTAATTTATCACGGCTTCAAGGAACAGACATTTTATGTAATTCCAACATTCGTGTACTCACATTGAATTATATAGAGAACTCGAGTTGGTTACTGCAAAAACAATTGAGACACGGCCAGTAAAGTGATTCCGACTGGTCCTGGCTAACGCAGCCATAACGGTGGGGGGCTGTAAATCTGGAAGAGAGGACCGTGAATTTGCAGTGTTTAACAATTGTTGCCGTAGCGTTAAACAGTCAGGTGGAAAATGACTGCAAGGTTGTGGTATTTTTAGCTATTCCTATTGTCTAAGCCGAGGAAGTGTAGCTACTTGTCTGGCGTGTGGAGAGGACGTTGAGGTTGTGGTTTTTTTTCGCGGTTCCTACTGTAGCTAATTCTAATAAAAAGTGTATCAGTTGGGTAGAGCTCTGCGTGAGCACGGACTTTTATGACTGTCAAGTTAGCCAGCATCTAACGTTAGCTACTCCGCTGGGCTGTGAAGTAATGTCTAGCTCCCTCTGTGAGACAAGCGTCTAGAAACGTTGTGGATGCTGCGGTTTCAGACTGGCGACCTCCGTGAACCTTAGTCCGGGGAGGGGGGACCATATTGCACCTTTAAATCTTTCCTCTGTCTCCATTCTCCTCCTGCGGGTAAACGTCCCCTCCTCCTCTGAGAGAGAGAGAGCTGCTTGAGGGGAACAGGTTGGCTGAAAATGTAATCCACTCTACAATACGTATACACAAAGACTGCTTCTCCCCTATTTACACCGACAGCCTGTACCCACTGACACATCATTCTGCTCTGAATGGGTATGGCTACCCTTTTTTCTGTAGTTTTATATTTCTTTGTGTAACACAAAACAAATTTACACAAAAAAACGTTACTTTTATCTTACAGTATTGGAAGTGTAGTATGCTAACTTACTTTTTCTTACTCGCCATTCTTTAGCTAACTTTGTATGGCATGTGTCACTCCCGCCACTCTGGCCAAACTGGGACCTGCCTTTTGCCTTCAAAATAAAAGAGAACGTGTATCTTCATGATGCAACACATGGTTACCGGTAATTAGACTTTCAATCCTTTCATCGTAGTATTGCAGGCAGTCCTTTGCAAGGCTATAGAAATCTGTAGAATATTTTTTTTCAGACCCATTTGTTACTGATAGTTAGTTTACGGTTAGTGAAGGTTTTATTCTGAAAATGTACACAGGAATCACTACATTTGTGTTGCTTCACGCTTAACTAGTATTTACACCTAGAGAGAGAGACAGGGAGAGAGAGACTCAGCATCCCGTCCTGCTGGAGCGCGTCGCAGTCTCATTGAGCTGTACCGAGGAACCGACAACATGTCCTGTCTCTACATCAGAGGGATCTTACTCACTCTTTGGTGGGCTTCAGTTGTGAGTGATTCACTTTAACTTTACTTTTGCGAAAGGATTTTGTTTTTATTCTGCCACGTAAAAAACTTGAATCTATCTTTGCAGGAAATGTACAGAGTTGTTTAAAAAAAAAAAAAAGAAACATTTCGAGAACTATGAGAGATGAATAAATAGGCATTATTCATCTCTTATTTTTCCATTTCCATCTTCTACTGTATATACATGCCTTTTATTGATACATGCATTTTATTGACTTGTGGTGTGTAATGAGATTTAAAAACAAGAGCCTGCATGCGGGGTCTGTGCATGAGTGTGTGCACACCCGTGTGGGCGGCTGTGGCTCAGTGGTAGAGCGGTTGCCTGCCAGTCAGAAGGTTGGTGGTTCAATCCCTGGCCCTGCAGTCCCATGTCAAAGTGTCCTTGGGCAAGACACTGTACCCCGAGTTGCCCCCGATGCTGCGGCATCGAAGTGTGAATGTGTGTGAGTGTTTATCTGATGAGCAGGTGGCACCTTGTACGGCAACCCTCGGCCACAGTGTATGAATGTGTGAATGGTGAATGTATCCTGTATGATGTAAAAGCGCTTTGAGTGGTCGTTAAGACTAGAAAAGCGCTATATAAATACAGCACATTTACATTTTACCCTGCACCTGATAAGCAGCTGTATAGGTTTTCACAGGTACAGAGTAATCTGCTCATCATTTACGAGTTGCATCATAAAATACAGTATCAGACTGATTTTAAGTCAGAAGTATTTGAAGTGAGTGTGTAAATTTTAAATGAAGCCCCAAACACCAGTAGCCTATATTTTCTGTTGTGTGTGTGTGTGTGTGTGTGTGTGTATTTAATTGAATCATAAAATCAGTTTGGTGGATATATGTATGCATGTACACTCACCGGCCACTTTATTAGGTACACCTGTCCAACTGCTCGTTAACACTTAATTTCTAAGCAGCCAATCACATGGCGGCAACTCAGTGCATTTAGGCATGTAGACATGGTCAAGACAATCTCCTGCAGTTCAAACCGAGCATCAGTATGGGGAAGAAAGGTGATTTGAGTGACTTTGAACGTGGCATGATTGTTGGTGCCAGAAGGGCTGGTCTGAGTATTTCAGAAACTGCTAATCTACTGGGATTTTCACGCACAACCATCTCTAGGGTTTACAGAGAATGGTCCGAAAAAGAAAAAACATCCAGTGAGCGGCAGTTCTGTGGGCGGAAATGCCTTGTTGATGCCAGAGGTCAGAGGAGAATGGCCAGATTGGTTCGAGCTGATAGAAGGGCAACAGTGACTCAAATTACCACCCGTTACAACCAAGGTGGGCAGAAGAGCATCTCTGAACGCACATTACGTCGAACTTTGAGGCAGATGGGCTACAGCAGCAGAAGACCACACCGGGTGCCACTCCTTTCAGCTAAGAACAGGAAACTGAGGCTACAATTTGCACAAGCTCATCGAAATTGGACAATAGAAGATTGGAAAAACGTTGCCTGGTCTGATGAGTCTCGATTTCTGCTGCGACGCGTTCGGATGGTAGGGTCAGAATTTGGCGTCTACAGCATGAAAGCATGGATCCATCCTGCCTTGTATCAACGGTTCAGGCTGGTGGTGGTGGTGTCATGGTGTGGGGAATATTTTCTTGGCACTCTTTGGGCCCCTTGGTACCAATTGACCATCGTTGCAACGCCACAGCCTACCTGAGTATTGTTGCTGACCATGTCCATCCCTTTATGACCACAATGTACCCAACTTCTGATGGCTACTTTCAGCAGGATAATGCGCCATGTCATAAAGCTGGAATCATCTCAGACTGGTTTCTTGAACATGACAATGAGTTCGCTGTACTCAAATGGCCTCCACAGTCACCAGATCTCAATCCAATAGAGCATCTTTGGGATGTGGTGGAACGGGAGATTCGCATCATGGATGTGCAGCCGACAAATCTGCGGCAACTGTGTGATGCCATCATGTCAATATGGACCAAACTCCCTGAGGAATGCTTCCAGCACCTTGTTGAATCTATGCCACGAAGAATTGAGGCAGTTCTGAAGGCAAAAGGGGGTCCAACCCGTTACTAGCATGGGGTACCTAATAAAGTGGCCGGTGAGTGTATATGTACATATGATTATATTGAGGTAGGCCAGAATTAGCGTTGTTGTCCAAGTATGTGTACATGTGTGCATACAAGGAATTTGACTTAGTTTTCTTTATTGCTCTTTTGTACTTACACAGAAATAGACATAACACGCAAGGACAAAGCTGGACAAATTAAGGTTAAGAATTGACAGACTATTATGTACACTAGTATGTAAAATATATGTGTATAGTATGTATACCGGTAAATGTATAATATGTAAAAAGCACCAATGACCAGCAACAAAAAAATGTGTGTGGTAAAAACGCTGAAAATTCACTGGTTTTAGCTTCCATTCTGGTTTCAAATGTAAGGTTCTACTGGTTTTGTTAGTCTTCTATTATAATAAGCTGAAGTTAGTTTTGGACTATTGGTCTGACAAAACAATAGTGAAGGAAAAGATAGAAATACAGGTGAGAGGCAGGTATGTGAGTTAGGGCTGTACGATTATGGCCAAAATGATAATCGCGATTATTTTGATCAATAGTGTGATCACGATTATTCTCACAATTATTTGTTGATTTTAACCAAAACAAATTTTATTGTCACATAGGCTCAGAGAGACGGCTGACTTATTATGAACGGGTCCAGCACGGGTTGAACGGCGGATACACACATCGTGTGTAATGGAATGTCTATATCGTCACTGTGCTGCATTTTTATGAACTATGATATTCTAAATAAATGTTACTCGCGCCCTAGAGCCTGTGAGCTAACATAAGCTAACAGAAGCTAACTAGCACCGCCACCGACTAGCACTGGTCACTGCTGTTGTCTGAAAAACAACACAGACGGGACAAAATGTTGCGTTTACTGGTAAACTGGTAAACCTTGAGACCGACGTATAACCGACTGCTATCTGTTGAATTTTCCTCCCGTTACTCTGTCCTCTGTGACTTTCTACATCTTGAAACTAAGCTGCGTGATGCAGGGAACAACTCTGACTGGCACATGTTCAGACAGTGGTTTACGGAGCGGTAGATGCGCTATGCAAAAAAACGCGTCGCGTTCTATGAAATGACGCATTTAAAAAAAATCGCTAGATCACGCAAATTTGATTGTGGGAAGTCAAAATTGTGATCGTGATTAAAATTCAATTAATAGTGCAGCCCTAATGTGAGTATATGTAAAAATTATGTATTGTGTTTATGCATTCACAAAAACATGTAACAGGTTTGTTGGAAAATGTATGCATGTGGGATGGAATAATTGCAACGGAAATGTTGATGGATTTCATTTTCTAGTAGGCTACCCTTCCCACCTCCCACAAACAAACAAATTGGATTAGGTTATGTTACCTGAATTCACTTTTTTTTAAATAAATGAATGAATTTTGTTTGCTGATGTTACCACTTTATTTACTATGTGCAGTAATTGTTCATTTCATCTTGGCAAGTCAACTGTGAAAAGGGAGATAGGCACAAACTGCACAAAACGAATGCACATTCACATGCCGACAGCTTCATAAAGTTAATGTCAGATGGGCATCTCGCTAATTTCCACCCTGGAATAGAAGTATGAGAAGCGGGCAAACAGGGGGAATGATCATCAGTGTGACAGAGAGAGAATGAGAACAGGGCAGACACTCATCAACATGTTCCACTTCAGTCTATTCACTTTCAATGCTCAGGACTGCGGAGAATTATAATAAACTACCGGGGTCCATCACACACACACACACACATACACACACACATACACATGTGAGAGAGAAACCATTGTCTCTTTGAATTTTCAGATACGATTGAAATTCTGTACTTTAAGACGAGAGAACAAAAAAAAGAAAATATAAAAAAAAAAATGAAACTTTTGTCCGGTCATATTTTCTGGCTGGTGAAAAAATAAGTTATGTTCAGATATACGGTACGTACACCTTGTCTTAACTTTAACCTGAATCACCTCACAAGCAGCCAGCAGATTTTTATACATTGTCAGTAAAATTTTTGTTTGACATTTTGAGAAATAAACTTATTAGTTTTTATTCCAAGAGTACACTGTACAATAAATACAAAGCTAATTTTTCCAGCATAACGACTGGAAACTGCTCTCTAAACACAAGAAATTGTATAGCACATAACATTACTGTAAAAAACACTATTTTTTTTTTTTTACATTTCTATACAAGTACATGTGTAAATTAGTTACCTTTAGATGTACTGGTAGGCTAGCTGTTTCTGTTTTCAGTCTTTATGCTACGCTAAGCTAACCAATAGCTCGACCCAGCTTCATATTTAATGTACAGATCAGGCTTGTGCACAATTCAGAATTGAATTGAGAACGACTCCTAAATTCCACTTCAATTCTTGAATTTGAATGAATGTAAAAGTGGATCTAGAATTACAATTTAAATTTGAATTAAAGGAAGCAGAATTGCCATTCAATAAAAATTCAAAGAAATGTGTATAATTTAAGTGAAGTGTTTAATAATGAAGCTTTACTAAATTTGTCAGATATGATTGCATTACATATTCTATAAATTGTATTAGTTTGAACTACTTGCACAGTTTACATTAACAGGAAATGTTTTCCCCCCAGCAATGAATGTTAAAAGCTCTAGTCAATGAACAAATAATTAAGTTTGATTTATTGTAATTGTAATTTTGTGGAACATGATGGAACATGACTCCATTTCCCAGAATGCTTATTATCTATATTTCGAAACAAAATGTATGCAGGGTTGAGGAGTGACTAGTTATGTGTAATGAAACTATGTTATTAAATTACAAAATTAATGTAATTGTATTTAGTTGTATTACTGAGGTAAAATGTGGAATTCAACTAGTTACTTATCAAATTAAAAGGAAATTGCTTTGCATTGATAAAGTAATCCAAATAAAGTAATCCAAACCAGTAACTTATAACAGTAAGCAATTACATTTCCATAGTAACCTTCCTAACACTGAATGTATGTGAGACTCTTTCTGTTGTGCGACTGTGTGGAATTTCTTTGAAGTGATTTAATTAATTTAATTCCACTTCCTGCAATTCCAAATCAAATTCAAATTATATTTCCTGTGGGGCGCAGTCAATTCAATTCATATTCCAATTCATCAATTGAATGGAGGCCAATTTTGAAATTCTGAATTTTGCACAAGCCTGGTACGGATGTGACAGTGGTATCAATATTCTTATCTAACTCTGAGCAAGGCACCTAACCATATTTACTGACTGAGCATGTTGTATTTTTTTTTTATCCTGTGCCACTGCGGCAGCAGTGTAAAAGTGCACCTAATTCACTGTTGAAAATAGAAGTGAACATCTGCAAAGTGAGCTCAATTCGATGGCCCCTTTTTGGGTAGTTAGTGGATAATGGACTTCAGCCCTCAGAGAACATTTTTACAGCAGACTGCACGCTAACCTGGCCGTGTAAAGGGGCCTTTAGCTTTGCATTTAGTTTCATGGCTCATATTATCCAGACTTACCTTATGCAGCCTCCAATCTCCCTTCTAAGGTCTTTGTGTTTGTGTCTCCTAAATGCAGCATGGTGTCTCCCTTTATCCCATCATGCCTTTAAAATGCAAGATCATGTCATCAGCCACCCTGTGTTGACTCTTTGTTCCTCACCCCCTGCCATTCAAAGCTTTGCTCACTTTCTCTAAACTGCACACCATTCTCGTGTATAAAATATCTTTACAGCATGTCCTTGCATACAGTGAAGCCGTGTGGGGTACAGTACATGACCCCCATCTGACACACAATGTGCTATTTAGTCAATACTTTTGTGTTGTACGCTTTATAGTAACAAGTTCATATTCTTTCAGTTTTTAATATAAATGCTCTAACTCTGGCGCTGTGTATTCCATGTTAAAAAAATGTATTATAACAACAGCCATAGCATACATGTCCCACCTTGAAGGACATTTACCGCAAACTCTGGTTTCTCTGCAGGGGGCGAGGTAAACCATTATTCCACCAGTCCCCCGTCTGCCTTTGAATTGGAAGAGCAGTAATTGCTGCGTAAATTGCACAATGACACCTCTCATTAAATTATTAGCATTGCATTAAGAAAAAAGAGGACTGGCAGCAATTTGCTCAGGTTGCTTCTGACACGTCTGTTCCACAATAGTCTTGCTTTGCCAGACCTCCTCTAAAGCGCTCTAGTTCCACATTAATGGAGGGAGAGATAATACAGAGAGGTTGCTTTGTTCCTACCTATTTAAAGAAAATGGGGAAAAACATTTTTCTGACAACTGTCAGGAGGATTGTGCTCAATTCCACCTAGTTTTCTCTATTGTGTTTATTCTGTAGGTGGTTTTGAAATAGTTGCTAAAGTGGTTTGTTATTCTGCACAAACACAAGCTTCAGCTTTTTCCCAAGAATCCCATTATATGTGTGTGCGTGTGAGATGGGGAACAAGTTGGCAGTTAAGAAGCTAACCAAGGAGAAAGGGCCGAGGTGAGGGATTGCATGGAGAAACAAAAATAGAGAGTTTTGATTCAAACCAATTTCACCTATGGTTATCTCTTTTAAAATGTATCCTGAAGATTTTCAAGGCGCAGAATTATTTTTGATTTAATGCCCAGTCTGTTGGTTTTAAGTTATTCTAATGCCAGGGCTTTGTCTTTGATATGAATCTCAAAGGCAAACTGTTTGGCTTAATTGAATGAAAAGATTAGATGTCTTATCTACTGACACTTTATGGGAATATTTATCAATGTGTCAAATACATGAATATGTTTGAATCTAAAAATCCCAAAACTCATGAATTTACTTTTACTATTTTACTTTTATGATTAAATATGGAAATCTGTAAATTTTTTTGTACACTGCCGTTACACGTTTGGCATTTTATTGTCAATTTCCAAAGTGATTTTTTGTTTTTCCAATAACATCATACCCTCACTCAGTTCAAATCCAATGCATGCCATTATGGTAATAAAAAGCTGGTTCTATGCAAGGCGTACTCAGTCATGTAATTTGATGAAATGGCTCCAGGTGGGTTTTGTATGGGTGCAGATGTTGCTGTTTGGCCTTCAGAGAAACTCAGATACTTTTAATGGAAAAAATGTTTATAACGCACAATGAGCACATCCTATTGGATGACACTCAGAAAGCTGGTGAGCGGGGGAAACTCTCCAGAGGGAGTGTTCGTGGTCCCAGAGGACTTTAGCTTCTGAAGGTTCTTTTCATTAAGAATTACCTCAGGTGTTTCAACATGCGATAGAACTAAGCTGAATCCAGGACAAAAGTACAGTACATGCAATATGCCTATCAATAGCAGAGATGACTTCAGTAAGGCTGTGTTTGCGACCTGTTGGGCTGTCCTTTTGTGTTTTTAGGTCTTTATCTTCAAAAACCAAATGAGAGACTCAAATAGCGGCCTCAAAATTACTCAGTATGGGAAAACTAAGTGCAATACATTCTCAAAATCTCAAGTTATTTTGGAAATGTAGGGGCAGAGGGGCATTGTAATATCTGCCTATAAGTACCAATTTGTTCTACTTTTGTCTGTATTTGCTTTGCTTTTCTATGTAACACACACACACACACACACACACACACACACACACACTCTCATTCCTTCCTTTCACATCCTAGCCACTATAACTAGATAATGATTTCTTTATGCAGTGACTGAAAAAATTAGCTTTTGTTGCTGGTTGTTTGTTGTCTTTTTCATGGCAAATTCTGTACCAGACTGGCTGTGAGATCTCAAATTATGTTTCTTTAAACATATTTTTTCTTTTGATTAAGTCAATAGCAGTGTAATTAAAAATGAAGGTTACCATATGAAAGCAGATACTATATGATGTCAAAATGTGTAGGCAAATAGGAAGAAAGGAGACATCAGTAGCAACACCATGGACGACTCTAATCAGGAAACACACACTGTTGCTGTGTGTTGTTGAAGCTAACAAGAAATTACCCTGCCTGTGGCTCTGACATTTACATCCAAGACCGATTGAGTTTATCTGCAGCATGAGATAAAAAACAATAGACACTTAAATGTAACACAGAAGTTACACTAAATAGCGAGACACACACACACACACACACACACACACACACACACACACACACACATACACACTCACAGTGTTGCGGTACAGTCCAAAGGGTAATTACCACATCCATGACAATCCTTTGCTCATTCGGACCACACTTCCCTCATCCACTCTCTTCCAAATGTTGCCCTCAACATCCACCTTCCATCGGTTCCTTTTTCTCTCCCAGAAACAAGACATTCCTTTTTGTTTTTGTCCGAGATATACACTACCGGTCAAAAGTTTGGGGTCACATAGAAATTCCCATTGCACTCCATTGTAGACAGAATGCCAGCTGAGATCAGTTGCATTGTTTTTTTAACCAGGGCAGCCGTTTTCAGATTACATTATGTGCTTACATAATAGTAAAATGGTTCTCCAATGTTTTTCTAGTTTTTTATTTTTAAATGATAGATTAGTACACAGAATGTGCCTTTGGAACATTGGATGAATGGTTGCTGGTAATGGGCAATGTAGATATTGCATTAAAGATCAGCCCCCCCACCCAAATTAGCAGGTATTCTGTCTAGTGACCCCAAACTTTTGACCGGTAGTGTATGTCAGACAAATGTACTGTAAGTGTCGTTATTGTGATTTTATTTTGCATCAGAAACTGGAGGGATGAGCAGGGGCAGAATAACAGAAGGATCTCTGAGCGGGACTAAACGGGTGAAGCATGGAGTTGTTGGAGGCCAAAACAATCATTGGTGTCCTTAGAAACAAATTATTTTAATGAATTTTCTGAGCTTTCCCTCTATGTGCGCAGTGGTTAAAGCACCCATATTAGCTAATTTTCAGGTTCATAATTGTATTTTGAGGTTGTTCCAGAATAGCTTAACATGGTTTCATTTTCAAAAAACACCATATTTTGTTGTACTGTACATTGCTGCAGATACTGTTTTCATCCTGTGTGTTTAGTTCTCTGTTTTAGCTACAGAGTGAGACATCTCACTTCTATACTATCTTTGTTGGGAGTTGCACTTCTAGACGAGGGCACACTTATGGAATACCTGCAGAACAGGGACATGGAAGTAGTTCTTTTGTACAGTAGATTATGATGAATTAGTGTGTGTTGTAGCAGTGTTTTGCCATTGCGAACCTAGCATGCTAGCGCTAGCATGTGCTACGGTTGGCCACCTCGTCTCGGCTATGACGTAGGAAAGCCGTGCAGATTTTGAAATGCTTACCCAGAGACTGAAGGCAGAGGACATTCAGAAACCTGTATCTCACTCAAAACAGCATGGATAGGTTTTTTTCCAAGTTTGTATGCGTGTGGAAGTACCAGAGACACAAAATAACACCCCAAATCCTAGAAAAGGGGATTTCTCTCTTCATAATATGCCACTTTAAAGATCATTTAGCTTAATGCGACCAACTGACATATTTTTTTTTTGCCCAAAGGTTACTGTTTTAGGTGTAAGGCATTTCCTACTAAAGGCAAAATTAGTCACTACCCAGAAATTGACATACGCATAAAATGCCTTTTTCATGGAATTACAGACTGCGAAGCCACTGTGTCCTCTGCTTGAATGTCTGTTTATATCTAATTAAGCATTCCTTCCGTCCTTCTTTCCTACCTCTAGGTCTTGTCAAGCCTGCACCCTGAATGCGAGTACATATTTCAACTGGAGAAAGAGGAGCGTCACTGCCTTCAGTACATTGCAGAGCAGAGCAACAGAACCCCACAGAAGGTGTGTTTTCCATTTTAGAATCACCCTGTAGCAGTATAGCTCATATAAATCCAGGCGTGCCTGTAGTTGTGATATGAAATATGCTGCAAATGTTCACATTAAGTACAAGAGTCTAAAGCTGGAATAAATGCATCACAAAGAATCATCATCAGAGTGTCCCAACTGCAGAATGAAATCGCACTGGTTGATTTATCACTGTGATGCATCTGTAGAGGAGACCATTATAGATAGTTACATAAGGATTTATGTATGTTATCTATCTCAAGATAAAGGTCTTGGTTGCAGATCTACAGTACTTCCTCATTCTTGTTTTAATACAATTTACAAAGAGGCGTATGTTATGGCTTTGAGGAATGTCATTGGGGGTATTGTGCATGATACACCCCATTTACCTCTACTGTATCTCCATGAGTATATATTTAAACCGTGTGTATTACAGGCAGCGTTGTATGGCAGTGCATATAAATGTGCGTTTACGGAATCTCTTTTCTAATTAACTACCCCTACAGA
The DNA here is from genome assembly GCA_026937815.1 of Etheostoma perlongum. Taxonomy (NCBI): domain Eukaryota; kingdom Metazoa; phylum Chordata; class Actinopteri; order Perciformes; family Percidae; genus Etheostoma; species Etheostoma perlongum. The sequence continues at coordinate 20,024,142 of CM049379.1, forward strand.
CACAAAACTTACCTTCTTTCTACTTTTCTGAAAAAGGTTGTCAGCCATTCTGGGATGCAATTGCCTGCTGGCCTCATGCAGAAGTTGGGGAAACAGTCCAAAGAGCTTGTCCTGCCATCTTCTCCCTCTTCAGAAACAACACAGGTGAGTAAAGGATCCCATGGTGACAGAGTAAAGGGGGTGTTGAGATAATGACCAGAGCAGTAAAAGGTATTTTGATCCTGATCATTTCATAAAGTATGTTTATTTGTTTATTTCACTAGCGGCCCTGTAAGGCTGTGCTTTGAGCTAAATGCTAATGCTGCATTCAAGTCATATTGATGGATGGCAGAAATGGAAAAGATTTCTATTTTAACAACAAGCAAGCGTTCATATGACAACTCACTGCAGTTGTATGATAACAGAGTTGGTTGTTTGAGAGTTAAAATACTATGCATTGACACAATTACAATATATCCATCAAATGTGGACATACCCACTACCATCATGGCTAAAAACATTAAACATTTTAACTCTTACTCTTGACAAGTGAATCTACTCTGAAGTGGTCTTGTTATGGCTGACCTTTTGATATCTTGGCCTTTCATCATAGGTTCAGTGAGCCGTAACTGCACCAGCGAAGGTTGGTCCAGGCATTTCCCACCGTACCACATCGCCTGCAGTGTGGATGATGACATTCCTGAGGTGAGAGTTGCTGGGGGCAAAGCAGTTTAAGAGGTCTGACTGGGGAGCGAGAATCCAGATGTCATGACAAGACAAGAAGCAACAGAAGCAAGGAGGAACTGATAAAAAATCAATACAAACAATTACTAACTACTAACAAAAAAAAGGGACAAATGCAGGACCGTGTGGCAACTTCCTAAATGAACAGACTGAAAAAGCTAAATTAGAAAAGAAAAATGTTACAAGAGGTTATGTCAAAATTGTCGTTGCAACCTGTAAGACTGTAATGAAGTGAAACAGTTGCCCACACACCTACATTTGTTACTTTTTGGGGTAGTTTACATTTAAGTATGTATGCTTACTGGCTCACAGCCTCTCAAGAGCAGAACAGAAAATCTATTCAAACATAAATGTGCGTCATGTTAAAATACTTAAGTGAGGCAGTAAGTGAATTAAATGTCACCCATCAAGTAATAGCTGAAATTATTATTTTTAAAATGATCTTGTTTCACAAAGAGAGAATGGGGCTTAATCGTACTTAACAGTGTGAAGGATAATTATTAGAAACTGATTTTGGTGCTATTAAGAGCATCTTTTGTTTGCATTTTCCAATAACAAAGGCGAAATCTCAGTAATTACAAGTTCTCATGTAATTAAGTTGCTTCAATGCTTTATCTACTTTTTTTGAGTTAATTTGAGTAGTCTGCTTAGTCCAGTCATGCTGCCATTAGACTCAAAATGTGGAGAAAGCTTTCTTGCTGTAATGCCGCAGTCATCTCTTCAATACAGTTGAGTCCTGGACTTGTCTGCAATTTGGTGTCCCTTTGAGACATTGCATACATTTTGAGGCCTGGAAGCATTTTGAAAAGCCTGGACGTTGAAGTATAAGGTTCTTTAATACAAAATCTTTTTTCTCGTCTTGCTTCCAGACGGAGCAGTTATACTTTGCCACAGTGAAGCTGATATACACCGTTGGCTACAGTATCTCTCTAGTGGTGCTGGCTGTTGCTGTATTCATCCTGTTGCTCTTCAGGTAAGAACAGATGACATTGAAATAAGTTGTGGTTGTCCAGACAATAGGCAGACAAACTTTTATTCAATTTTTCATCAGTAACCGGTGCGTTATGGTAATCTTAAGGCCATTGCATTCACCACAGAGAGCCAAGCAATCACAACAATATTGTTGAACTGTAATCAAAAAGGAGTATTACAAGAGTGAGGCTTTGATAGTGCTATTAACTTTGACACACTTAAAAAGGTGTCCTTGTGTACTATATTAGAGGAATAGTATAATATGTTTGCACTTTCTTGTTGAGAGTTAGAAGAGAACTTTGTTACCACTCTTGCACAGAAGAGAGGTATCGGTCTTCTCATCTAACTCTTGCCTAAATGCAAATGAGCATTTCTCCCAAAATGCTGTACTTTTCTTTTAAGGAAGAGAAGCGATGCTGTTGTGAACAAGGTTATTGTAGCTTTGCATTTTTCATTAGTTTTTATTTTTATTTCTAGTTTAGTTTATTTTTAATTTTTTGAAAATGCTTAGTTTTAGTTTAGTTTTTATTAGTTTTAGTTATGTCTTTTTTTGTAATATGGGTTATTTGTCAGGGGCAAGATTCTAAAAAGGTCTGAAAAAGTATTGTGTAATAATAACTCAACAACATCATACAATTATAAAAATATGTATTCTCAATGTATTCAACAATAACACCGGTACATACAATGTACACACAATGAGCACAAATATGTAAACCGTCTACACAAGACGCTGCAATAAGTGCAAAATGTGTAAGTGGTGTGTACCAGGAAAAAACCTAAATAGCCATTGGACTAAAGAAGACATACATGAACAGGTGTTTAAACTTTGGTTTGAGTAAAGTGGTGAACTTTTTGAAGTCAATCGACTCACGCAGTTGTGTAGACATCCCAGTATTAATCCACATATTAACCCACGCTTCCTCCCGCTTTTGGTGTTCCTGCGTATTTACTAACCACCTATCGGGTCACCAGTTAAAGCAGTGTTCTCTGTCCTACGGTTGTCTCTGTCATGCTGCCTGGCCCTGTACCCATACATCCGCACCCTGTACGGGGGTTAGCTTCTGTTTTGGGGGGGGGGCTTGGCGTTCTTAGACATTACTCTACAGTTTTAGTTAGTTATCGTTTTTTGTAATGCCTCGTTTTCATTTTTATTTCAGTTCACAAAATGTTTTTTCCCACCTAGTTTTTGTCATTTTGTCCATTTTCTTTTCAGGATTATAACATTGGTTGTGAAAAGTCATTTTAGAGACCCTGAAACCCAAAGTACAAATCAAACATAACTGTAATGAAACAAAGTGTAAAACTCACCATAATTTTCTGTCTCACAATCCCTGATGTACTTCTCCTTCCTACCTACTCCTTCTCCACTATTTGCCATCTTGGATTTGGACTCCTATTGACCTGGAGCTAACAGGTCCAATAGTCCACTTAGCAACTGATTGACACAATGCTAAGGGTTTCCTTGCGCCCCCTTAAGCTTCTCTATAGTTCACTGGATTCAAAGAAGTAGGAGCATGTAGCAGAAACACAAAACCTCTTTATTTATGGTTTCTTTTTTTCTCTGTCCAGCGGGTTTACAAATCTGTTATGAAAAATCTCTTTAAGATCACAGTTCCATAACTTCCATCTCTGGTTTAATGATATTTATTGTCAAAACTTTTGGCCCAAAACTGATCATCATACTGTGTTAACTGCTTATTAAAAACCATGGACACCGTGGTGTTATAGCTATTAGATAGGGTGTAACAATGTGTTGTAAAGCAGAACTTATTTTGACCATCTGGCTGACTTGTTCTCTGATCAAACCATCTGGCTTTGATATGTTTTTGTGCATTAGACAACACTACAGTACATTTATTACATGTGTGTCACCTGATTTTTCAGGAGGCTGCGTTGTGCCAGGAACTTCATTCACATTCAGCTCTTCATCACATTTATCTTGAGAGCTGTGGCGGTGTTCATAAAGGATGCAACTCTGTTCTCCAATGACGACACCAACCACTGCACCCTTTCCACAGTAAGATAATGACAATGCCGGGAAAAGGAATTCCGACGGGCAGATTCCTTATTGCATATCAACTGTGCACCTCAGCTCGTATACCAATCCCCCCTTACAGTTCATTCTGTGTTCTTCTCTTCCTTCCTGTGTTTTTTTCTGTCCAGTTTGCCTGTAAGGCATCTGTGGTCTTCTGTCACTACTGTGTAATGTCTAATTTTTTCTGGCTCCTGGTGGAGGCGGTGTACCTCAATTCCCTGCTGCTTTCGTCTTTTAATCACAGCCGTCGGTGCCTCTGGGGCTTCAGCCTGCTGGGATGGGGTGAGAGACCTTGACATTTACAGTTTCCTCAACATATGTCACGCTGAGCAGCAGAGTTTGGTTTGATTTTATGATATCCCTGTATGATAATTGCTATTAAAAAAGACATTTTTTAGGTAATAGATGCAAGGATTACAAAATGAGGGGACTTGAGACTGGATCATATATATCTACAGATACTTGAATTTTACTCTCTGCATTACATGTATGTTGGCTCAAGGTTAGTTACACTCGTGACAAGAAAAAAAAATCTACAAGAATAATAGTTATTAATGCAAATTGATTGAAACGTTTGCAAGTGCACTCATGTCCACATTGGTTTGTGTGGGCCAAGGCATGCTGTTTATTCTGTTTATGCAGCCAGTGCATTAAGTGCAAAATGTTTTCTGCTTTTTTGATCTGAGTGTTTTTTTATTAATATCCCTAAAATGTGATGCTCCAGACGATTATTCTCCTGATGCTCTAACACTGGCACTGTGCGATTTGCAGTTTCCAGTCCATGTCTCTTTATATTGGACACTATTCGCCTTGTGTTGCAGCTTTTCTTTTTTTTTGCATATCAGATTTTTTTGTATTTGTAAATCTGATTTCTGACCTATTGAGCTGAGCCGTGAGATATTTACTACAATTCTATGATTCAAAGAAGATTTTCAGCAGAGGCAGACAGACTGCCATCAGCCAACATCCCCAACCTATTATTTGAATACAGCCAGAAACTCTCCTGGCTCTATGTAATTAGCTGTAATTACCAAACAAACTAGTAAAATGAATACACAGAAATGTGTCCCAGCAGTTGTAAGGCAGGAAATTGATCATATGTAGACTGTAGACTGTATGTCTACACTGTAGACGTGTAGTGCATGCAGCTTCTAAAAAATTCCATTTACAGATCAGTACAGATGTAAGAAATGTCATTCAACAGGTTCACATTAGAGTGCGGATCGGGCCGGATTTTTCTGTCCGAGCCCGGCCCGCGTCCGACAGAGCAGTAACCGAACCCGACCCGACCCCGACAGGCATTAAGATATTTATGTCCGAGCCCGACCCGAGCCCGACAGTTAAAATCGCATTTGTTTCTCATACTAATGACACATGTACGTTTGTTTGTGTGGAAAGCCGCTTTTATTAAGCAATTGTAGGAAGGCATTGGGAAATGTCAACAGATGAGCGCATCAATGCACAGCTGACTTTCCTTCGTTTTCAATAGTTTTAAAATCTCCTGCGGCCAACTTCTTTTTAACATCTTCCATCGTTGCGCTGCCACATGGAGCTTAATACGCACGTCTTTCGTTGTCACAGCACACAGGAAGACGGATGTTAGGGTAATATTTGACATTTATTTTAAGCTGTTTTAAATTCAAAATGTTCAATGCCTCATCGCGCTGATGTGACCGAGCCCGACCCGAACCCGAGCATCCTTTCTAAAAATCTGTCCGAACCCGGCCCTACCCGTCGGGTACCGTCGGGTCCCGTCGGGCTCGGGTCGGGTATCCATCCTCTAGTTCACATGCTGTCATTTTGTGATTTAACCAACTCAGTGTGTATTGATTGCATCTAACTGACATTAGTTTTTCTTTTTTGCCTCTCCTCAGGTGTACCTGTGCTCTTCATTGTCCTGTGGATTGTATCAAGGGTGTATTTTGAGGACACAGAGTTTGTATAAACTTCTACTGCTTCCATCTCCACAAGCACATTTACTTCCTATATACATTGACATCCCATTCCAACATGAATAATGACAAACAGAGCCACAGTGTAGCATTTTCTAAAGATTTACTGATATACAATATAGGTTTTTTGGGGAAGAAATACACCGATAAGACAGGAGGTGAGACACTACACTTTTAAACCTGTAAAATAAATGTGTAATTTGTGCTCAATTTTTACTCATTTCTTTTTGTTTTTTGGTTATGAGTTGATTTTTGTTCAGATTATAGAGCGCATTTCTATTGTTCACATTCTCGTCAATCACTTCGTTTTAGAACGTGGACTTTCTGTGTCTCGCTGAGGTGTGAGATTTCTTCTACCTGAACCAAGCAGTCTGCATGCATGGATTTGTTTACATCTGTAAACCCTGTTCATCCCGGAGGGGAGGTGGTCTTGCACTGCTCTATTGTGACAACTAGAAGTTTTACACCCCTGCCGGCTCACTGAGATCCTCCTCAACAAGCCTACTGCATGTCCCTAGTGTGAACTTCAGCACCTTTATAAAATGACTTTAATTTTACTGTCCTAATCATGGGTGTCATGAAAGGCGCTTTAAATAAAATGTATTATTAATATTTCAAAATGTCTTCCTACATAGATGTTGGGATATCAATGAGGATTCGCCCTATTGGTGGATCATCAAGGGACCAATTGTTGTGTCTATAACGGTAAATGCTCCTATAAAAGATATTTGTGTAATTATGCACCTATGCAGATTATTTGTTTTTATGCATATTAGAATAGAGAGTCTTGATTTTATCATTCTTGCTTTTTCAATCAACAGGTCAATTTTATACTCTTCATGAACATCATCAGAATCTTGATACAGAAGCTCAATCCTCGGCTGATCCACTTCAATAACTCCTCTCAGTACAGGTAATGCTTTAGCTGCAGACACAGTATGAGTGGCTGAACTATGCAGTGATACAGTATCTCCTACTTTAGACATTACTACATGTACTGCTTTTATCAAATTTAGCTTTCATCTTTTCTCACACAACCTTTGATTTTCAAAATTACGTCCATGTGACTTGTTTATCTCATACTGTTGAATGGACACCTTTTCAAATACTTTTTCACTTACTTTAATACTTTTCCACTCTGATAAGTTCACACTTTGATGTAGCAAAAGATGCAAGTTTTTGTGAAAACATTTGATGCAGCACAGTCGGCAATGCATAATTCATTCAGTCACTGTTGAACCTCAAACTAGTCAGTCTGGGCACGTCTACCTTTTCACCTCCCAGAATGCATAATTTCTAATTGAAACAGGCTTACTAATTGGTTGAAAGTGTTCAGGGACATCATGCATTTCCGGATCTTATTAAAGACATACAGCACCAAAGGTATGTCAGCTAAATGAAGCTTGAATCAATTGCACCAGGTAATAATTGATATATTCCCCTTCAAATAAAAAACATCACCTTTACACTCACATTTTATTATCCTCACTTTGAATCATGCACCTGCTGCAACCTTTCTCCTCATTAGCAAAAGCCGTGTATAGACTGACGCACACACACACACACAAGATCCTCTTGATTGGTAACTGATGACTAGGGTTCCTTCATGCATGATGCTTAGCCGGAGCAGCATTCATATTAGACACTCACTAAATTACTCCCTGAGTTAGCTTCACCTCCTGCATCTTGTTTCTTTTCTTTTGTGCAACAGACGCCTGACTAAGTCCACCCTCCTCCTCATCCCTTTGTTTGGTACTCACTACATGGTCTTCAATTTTCTGCCTGACTACTTCAATGTTAACCTGCGCCTCTGTATCGAGCTCTGCATGGGATCCTTCCAGGTACACACATATAAGTGCTAATTTACAAATGTTTTGAACAAGCTGTTTAATAAAACCTAATCTTAAAGTTCACCTTCCCACAGACAATTTATGTAAACAAGATTGAGAGTCTAGATCCATGCTATCACCTCTGTGAGACTGTACTTAGGCAGAACAGCCCATTGATAATAATAATAAAATAATATTAATAATAATAATAAATTTAATTTGTATAGTGCTTTTCAAGGACTCAAAGTCACTTAATAACATTCTCATAATGACATGAATGAATGAATGCCATTAGTTTTGCAGGTATTCGGCATAAAACTTAGTATTGGCAAAGTGAAATTTTGACCTGATAGAGTCAGGTCAGTCAGTTATTACCAAAGTAATAACAAGCCATCCTTAGGGAGACATGAATGTCTGTATATTAATGACCAACTGACTGATATTGCCATCCCTAGAGCCATGCTGCCAACAGGGCTAAAAAGATTAGCAAAGGTGTTTTAATTTGAATAAAAGATTTAATACCAAATTTCTATTTGATAAAATGCTATTGAAGAACACTAGTTATGTGCTTAAAAAGCTGTAATATGGTAGTAAGTATAGTGCCACTGTAGTATGGCAGTGTTTTAGTCTGCTGAAGACATGCAACCACAGAAAAGTCAAATTCCTCCACTTCACTTCATGTCGCATGTGGCACAGACAGGCGGGTTTGCTAATCAGCTTGCCAAGTTGAGTTTTACTTTGGTCCCCCTTCCTGTATGCAAATTAACTTAGCACAGATGTGGTACTAAAGTATGGAACATACTGGTAACAAAGGTGCCCAAATAGCTGTAACCCAGGCTTTGTTTATAAAAGAGGTAAAACAAGTCCAATATAATTCTGCATAATTTAGTATAAAGATAAGAGCAGAGTGTACAGTAAATTATACATATACACACAGTGTACAAAGGAGGTAGAAATCCAAACCATTCATTTTTCCACTTGTTTGCTGGCTGCGTTAGAGAACAATAATCGATTTTCCCAAACCTATTTTTACTTTTTCACCTCTCATTTGTCAAGCTATATCTTCACATGAGCAGCGTTTTAAATGTTCCGACTCATTCTAAGTGTTAATGATTATTACCATCTCTCTTACAGGGGCTTCTTGTAGCGATTCTCTATTGCTTTCTTAATCAAGAGGTCAGTACAAAGCCACACAACTCTCAAGCATTTCCTATAACATATTCAACAAAGCACACAGGTATTGTACAGCTCTCTGCTGCACAATAAAGCAGTTTACCCAGATCACATACCAGTTAGGGGGGGGGGGGTTAAGAGTTATCAGGGCTTAAAATAATTAGCGCCTCTCTTCCCCTCATTGCATAGGGGAAGGACCTCGAGCACTTATGAAACCACCAACATTAATGCGAGGCCAACCCTACACATGCTGTTGAATACTTAGTAAACAAAAACTCTTAACCCATGTGCATCTGTTTGATGCTTCAGGGCCTCATTTGTAATACTTGGAATTTACTCACTTATCATATAGACCAATACATTAATTTAATCTACATCTATATCCTCTTATAGATATATAAGAATGTTGTCATGGTTTATCAAAGAATAACGTTTAGAGGAAAATGCCAGAGGAAATGCATGATATCTAATTGCTTCATAGATTTTACGATACTCCAGTAAAATGCCACATAAATTAGATGACTTAATATCCAATAAAATGCTTTGTAATGCAATGGGGAAGAAATTATAAAATTTAGTGTTCAAGTTTTACCTGTCTAGTTTATCTGAAGTTTGGAGAAATAGGGTAACAATATGTAGATAATCTATATTTAAAGAAATATATGTGACATATCTTAATAGTTAGAAAACAGCCTAATATTGCATTTTGAGTATGTGTGTTTGACAGGTCCAAAAAGAAGTCCACATGCAGTGGCTGAGGTGGCAGGGGCGGAGCTATGGTGTGGTCTCACCTGCTGCGAAATGCAGCCAGATGGACACACCTTTCTAGTAGTGGCCTTCCCCCTCATCCTACAGGTTAATTGGACATTGACTGAAGATTGCTTCTGTGCACGTCATCGTCTCCAATGGGCTGCACAGTTCGCACACTACCAATGGTTCACCACATCTGTAAGTTTTCATTCCAAACTTGATAATAGACTTTTTACTAGCTGCGCTCCTTCTGCCAGAATGGAGGAACTAAGGTGAACTTACCAATGGAAATATTCTGAAACCTCATGACAGTTTACTTACACTTTTCAAGACAGATCCTATCCATTTCATATGCATTTCCCATGTGGCAACAACTTTAGAAAGCTTCAAGTTTTCCTTGGAGACCTCACTTGTCAAATTAAAGAGTGCTAATTTTACTGAGCTGAGAGTTTCGCATAAAGTTAAAGAACCATCAATAACAAAGTAAATAGTTTCAACAGATATAGATTTTGCCCAGGTAAACAATGCACTTTTGTTGAGTGTACATTTTAAATGTCCCATATTATGCTAATATTCTGATTCATTCTGTCTGAAATGTTCTCTTCTGGCGCCTGTATCTTCAAGCCCCCCATATATAGTTGAGCTTGTTGTGATGTCACAACTGAAATATATATATACTGTATATACAGTATATATATTACTACATTTCTCTGTGGATTGAGTATTTTGATACTTTCACAGTATTTATATAGCACCCTCGACCTGCTTTATAATCACAAAAGACGTGGAAATATTACTTTTTATAATATGGGATGTTAAAGAGTTGAGATGAGATGCTAAAGTAAGTATATTCAAAATTTGATTCCATATATCACAGATGCTATAGCTTAACATGTTGAACATGTGAAGCTGTACCCTACTGCCAAATGAATCATCATTCGTTTAATTGTATATTTATGTATGGGTTTGCTTATTTATTTATTAATTCACAGCATGGTGCCCAGGTTGGGTCAGTGGTAGAGCAGACACACATGTACTTTGAGGTTTATGCCTCGATGCAGAGGTCCAGGGTTTGGATCCGACCTGTGATGATTTCTTGCATGTCATCCCCCTCTCTCTCCCCTTTCTCACCTAACCTAAAAACATAATTCACAGTATGTGTTTACAGTAAGTACGTAAGTATCAAGATACAAATAAAAAAACTTAATTGCAGCTTAGTAGATGAATACTTGAAGTCACACTATGGCGTTAGCTGCTAAAGACATCTCCACTGCCATCTCGTCCAGCAAAGGACGAGAAAACATGAATAGAAACTGTATCATAGTAATAATTCAAAATGATTTGATATCAATGTATATGATGCTAACATATTGTACAGTACTTTGAATTACATGGTCATGTAAAGAATGATAAAACTGGATTTACCTAATTATCCAAATTTGCTTTAGATCTCTTTTTGTGAGAAATTTAGGTTTTTGACTTTGTATTCTCTAAGGTGAAAAGATTTTTTTTTTAGATAAAATAAAAGATAAGATAAAAGGTCATGCAAAGTATTGAATCACTTCCCAATTCTGGAGCATCCACAATCCTCATTATGTAAACAAATGGTTTGCCTAAAACTGAATGTATGAACCAGTCAACTGTCAGACTTGTTGTATAGTCCCTTTCTCTGTTGTTGCATTTGGATGTTGCTGCTTTTCTTGTGCCTCTCTCTGTGATGTTTTACTGTTTTTGTGTAAAAAAAAACTGGTTCCTGCAAGTTCAAGTATAAAATGTTTACTCAGCTTCATTATGGCTGCAACCTCTTTCACAAAATAAACATATAATCAGCTGGCAGCTACAGAATGTCCAATAAGTGATGCAAGCAAAAGCCATCAAAGTTATTGTTGCTGCATGTAATTCTTTATACAATATGTGCTGGTACTGGAATTGTATATAATTATTTATAAAGATTTTCATTCCTATAAACAATTTAAAGTATTTTGTAATTATTTTCCCTTTGCTTTATAAGGAAAACCTTATTTGTTGTTGTTCTTAAAAGCAATGGCATAACATTTGTCAATATGTCCTTTTTATCTTTATCTTCAAATGTGGTATTTGTGTGTTTAAATACTTATTAAGACCTTTCAAAATATGAATAGTTGTATAAACCATATGTTATATTCCAAGTCTTATTTGAGCTTGTTAAACTGTGGAGGAGTGTCTGTATAGCCCTGGTGGTGGAGAGGAGAAACGTTCAGAAAACCATTTCTAATGGTTTCCAATGGGGGGGGGAGACAAATAAAAACCACCAACCAGTAGATTCCTCACATAGTCTGTTTTATTGTCTGCATTCAAATGAGTACAGACATTTGAAAAGTAGCAGCTACAGGCACAAAAATAAACTACTGCTTCCGTGCTGTTCAGTGTGTGTCTTGTACTTGATTTTAACAATGATAATAAAGAAAAAGTAATCCCTGGTTGACAATTATTTGGGTTCTAATATACTTGAGAAATTTGGACAGATCACTCAAGATAATGTTTAGATATACTGTACATCTGGATAGAAAATGGAAATGGTAACGCTGCACTTTGAGCAAGGCACTGATGCCATCCAGTAGAGCTGCTCACTGGTCAGCAGAAGAAGACCACACTTCCTCCAGTTAACTGACAAATATGTGCAACTCGCCATTATTTAGACCTAGATAAAATGATCCCCACCTGAAGCAGGGTTTTAAAGAAGTGTATAATAGTCAATCATGAAGCCCAATTGGAAAAATACCTTTTTATGAACCTACATTTCCTAAAGAATAGTTCAACCAAAACCATCTGTTACTGAAACCCCCAGATGTTTGCATCAGCAGGCAGAGTGTAGCCTATAGTCTTTTTAACCTAATGAACTCGGTTGTGAAGTCTCTTTGACCTCATGTCCACTGGCTGACCGAGCCTCCTGACTGCTTTATGACCTCCATGTCAGGGTCCAAAGCAGGGCCACATCATGACTGCTCTTCTCTTGCGGTGCTTTGGGATTTGTAGAATGGGAAGTGCAGAGTTCCTGGACAGGATGTGGAGCCCCCCCTCCCCCCCGTACTGACACATAGGCTTGCGGCTGCACGGGTCCGCATCTGGAGAAGACAGGACAAACATTTTGACATTTGGATAACTCGCTGTCTCCGTCTATTTTCTGGTGACATAAATCCGTTCGAGTGCGAGTAGATCTAACCCGGGTAAGTCGGCTACATTTGTTACACTTTGTCTCAGCTTGTGTATCGCATCATTGCTCTATAAGTTAGTCCCCAAAGACGTAGCCTATTTATGGTGTTTCAGAGTTTCTTGTTGCAGACGTTTTCCATAAACACCGCTGCTTTCCACTTTTTATTTTATTTTTTATTTTTATTTTTTACAAATAACTCACTTTATCTAAAACATAGCTGTATTGCAGCGACTGTAGCCTATACTTCTTTTGTTCCGTGCAGACAGCCCAGGGGGTTGATGTTAACTTAATAACAGCCTGCACTTATGCGCTATGTTGTTTTGCCTGTCCGGACATGCCACTGTATGGCTGCTGGCTGCTGTGACTGCTGCACACAGTTCACATGAGTACAATTTCTCTATAAACTCATTCCTTAATTGTCACATGCTCTCATATGTCATTGTCTGCATCATTAAACACTGGGCTGTTCTTCTTTGCCCTGCTGGTGGCTCAGTAAACAAATGTCCTTATTGCCACTCTGATTCAGGTAATGACTCACCTCAGGACTCTCCTGTCAGCCCTGGTGCTGGTGTTGTCTGTGTCTGAGCCTCTGACCAGCCCTGAGGAAAATGAAGTCCTGAAACACACAGAGTTGGAGCTCACCAAGAATCAGGCCAGTGACCACTGAAACCCTCCATGCTATCAAAGAGATCTTACTGTTAAAGTTGTCCCTGTTGTCCTAATTGTAATTTGCATAAATTAAACTTAATATGATGGTTTCTTCTGTTTGTTCGAATCAGGTGACTGAGAATGCCATTGGAAACCTCAGCGAGACGACACCAAGCCACACACCGACTACAGGTGAGTTTTTTTTTTTTTAAACTTTTGCTGGGTTCTCTTATGCCCTTTCAGCTTCTAAGGAGAATTGCCTTTTTTCCGTTTACATTAGCAGCTCCCTTGACTACTGCAATTTCCCCCGAGCCCCAGTCTTGCTCCTCAGTGTCTGGGAAACCTGGTGATGCTGGAGAGCAGCACAGGCTGCGGCTGTCCATCTGGCATGGTGAGGGATGGTGACAACTGTACCTGTCCTGTGGGCTTGACTCTGCAGGGGCCTGCAAGGTGTAAAGGTGAGAGGGGGACAGTATCAGGGCCAGCGTTTAAATGCAGGTGCTGTGTGTAACATTGCAACATCAATAAATCAGTACTGCATTCAATTTGAGAAATTAGTGTAATTACTGTATACAAATGACTCAACTGAAGAATAGTGGGAAGTCTCTAATCTGTATTTTAAACTGTTTTTTGCAGAATTCATCAATAATACACAGCCAAACAAAACACAATCAGTGTCACAGAAGAGTTCCTTAATTTCAAGGAAAGTGGCAGAACCGTTCTTAAGAGAACAATACTTGTCTTAACTATATTCTACTTCCTTTACAACATAACACTCAAAAAAGCTTAAACACTAAACTTGCTAAAGACGTCCACTGGGGACTAACCACAGTCATTAGAGTTGAGTCTTTTAGTTGATTGGACATTGATTTTACATTCATCTATCCTAGGTGGTCACCAAAACAGCTTGGGTGCTGCACCTAAGCTAAACCCCTGAATTAGGCATTAGATATTTCAATTTTCTACAAAATATTATCTATCAATATACCACATGTAGCACCTTTTTATGCTTAATTGCATAGTGATATCAGTTAGATGCAATGCATCATCTTCTCTCTACACTACTCTACCACAGATGTTGATGAATGTGAAGGAGAGGGGCCAGCACCATGTGGTCTCCATGCCCGCTGCACTAATACCCCCGGCTCTTACTCGTGTAGCTGTCTCCGTGGTTACCTGATGGGTGCTGGAGGCTGCCAGGGTCAGTGTGTGTGTGTGTGTGTACCATTATAGCCCTATGTGGTATGGCCGTAATGCATGTCTACCTTATGCGTTATGCAGATATAGACGAGTGTGCTCTGGCTGCAGTGACGGGCCTGCAGGCCTGTCAGGGTGATGCTGAATGCAATAACACCCCTGGCTCCTTCACCTGCTCATGCCCTTCAGGATATGTAGCTCTTAATGGACAAAGATGTGTAGGTGAGGCTGATGTCAACATATGGTATGTATGACTGTGGAATGTGGATGTACAATGAAACATGTACGTATGTTCAGAAGCTTTTTATCATAATACACCTGGAGTACCTGGGGTGCTTTGGTAGCTCAACTGATTGAGGGTGTGCCCCATATACTAAGGACCCCCCCTCCTCACTTCCCTGTCTTCAGCTGTCCTATCAAATAAAGGCCAAAAATGCCAAATATAATCTTTAAAAAAAGTCTTCCCCAACTGTTTGACTGGATGTTTAGATGTTGTCATTCATTTGTTACATAGGTATACTGTATAATCCATACAAGGCTGTTAAGTTATAGTTCTTGGTTTCTCTTCTCTGTAGATGTGGATGAGTGCAGCTTTGAGGAGCAGTGTCACCGTGAGCTAGGAAACGTGTGTGTGAACACTCCCGGCAGCTTTGTGTGCCAGTGCCAGCCAGGCTTCAGAGCAGAGGCCCTCGCCTGTACTGGTAAGTCTAGCATGAAGGTTCACCACACCTGGATGAGACTGATGTCCAGATTTGAACTGGAGTTGTGAGTTTCTCATATTTCACTTGAGTTGCCTCAACTTAATATAACCTCTGCTGACAGGAAGGAAGGCTGTGGAATAGAGAGCTTTAATCTGCTTTGCTGCTTGCCTGCATTGTTACATTTGTTTTAGTTTCTTCTCTCTCTGCTCCTTCACCTTTCCTTTAATGACAAATTTCCACCCTCTAAAATCTTCCCAATACTCTATTTGTATACTCTTTTTTTTCATCTTCTATCTGACTCTTCTGCACTTCTGGTCACAGGTCCTGTGTGTCCAGACTACACCGTGTGTCAAGGTATGATGTGCTTTTAATGCTTAACACAGGCTGCTTGCTTTTTCAGGGGTTAAAATGTCAAGGTATCCTAAGTAATCTCAAACTTTGCTTAGGTAATCCTAAGCAAAGTTTGGAGTGTTTAGAAAGGTCATATTTATAAAAGTTTCTTGCAATTTTGTCTTTTTTTAACCAATATTCTAATGCTATTTCCATAATTACAGTTTCTTTCAAAACTGCTACAGGAAAGTAATGGATGTGGTGTTCGACAAAAGGGAAAAGAAAACATTGTGAAGAAAACATTGTGTTATATTGATACAACAGCTCCCCATAGTGTTGCAAGGACAATATTGTAATACTACTAGGACTTGATTAGGGTTTAGTGACATGAAAATGATTTAGTAACTCAAGGGTGCATTGCACGAAAAACAAGTGAATGAAAAAGTCATATACTGTATGTATGTAGCATTCTCTTCCTCTGTCCCAGATGTGGATGAATGTACAGAGAATCCTGCGGTGTGTGATGGTCATGGTGTGTGTGAGAACACGCTTGGGAGCTACAAGTGTGTTTGTCGACCAGGTTACCGGGGAAACGGCACACACTGCGAAGGTAAGCAATTAGTGCTGCCGTCCCTCCATGGAAAACTCTGTTTCCTGTAGACGGGGTCAGCTTCTTTGTGTGCTCATGTTTTAATGCTTGCTGTTATGCCTTGCATTCAAATTATCCCAAGTGGCAAAATAATGATTGTCGAATTGAAATGGACAGAGTTTTGGGTATGTTTTTTTTTTTTTTTTAATCTCTTTCCAGATGAGAATGAATGTGCATCAGGTGGTCACAGGTGTGACACCAACGCTCGTTGTGGCAACATCATTGGCTCTTATTTCTGCCAATGCTACCAGGGCTTCAATGGAGATGGACACTCTTGTTTTGGTGGGTAAGCAGTGTGTGTTTTCCACATTAGTGGTGCTCAGTATCACTAAATGATCTGAAGTAATCCTGTGAGTGTCTGTCAGGCATACTTGCAAACAACTATTTGCGTGTGCCATTAGCACTTGGCCACACAGCACTCACCAGACACCAGTCCTTCAGGATAGTTCTTGTTTACAGACATTGATGAGTGTGCTCTTAACAACGGCCACTGTCAACACAACTGCTCCAACGAACCAGGAGGGTACAGCTGCCATTGTGCCTTAGGCTACCAGCTGGATCAGGATGGACTCAAATGCACAGGTAAAACACAGGAGTAGGGTGTTGATCCATTCACACCAACTTTTATGTGATTAAGGGTATAGTTCAACATTTTGGGAAATATGCATATTTGCTTTCTTGCTGTGAGTTGGACGAGAAGATTTATACCACTCTTGCTAGATCCAGGAGACTTAGGCCCCAATCAGACAATTGGCTTTTTGAAGGGTGCAAATTGCAAGGCGTATCGGACTGTTTTGTTCTGTTGAAGCCTTCAATTAAAAAAAAAAAAAAAAGCAGCTGATACACACACACACACACACACACACACACACACACTCTCTGACACGCTAATAGTGGCATAGCTACCATGCCAGGTGCTGGCCTGCCCATAGGGAGCAACTAAGGGATCAGTGTCTTGTTCGTCAGGTGGACAGGAGGGGCAGGGAAGGGTTTTGGGATTAGTGGGCATTGTGCTCTAACTTCCGAGCCATGGCCACTTGACTTGTAAAAGTGTGATTCCACCCAACTGGGCTAGGTGAAGGCACAGTATCTATACAATGGAGACATTGTAACACAATAAAATGTCTTTTGTCAAAAATGCATGTAAACAAATTTATATGTTGCATACAAAATGAGCTGTAATGCCCAATTTGCACTAAGGTTAAAGGGAGGTCCGTCATTGTCTTGTTGATCGTCTTTCTTTTCAGTGTATTATCCTTAAAAGCCAATACCAGTTTTGTTTCCTTGACAAACAAGCTGCCCTTTTATTAACTTGTCCTCTGTTGCAAACCGCTCTTACCTGGCCTACCATGCTCGTCGAGGCAGGTGCTGAAATTAAGAATGGATGTTTTTTACAATACATGGAGTGCATTGTATAAAAATGTGAACTAACTGTCTCTGATCCCACAGATGTGGATGAGTGTTTGGCACTTAATGGGACCTGCAAGCACATTTGCATCAACACTCAGGGGTCTTTCCAGTGCTCCTGCAGGCCCGGCTACCAGCTACACATTGATGGCCACACCTGTGTGGGTCAGTCAATTACCAACACTCTTTCACTTCTCACTGTGTACCTACGCATTTGGATGTCCTAAGGGCACATTTTTGAGAGTTAGTGAGATGATAAAGCCAGACTGAGTTAGGTATCAGTTGCACAGCAGAGATAAATGTGGCAATTTTTTACCTGTGTGCGTGTCTGTGTGTGTGTGTGTGTGTGTGTGTGTGTGTGTGTGTGTGTGTGTGTGTGTGTGCTCAGACATTGATGAATGTAAACTCCAGAGTGGCGGCTGCTCTCACACCTGCACCAACACTCCAGGAGGACATACTTGCCACTGCCCTCCTCCTCTGCTGCTAGACACAGACAACCTCACCTGCAGCAGTACGTTTCCCATTCCATCACATTATTTTTAGCCCAATAAAAGAATGAATAATATGTAAGAGTATAAATTGCACCTATTTAAAATTTGAAAACTTTACAAATAGCGCGTCAAACTTCTTTTCTTATTACTTATATTTTTTGTTTTCCGGGATCTCACTGTAGCCCAGATATCAATGGCTACAAACAATAGCTTTAATAATTCTAATTATGTGTTGCTTGAGAAATTACAGATTTATAGATTTTTGTATTACTTTACGGATCAATCTTTTCAGCTCTGCCCAAAACACTGTAATAATCTGTAAATATTCAATGTTAAAATCATTTTTTTTTTCTTGAACAGATGTTACATCTTGCAAGCTGAGAAATGGTGGTTGCGACCATATATGTAGCGTGAGGGCCGAGGGCCAGGTCCAGTGTAGCTGTCGAGCAGGCTGGAAGTTGGGCGAGGACCAGAGGAGCTGCGTGGGTGAGACAGATTTTTTGGTTTAATCCTTCAGATTAGAAAAACAGTTAAGGGCTGGAACAACTTGTCATCCATTTTTTACTCGCCACTTTGACGGTGTTCATTGTAATAAATTACATCTCGGTTAAAAGGGTGTGCAGATATGTGATGACTGATGTGATGACTCTGAGTGGTCCAGCTGTGGCTAAATGTCTTTGGATGACACACTGGTGTGTGCTCACAGCCAAGCTTCGCTGCCTGGTCACTCAGTCCAAAAGGAAATAAACAATCTACATACGCTCTACATCTACATTTGAAATGTCTGCCTGTTTAAATATCCCACTGTCTTTCGTCATAAGATGTGAACGAGTGCGGGGACTTTACAAACGGAGGCTGTGAGCATCTCTGTGTGAACCATCCTGGTGGCTTTAACTGTGCCTGCAGCAAGGGGTATGAAGTGCGAACTGATGACCTCACCAAGTGCCAGCGTGAGTCAAACTTCAAACATCTACTGTAATATCGCAGACACCAGGATTGGCAAAGGAACTGCTTCATTCTTGTTTTTGTAAGGGGTTATAATAAATAGTAAAACAAATTCGTATTGACTTTTCTGCCAATTCCAGCTGTGTGTAACCCTCGCTGTCAGAACTATGGAGTGTGTATGGCCCCAAACACCTGTGACTGCCCTCCAGGCTACCCTGGACTTGGATGCTCAGGTACAAACTTTGAACATGGATAACACATATGTGATTGTTAATAGCACAGTTATTTGCAGTTGCTGTGAGACATGGATCCATGTTGATTGTGTATTTCAGCCATGTGCTCCCCACCCTGTGCCCATGGAGGCAGTTGTATGCGCTGGAACAAGTGTCTGTGTCCTTCTGGCTGGACTGGAGCGGGCTGCCACACAGGTACATCACCTCTGACCTTAACAAAGACTGCCCCGCTTCTGTTCAAGCAAGCACTGTAGAGACACTCTGTATAAACACAGGAGGATATAAGTTACATTGAGTAAACAAAGCATGTTGCATAAGCAGTTACAAATGGTCACTTCCTTTTGCTTTCTGTCAGCGGTGTGTGAGCTGCCCTGTGCTAACGGTGGACGCTGTGTGGGGCCTGAGACCTGCCAGTGTTCCTCTGACTACACCGGCCCCCAGTGCCTCTTGCGTAAGTAACAAAACCACCAACACATCTGGCATCAGTTACACCAGGCATGCAGGTACTTCTGGGGGGTAGCTAGTCATTTCTAACTCCCTGCCTCCATGCTTAGGGGGAGCACTGCCCGTTGAAATATGCATTATGCCATGATGGAAAAACAAAGAAGCAAGTGTGTGTGTGCGTGTGTGTGTGTTTTGCAGCCTTGTGTACTCCTGCCTGCCAAAACGGAGGAAGATGTGCAGATGTTGACAAATGCACATGTGTTGGTGGATGGCAAGGAGCTCGTTGCCAGATAGGTGAGGTACCACTCACCTTATTTGTATCTATCCATTGTTACATAACTGAAATAATCAGTCAGTATGCATTTTACATACAGGACCCATGTTTTACAACAAATCATCGTCAAAGCATAGTAGTCATGAGAATTGTTGCCTACTTGCACTAATTTATGTGAAACAGAAAACACAATGTATAACTAAGACCATATACAGGGGGGAGAACAAGTATTTGATACACTCCTGATCTTGCGGGTTTTCCTACTTACAAAGCATGTAGATGTCTGTAATTTTTATCATAGGTACATTTCAACTGTGAAAGACGGAATCTAAAACAAAAATCCAGAAAATCACATTGTATGATTTGGTACAGAAACGATAGTTACGTAGGTAACTCCAGATTCTATGAGTATAGGCGTAGCCCTCTAAGGGCTACGCTATTGGGTTTATCCCTTCGCGCATGCGCAGTCGTGAAGATTTTCTTTCCCGCCCTTGCGTCCAGCACGGGCCTCAACTACGTCCGCATTTACTGTATATATATGCAGCGGACCCGTAGTTCGTCTCCCAAAACATCAGCTTTTTCTTCAACCAATGTTCTAAGAGCAGGTGGCCCGGACCTTAGAGGGCTACGCCTATACTCATAGAATCTGGAGTTACCTACGTAACTATCGTTCTATTTCGTATAGGCTTCGCCCTCTAAGGGCTACGCTATTGGGTTAGGGCGAAGCTGATGTAGTCAATGCCACCTGCGGCACAAGGCCCACAAGCCGAGCATAGCCTACATTTCCCAGCAACGATGTACAGAAACTCATTCAGAGTCATCCCTCTGATAAAGCCTGCCATGCTGGCCTGAAAAAATTCATCTGGCCCGCAATATGATGGCAGTAGATCAACAATTAATGGGAATTGTGCATGATTGACCCTGTTGCGCATGCAACGAAGTGACATGATTATCTCCGTGCATGTAACATGATTATGCCGATGTATGAGCTTAGGAACTGCGTCTCACCCAAACACTCTGGAACAGGAGGGGTGAGACAGCAGAGCAGGGTTTCTGCAGAGTTAGGTGTGAGTGAGATTGGTAACATCCGTTTTTTTATTTATTTATTTATTAATTTTTTTTTTTTTTTTTTTTTTTTTCTGGCGCACATCCAACGCGGCATTACGCGTCGTTGACTGTGGACAGAACTGAACGAGACATGGAAGGTTCAGACATATCTCGCAGATAAAAACGGATGAAAGGGCACGGGGAAGCCCAGGAGGCTGCCGCGCAGATGTCGGCTACTGTCATGCCTTTAAATAGAGCCGCAGACGCCGACAGAGCCCTCGTAGAGTGCCCCCGAATGTCGCGGGGGGGCTCTTCCCCTTCCGCGCTATACGCTTGGGTAATAGCCTCGCACAGCCAGTGAGACAGACGCTGTTTTGAGAGGGCTGACCCTTGGGAGTGTTCTCTATAGTGAACAAACAGCTGCTGAGTTTTCCTGACATTTGCAGTGCGTAAAATGTATTGAGACAGGGCACGCACCGGGCACAGTCGGTGGGAAACCACCTCCGCATCGTTAACATGAGGCGGGGGAAAACACCCTCGAGGGAAAACACCCTAGACCGAAATGAATTAGTTAGAATCTTCGGTTGTGAAGGAGGGATTTGGCTGCAATGTGGCTCAAGCGCTCCCAGTCCCCTCTAATGGAGGGCAGGACGGAGAAACAGACAGTGCACATAAATCACTCACTCTTTTGGCTGACGTTAGAGCTGAGGAGAAGAGCCGTTTTAAGCGACAGTATTCTGAGAGAAGCCTGTGCCAGAGGCTCAAAGGGGGCTTCCCCAGAGCCCGAAGCACTAGAGCTAGGTCCCATTGGGGGGCGGGGGGCGAACCGCTGGTTTTGACGCCTAGCCCCTTTCAGGGAAACGTGATGAAAAACCGTGCCAGCTGCTGTTGCGTAAGTTTTGACTAGATGGGGCCAAATCGCCATCTACCAGAGTTTGTAGATACGTCAACAGAGGTAGGACAGAGGCTGGAAGGCAGACCAGCGCCCTGCGTAGCATGCTATGGTAGAAGGGGCTCTGGAGCCCTGGATGGTGCGCAAGCAACCAACCCCACAGCCTCTGGGTTATCACCGGGGGGATGACAGATCGCGCCGTCCAGCTGCGACAGTGCGTCCCCCTGCCACGGAATCTGCCAGGGGGAGCCACCAGCAGCTGAACGAGGGTCGGGAACCAGGACGCTCGTGCGTTCACCAGGGGGATGCGCAAAACCGAGGGACCGGTCACCATAGCCCTGGTGGGAGAAGGCGTGGCAGGATGAGATGCACTGCTGCTGCGTAACCTGTTTTGACTGTAGATGGGGCCAAATCGCCATCTACCAGAGTTTGTTTGAGAGCAGGTGACTGTCAACAGGAGACGTCTGGCTATTTCTAACAGCTGGGCTGGCGTATGCCGCCCTGACGGTTTATGACACGGCGTGGCGTCCACGTCCCCTCCCGTCTGTGCACCAGCAGCTGGAAGGCAGACCAGCCCCTCCCACCACCTGCCCTGCGTAGCATGCTATGACGTAGAAGGGGCTCTGGAGCCCTGGATGGGGATGGACAGCATTCGCCATTTGTGGCAATGGGATCAGTTGGCGGTGAAACCACCTTTGAGTCCTCATGTGGAGGACCAGGGGGACCCTGTGCATCATGCCGAGGAATGATTTGGACGTGAAAACAGTCAGGCTTCCTGTCTTTCAGATCCACTGGTGACGTAAACCATTCGCGGGGACGCCGCACCCACATTCCAACAGTCTGCGTGCCTGATGGTGAGCATGTGGAAAGGGGGCGCCATCCATGATGTACCGATTGAATTGTGACAAGTCGAGGATAGGACGCAGTCCCCTGACTTCTTCGCGGCCTGTGAGAAAGTAGCGGGAGTAAAATCCTCGTTCTCTTCCCGGGAGGGGACGCCCTCGGGGAAATAGCTCCGCTTGTCAGCAGCCCTTCTAGCTCTGACGTCATTGCGTCTGACTCCGCTAGGGATGATACAGTTGTCTCCAACACACCCCCGAAAGGAGGCGGGGGGAGGCGAACTGGAGTGTGTAACCCGTGTTATCAGCTTTGACATCCATGAGTCCATGTGCGTCAAGCCAATCCATGCCGCGCAGCTGATAGTGGGCGAGCACATGTCTGAGTGTTGTTCGCCGACATGGCGCGCAGGAGCGCAGAGCCCATCCCGCCGCTGGGCGAGACAGAGTGATCGTGTCGCCCAGCCCATGGTAGGGCTTTCTCGAAAGGGCAGTGGCCAGCCGCTGCCGTGTGAGGCGGGGGGAGGCGGCCACTGGGTCAATGTGTCCCCGTCCCGCCCGGCATCGCCGTGGGGAGGTGGGTGGTTGGTCGTCGTCCACCGTGGGTGGGCGCTCATGCCCGCTGCCGGCATAGCGAGGGGCCGTGGCGCCCGCATGCAGCAGCGGCTTGGTGGAAGTGCTTGAGTGGGGAGCGACTGTCCTAACAGCGCGTTGTTTAGAGCAAACAAGGGCTGTCTGGCTGAGGGGAAACGGCTCTTTAGATGGGAGGGAGTGGCCCTTAAAAGGGCCGTTGTGTTTCCAGCTCTCAGCCGAAGAGGGACAGACGATCCCGGCGTCCCGTCATTGCCACCGCCGTTGTAGTTTGCCGGGTGGCTCGGGAGGCGGATTGGACCAGGTGGGAGCCGCTCTCATGGTTCTCCGGCCTCGTGCAGTTTGCCGGCCGTGTGGTGCCGGCTGTCGCTGCGGAGGGGGACCAGGTGGGGGCCCTGAAGCCGAAGCTTGGGAGGATGCAGCCGCAGTCGATGCTGTGGGGCGCTTCCTCTTGTGGCGGTTGTCGTGGCGACGGTGGGGCTGTGGAGGTGCTGCCTTCCACGAGCCGAGCCTCCGAAGCCGCTCCGCGTCTTCCGCCGCTTGATGGAGATGAGAGGGCTGGCGTGGCAGTCTGTAGGCGGGGCCCAAACAGTCCATCGGGGGCTATGGGGCCGTACAGAAGCTCGCGTCTAATTTCCGCTGGCAGTTGGGACATGTGGAGCCAGATGTTCCGCTGGGCCACAGTCTGCCAAGCCATGACCCTGGACAGCGCCACCGTGGACGCCGTGGTCAGAGTAAGGATGGCGGTCATGGCCTTGCCAATCTCGGTGGCCAGCTCCGAGGGGAGGGCGCCAGGGGTAGTGGCCATGGCGGAGACGGCGGAGGCCAGTAAGGCGATGTTGTTTTGCGCCGCCAGCCCTTGGGCAGCACATTGGTGAGCCCGGTCAGTGACTTGGGCGCACACTTGATCCTGGGGAGAGGGAGGCGTGGGCTTCCGGTGGCCGAAAAAAGTAGCCCTCGGAAGCAGAATGGACGCCAGGCTCCCCTCCAGGGGAGGGACCGAAGAAAACCCGTCCGTATCGCCTTGAACCCGGGTAAACGGGGCGTAGCGAGAGACAGGAGCCTTCAGTTTCCCGGGCTGGGAGAAAGCCTCCTCCACAAATGGCCGAAGCTCTGTGAAGCGCGGCCAGAGCGGAGCTCGTGAAGAGGGCGGCTCCTGGGCATAAACATCACCGCTCAGAAGGCCGCGAGCGGGGCTGGCAGCTCCACCGGGAGCGCTATGCCTCTCAGCTCCGCCGCCTTCTTGATGATCTCCGGCAGATCAGCGAAGAGAGAGCTTTAGCGGTGGATGTGGGAGCCGACTGGGGCAAAGGGGAAGGCCGCTCAAGCGGTGCCCCTGGCCGTTCGGGAGACGGCGAGAGCTGTAGTGGGAGAGCATCAATCGCCGTCTCAAGGTCCAATCCTCCCAGGGGGGAGGAGGGGAATCCTCCCAGAGGGGAGGAGGGGAAACCGGTGACGGAGGCGCTGTCCGAGAGAACAGAGCCAGCGGACTCATGCTCGTCGAAAACGCCGTCCGCCAGCGGCTCCAGGGTGTCGCCGGTTTCTCGTCTGTCTGCCCAACTGCCATCCCCGTCACCGCTAGCCTGGCAAACCAGAAAAGCTTCCGCCCGTCGGTTTAGCTCTTTAGACGACAGGCGGGCGCAGAACTGGCAGGAGGCGTGGCGGGTGAGAGCCTGGCCGGCGTGAACGGCGCCGAGGCACGTCTCGCAGCGGGGGTGGAGGTCCGGCGGCAGGATGTAGCCGGTCCGGCAGGAGGGGCAGACGCGGGCACCGGTGGACATTCTTGAGATTGTCTTCATACTGCGTAGTTGAAGAAAAAGTGGGAGACGAACTACGGGTCCGCTGCATATATATACAGTAAATGCGGACGTAGTTGAGGCCCGTGCTGGACGCAAGGGCGGGAAAGAAAATCTTCACGACTGCGCATGCGCGAAGGGATAAACCCAATAGCGTAGCCCTTAGAGGGCGAAGCCTATACGAAATAGAACCTTTATTTGCAATTACAGAGGTCATACGTTTCCTGTAGTTCTTGACCAGGTTTGCGCACAGTGCAGCAGGAATTTTGGCTCACTCCTCCATGCAGACCTTCTCCAGATCCTTCAGGTTTCAGAGCTGTCGCTGGGCAATACAGACTTTCAGATCTTTCCAAAGATTTTCTATTGGGTTCAGGTCTGGAGACTGGCTAGGCCACTCCAAGACCTTGAGATGCTTCTTATGTACCCTCTCCTTAGTTGCCCTGGCTGTGCGTTTTGGGTCGTTGTCATGCTGGAAGACCCAGCCACGACCTATCTTCAAACCTCTTACTGAGGGAAGGAGGTTGTTGGCTAAGATCTCTCGATACATGGCCCCATCCATCCTCCCCTGAACACGGTGCAGTCATCCTGTCCCCTTTGCAGAAAAACATCCCCAAAGAATGATATTACCACCTCCATGTTTCACAGTTGGGATGGTGTTCTTGGGGTTGTACTCATCTTTCTTCTTCCTCCAAACACGGCAAGTGGAGTTTAGACCAAAAAGCTCTATTTTTGTTTAATCAGACCACATGACCTTCTCCAATTCCTCTTCTGGATTATCTAGATGGTCATTGGCAAACTTCAGATGGGCCTGGACATGCGCTGGCAAGGGGGACCTTGCGTGCACTGCAGGATTTCAATCCATGACGGCGTAGTGTGTTACTAATGTGTTTTTTTGAGACTGTGGTCCCAGCTCTCTTTAGGTCATTGACCAGGTCCTGCCGTGTAGTTCTGGGCTGATCCCTCACCTTCCTCATGAGCATTGATGCCCCACAAGGTGAGATCTTGCATAGAGCCCCAGACTGAGGGAGATTGACCGTCATCTTGAACTTCTTCCATTTTCTAATAATTGCCCCAACAGTTGTTGCCTTCTCACCAAGCTGCTTGCCTATTGTCCTGTAGCCCATCCCAGCCTTGTGCAGGTCTACAATTCTATCCCTGATGTCCTTACATCAACAACTCTCTGGTCTTGGCCATTGTGGAAAGGTTGGAGTCTGTTTGTTTGATTGAGTGTGTGAACAGGTGTCTTTTATATAGGTAACAAGTTCAAACGGGTGCATTTAATACAGATAATTAGTGGAGAACAGGAGGGCTTCTTAAAGAAAAACTAACAGGTCTGTGAGAGACGGAATTCTTACTGGTTGGTAGATGATGAACAAATACTTGTTCTCCCCACTGTAACGTCTGATGGCTTTTACTTAGAAATAATAATTTGTTCTCTGCTCCGGCACCCGTTACACAATCCCTGCACCTTTTACACACTGAGTTTAATTTGCTACCATCAGGACCCAGGCTTTACCTCTCAAGAGGAGGCACTAACTGATATATGAGGTTCCATTATTCCATCAGCTGTTGGGCTTTTTAAACAAAATGGGATTTGGGTTGTTACCAGCTGTTTATGCAGCAGAGTTTTTCCTGGTTTCTGGCTTTTTCTCTTCGCTGCTTTCTGTAGAATGTTTTGGGTGACAATGACAACAGCGTGTACTTTTTTGTATTGATTGTTATATTTTTCTATATTGCTGTACTTTTGTGTATTAACGTCATTGAATGCAGTCTGTAAACCAAGGAGATAAAAGCTCTACTTCTGTACTTTGCGGATGAAGAATTTGAAACATCAAATTATGAACTAAAAAATGGCTTTATGAAAAATCTAATATTCAATTTAGTGTTAAATCACAACAGACATTATTACCTGAGGACACTTAGAGTAGACAGAGCAGGTCTAGAACACGCTCTTAATTTGCAGAGACCTGACAATTTCCCCACAAGAGCAAAATGGAAGCAAAATACAAAATCTACAGTTCTGTGTGTGTGTGTATATATATATAAAATTATATCTTAGGGCAGTCTTAGGGCCAACCGGGCAGCCAGTCGATGGAGTTGTGCTCATGCTTCCAAAGCAGCGTCAGCGTCTCTGAAGGCTTACTGTTAGTAAGTTACTAGTTTGTAAGTTTGTAAGAGCCAATTAGTGCCCTTAGTATAAAAAGGAACCAATCTTTGGTTCCTCAGGTGCAACCCAGAAGCACATACAGTTTTTGACCACAGGGCGACACACACACACACACACACACACACACCTGGACACACGCACAGCAACACCACATAAGCATATATAAAAGCAGTAATTTGTCTGGACTATTAACTTATATCTCATGGAAATAAATATAACCAATGATGTTAATTGCAAATATGACTTGGACTTTCATTGATCAAAAAAGGTAAAAAATGCGTTAGTTACTCTACAAAGTTTGTTGATCTTTCCGGAGGCTGCAGGATGTCCAGCCTCTATAATGAGTGTTCAACACCACATTGTAAAGTGTAGTCAGTAGGCATGCAAAAACATTAGTTTTTAAGGGGATCTGAAATAGTAGAGAAGGCCTTCCCTCATCAGGGTCATGTTACAGTCCAGTCAGTGGGAAGTCCAGCTTGTCTTGGCCACTGTTTGCTCTACTAGTCATCAGTCTGATGTCCCAATTCAAAATAAGATAACCAATCTTAACTACTACAATACACTAACTGTGATAGATGCTCTGTGAATTTCTACCACAAACTTTACTGTTCTTTTCTGTCTCCCTCAGAGCCTGTTCAGTGTCAGACACCTTGTAAGAACGGTGGAGTGTGTGTGGGCCTCAACAGGTGCCGCTGCGAAAAAGGATTTACCGGACGTCTCTGTGAAACGGGTAAGTCTGTGTTTGTGTGTCTGTGTGTTAAAAACAGCATTATTTGCCCTCATTTGGCATTAAGACTCTTGCTGTGTGGTGTGTCTGCAGCGGTGACCACCCCCTGTGTGCCGCCCTGCCAACACGGAGCCACGTGCAGTCCACACAACACCTGTACCTGTCCTGAGGGCACTGCAGGCCTACGCTGTGAGAGGCTGTAAGAATGAACACCACTGTGCTCTGTCTACTGCTCATTACCGGTCTGCTTTTCCAATGAAAGTTGTTTTTACTCAAGCAAATTATATCAACAGTGTACAACTGTTTACCTATTATGTGATGTACAGCTTTCGACATGCTCTGTATGTGACTAGGCGTCTGCAGCAACATCAATACAGCTGTGGCACTCTTTACAGGGCCTGAATTGTCCTGAATGGTCTAGTCTAGTCTTCATGTTTCAGGTGCACTCCATTGTGTTGACAGTGTCTCTATGCAAACATACACTGTTTTCCATAAAAGGTCAATCTGAAAGCCCCCCATTCAGACTAATAGTTAGAGTTAATGGCAGTGTACATTTACATATTTTCACAATAGTGGGAAAGACCAAAATACATAAATACCTAGTGTCAAGATAATTATCATAAATGTTAAAAACACCAATAATACTGCTTTATTATTTGTCAATTTGTTGAGCAGATTGAAATGTGTGTAGGTCTCAGAATGCTTTATGATTCAAATTGCTACTTTGACTTTTTCTCATGGATGTGTTTGTGTGTCCTAGGACGTGCCCTGTGGTCACCACGGTGGTCAGCATGGCTCGTGCTGTCCGAAAGGCGTTTAGGGAGAGTTACGTGGACCGCTGTGGACCCCTGGGAGTTCAGCTTTGCACTAAATACAGGTTTCCTGTTTTCTTATTACATCCTCCAGATCTGAATTAGGTAGGTCATAAGGTTGTCATTTATTTGGAGTAGCAGAACGTTCGAGTTTATTCTTCTATAAGTACTTACTTAAATTGATTTATAAATAGTTATTCATGTTTATGACAAAACATTATTGCATAGGCAATTGTGAGAGGTGTTACAGTAGCATGTGGGTGACCATCAACGCATGGAAAGATTAAGTTAGATCAGAGTGTAACTATAATATTAAAACATGCTCTGTGGTTGTGTTTCCAGATTGAACCAGGCCCGTGTGTACCTGCAGGCATACAGGGTGGGCTACAAAATCCAGTGTCCAGAGAGGAAGGGCAGATGAGCAATGTTATATAAAAGCTTGTTGTCCTTAAAAAACGTCACCCAACAGATGTGCAACACAGCAAAAACTAAAATGAGACAAGCTGTAAAATGAAATGTAACTGAATAAGTGAGAGGGCGTCTCTGAGGGCAGCCTCTATGTTGAAATAAAAAGGGGAAATGTATCATTAAGGCTGTTATTTGATCTGTGATGTATGTTGACGATTATCTTTAGTTAGTTCTGTATAGTCATATGTTTACATTTCATGAGAAATATTCCTCAGTATATGCAATGTGCAATGGTTTCATTATTTGTCATGGTTGTATATGGCAGCTGAAAGTTAATAAATGTTCCTTTTTTACAAAATGGTATCAATATTGTGAACTCTTGTCAATGATTGTCTAATAATAATGATGATAAGTGTAAGATGCTGCGGTACTCAAAGAATTCACTTCAAGGATTATTCCCAATAAAGATAAACTGTCACACAAACACGTTAATGAGGTTAAAAAACTAGAATTACTGTCTGTAACATTTGGCTGTATCAGCCTCAAGGGACTTTATCCTCTTCTCTTTCAGTTTTTTTTTCTTTTTTGTTTGTCCATCTTGCTCCAAAACTATTTCTCCTAATGTTAGTAAATAGAAATGGGAAAGGGGCAGGACCAGGGCCTGAAATACCCGACCACACGCCAAAGGGGGTAAATTCTTCCATTGGTGGGTAAAACTAACAATCTACCTTGGCACCCAAAGAGAACTTAGTGATTCAGTTGTTGTTATGCCATTTTTCACATTTCAACTAAGGCCACCATTTGCTTGGACTTGAGCAACAAATGTGGTGGCACATTACTGGGGGGAAGAAGCTGGCTGAAACAAGCAACCATCAAAAAGATGAGGATAATTCAAAGAAAAGTCAAACGGTTGTGTGTATCGCTCAGAAAAAGAGGTGGAGGAAAAGGAATGTGTCTGCTCCTTTTTTGTGGACGCAGAGGAGCAGTCGGTATATGATAACTGTCTCTGACAGGAGAAATAATTAAATAAAAAGATTTAAAAAATATTTTGAGAAGAGTCATTAAGTACATTGATTTCATTAATAACTTTACAGTACTTAAATGTGTATTCTTGATGGACAAAAAAGTTAACTTCAGCCCCTGGGCAGGATGCAGGTAAAGTTAGAATGGACACCTGAAGTAATTTGAAAGTACATAGGCTGACAATGCAAAAAACAATGGACCAACCAAAGTGAGGAACTCGCATGCAAACGTGGCCGGACCAACTATCAAAACAAAGTACAGAGTAGCTTGGATTTCATTCTCAGCTCAGGATGCCAATACTCCACTAGCTACATAGCCTAGTTGTTTGCTGTCATGTTTTGAATGTCATTTACAGATCTTTCATGACCTCTATATGCCATGTCCTTAATTTGTTTAATATCATTCAGTCCAATACTGCCACCTAGTGACAAAAGGTTTTTATTTAGTTTCACTTACAGTTCATATGAGAAGGGTCCTGCTGCGGCCTGTAGCAAGGATGTATTAAAAGACATGGAACGTCACCTTGGGCTCTGGAAAAATGTTTCACTACAATTCTGTCATTTTATAGGCCAAACAATTGTTCAATAAATTAAGAACAATAATGAGCACATCAATACATAATGTAACAGTCAAAACTATTCACAAGAAATGTTTTGCCAAAGTTTCTCCCGTTTTGGTGATTTTGGTGATGCAATTTTCAAAACGTGTCCTGTATCTGCAGCCAGATGGGAGAAAAGTAAATTGTGGGGGTGTCCAGAGTCTTTCGGTGTCAGATTTCAATGTCAGAGTAGTTCTGTCACTGAAATCAGGGTGGTTGGGGTTGGGAGATCAATGATTTTAGAAACAGTGTGTGCAGTACAAGATAGCTTGCTTTTGTTGGAGTTAGATAGCATTGTGAGGGTAACAGTCACACTAACAGGGTGTCAAAATGTGAATGCACTTGTAAAATTATTTTTGATGGCATTCTTTATTATACAGTATGTCAGGTTTGTGTCTTTGATGTGCTCTCATCTAACACTGCTTTCTTTGCGTTCATTTTACAACACAAGAATCATGACTCTTTCTGCTTCTTTAAACACTGTGGGAATACTTTGGGCACACTGCGGACAGTGTGGACAGCTGAGTCTATTTCATTTAAAGAATCAACTTTCAACTTCTAAATATTAACAAAAGCAGAACTTTCCCATATCATCCTCAGTCAGATGGTCTCATTAAGTGATTTAATTGTGCATTGTTATCCATGCTGAGGATGTTTGTGGAAGAAAATCCGTCCAATAAGCTACATTATACACAGCAGTGGTTTGTGTCTGAAGCATTGTCTTCAGTCCTTTAGTAATGACACTGTCCACTGTAGTGAAGGCAGTGAAGAAGCATCAGGCTAAAGTTTCTAGTGAACAATATAACTATTTAGTAGGCTATAACTCTGAGGGGGAGGTGTGGTGGTAGGTTAAAGTATATGAAGATAAAGTGACTGTTTTAGGGTAAAGTGACACGTGGTTAGCTCAGAGCTCAATAGTTCAAGAGTCATATATATATATATATATATATATATATATATATATATATATATATATATATATATATATATATATATATAGAGAGAGAGAGAGAGAGAGAGAGAGAGAGAGAGAGAGAGAGTTTGCATTTGCAAACTTTTTAAAAGGTGCGCCCATGAGCCTCAGCCACGGAGGAAAACATAAATCAGCCTAGGCCTATGCCTCTCACAAACTGTTGTCACAAAGATGGAAGCACATATTATTGTAGGCTATGATGTAGTGTATAGATAAAGGGAAACACTGGACTTGACTGAATTGAACAGTTTTATTTTCAGAAGGCAGATATCAAGACAGTTCTTTAAATCTGTCTCTGCATGTGTGTGGTATTAATTCTGCAATGAGGAATTATTAACAGTAGACCCGGACTAGTCCATCATTTAAGAAAGACCAAAAGTACTAAGTAGGCCTTACTTTATGCCACAGTTTTATATATTCAGCTATACCTACGGGATTTATACTTGTGGCGAGTGGGAAGCACACAACCCACATGTCTGCCAAACTTCAAAATAAAACGCATTAATTGACTTATTTAAAAAAAGAAACAGTTTAAACAGAAAAACTGCTACTTAGTGAGTGAAAGGGTGAATGTTATGGTATTTATTAAACCTTTTGGTAATTCTTAAGCCTGTTGTGCCTCCGTACAACTTGTTATGATCGTATCAAATGGTTAACGTTATGTTGTAGCTATGTGCTAGCCAGTAATTGAGCCAGTTTGTTGGTTTCAGTCAAAATAATTGACAAAAATGTACGGTATTTTCATTAACGCTTTCAATGAGGATGTCTTTATTTTCATATGGCCCATAGATGGATGGTTGAAACAAAGTTGAACGGGAGGTTTGTTTTGAAAGTCCAATGACCGGAAACTGTGACTGTCGTTGACTTGTTAGCTTTTGTGACACGCTGTGTCCTCCAACACTCGAGATTTGACAGCCGGTCATTTAAGGCCAAGAGCACCAAAATCATGGTGTTTGAGGAGAAGATGATCATGAACGGAGAGCCCGGGGATGTTAGTAGCTTTGACAGAATTAAGACAAATCTGCTATGCCAGAAACGTTTGGTTATTTTTAGCTAGCAAGCAAACATATTATACGGCTAACTGAGCTGTCATCATCCATAGCTAGCTAGCTGTATAGACTAGACTGTATCTACATATGTATAGCTATAGATATACAGTCTATGTGTATACATCATCACCTCATCACCTAGCTTACGTTAGCATTGGCCAACGTTAATATTTCCATCGACGTTCAGAAACATTATGAGGCTTATATATATATATATTATAGGCTAGTATATACTAGCGGCAGCAGAATGCAAGTTGTATTCTAGTTAACTAGTTCGTCGTTGGTTTAGCTATCATGCTAATTGTTGAATGTATAATTTATACCAAAACGACAGCTTTTGTCTGATAGATGGGAGTGAATTAACGTTATAATTTTGCCACGTAACGTTATGTCTGTTTCAGGAGGAGGAAGAAGAGGAGGAAGAAGAGCAAGACATGGTGGTATGTCCGTTGCAGATCCACATCAGAATCAAAATGTGTCCCTTTGTATTGTGAGATTATGGGTTTTTATCAGGAGTTTGACCACCCTTTTATTTAATTGGATTAGACTTTTTATTAAATATATCAAATTGTCCAGCAAGAAAAGGAACATTTATCTTGAAAAGCAATATTAAACTGACAAACATGAGAGAGAAAGGTGTAAAAGAAAAAAAAGGTGCTGTAGACAATTTGGTGAGTTTTTATCACCGCTAAATCCCCCTCATACACTTGGTTATCAGTTTGTCAGGTACAGCTATGGTCATTCATTTTAGAGGCTTTTGTGTAGGTTGTGTTTAGATGTTTAGATGAATATTTAGTTCCTGGTTGATAGCAATGGGGTAAGTGAGTGTATCACTTCCTGAATGTGTGTCCCCTTATAAAAGGCACTTATCAAGGTACATATTCTGAATGCTGCATATTCTGTTTCAGGATCCCCTTGAAACGATGCGACAGAAGTGTGAAGAGACAGAGCACTGCGTTCACACTCGGGAGCGCCTGGAGCATTGTGAGACCAGAGTTGGCTCCCGGTCTTCGACGGCGGAGGATTGTACTGAGGAGCTGTTTGACTTCCTGCATGCTCGGGACCACTGTGTAAGTGTGAAATTTGCCAATTGTATCAGGCCGAAAGATTAAAAATTCAAAGAAGTCAAGCTTCATGGGTAGGCATTTTATTTGTCATGTAATAGCTTGGCTAACACTAGTTTTGCTAGCAGTAGGCCCAAAAGCTACTTTAACAATAGCCCCGGGGTTATGCTAAGCTCTGTCATTTGGAGAGCTCCGTGTCAGCCACCTAAGCATGTTACTTTAATTGTGTTATTTTCAAATAGAATGTGAACAATATTCATTTGACAAGTTGAGTTCCGTTGATAAACATGGCTTGCAAGTTATACATTTGACTCATGATACAAAGTTGCATGTATTGTACCAGTAGTCTTGCATTGCCAGATCCTACTCCACAGCGCTGCGGAGTAAGATCTGGCTACACCACACATACATTCTGGGATAGGAGAAAAAAAATCTCTGGGTTGTTTGCATTTCTATAAACCAATCACAATCGTCTTGGATGGCACTAAGCTCCAGACGCAGCGCCAGTGGCTCTGCAAAATAGTCTCAGGAAGGAACTTGTTTTGCAGGAACCTCGCAAAAGGAATCGCCGCATATAATAGGGGGTGTGCACAATTGAATTAAGGCATTAAGATCAATTTCCAAAAGATGTTTTTTTTTATTCCTCTTTTTAATCAACTTTAGCATGGGTGTGTAAACTTTCTCAAGGCATTGTATTCACAGACAAACATACATGGGAAAAGTAACTACATTTACTGACTTACTGAAAAATGATTCACATACTGTGAATTGTTTTTTTAAATCGAGATTTGTTTTTTAATTGAAAATCAATATTTAATTGAATCTTGAGCCTAAAAATCTGATTTGAATTGGGACATTTTCTGAATTGTGCACCCCTGACATATAATATTAAAGGAAGTTAGCTGTTCACACAAAGTAGTAACATGAGCTTTTCAAATTAGCTGGATACATGGTTAAACATAATTTGCTCTTACTAGTGTATCGATGTGTGTACTCCGTCCAAAGCAATCCCCGCCAATCCGTCCCAAAACGTCCCAGTTATATAGTAAATTCCGCAAACATATTCTTTGTAAATCTTTACAATAAAAAAAGAATCAAGCTGGCCTGCTTTGTTGCCCGATACAAATTTGCTTCAAAACCTGCCATTTTCAGCGTGTAGCTTGCTAGCTCGACGTTTGTTGTTTCCCAAAAGGAACATAGTTAAACAACAGCAACATGCAGAGAGCGAGAGGCAACGGATATCAGCCAGAACATCCATAAATTATCCTGGAAGTGTTGTTGATCTAGACTACATCTATCCCAGTAAAATCTCTTTTTATACAAGAAGTTAACAGGCGGGCACATGTAGCAGCAGGGAGCACCTTTTCCTCTAATTCAGGGTTTATGGTTTTATTAAAATACAAGCTGTCCCTTTTATTCAACAGTATATCCCTACATAACAGAAAGAGACAGTACTGTACTGTAAGATTGCCAAAAAGGTGCATGAAATAACCATTGCCTTTGCATGTCATTCACACATGAACAACCCAGCAGTTCAGTAACATTTAAGGGCCATCCACTAAGAATGATAACTATAACCATGACTAAGACTATAACGATGTTCGCATCCCCACTGCTAAACGATAACGCTCTGTAAAAAGTGGTGTAAAGCATGCAATGCACACTCCAACTGATAAAAATATACAGTATAACACACTAATAGAGCAGACATTGCGATGTAAGACTATAGGAAGGTCAAGATTACAAATGCATCCAAAAATGCTTCTCACCTTCATTCACCTTAAGTGAATGTAGCCTTGGCCAGGCGGGGTTGATGTCATCAGGCGGTACCCATCGTTCATTGGGTGTTTTGACCCTTATCCACAACACCCTCCGATGGTGGGTCGGCAGTGGTGGCCAAGTCACTGCCCATCTTCCCCTCATGGCTTCCAGCTCAACTCCTCCCTCCGGCTCCATAACCAGCAAGAGGCTCTTTCCGCTGCCTCCCCCATCCTGCGAGCTGCTGCCTTTCTGAACATTCTCCACACTGACTGAGCAGGAAATCCTCTACAGCCAACCTCGACCGGGTACAGCCATGCCTGCCATCCTTTCCCCCCTTTGGGAAGATCCCATTTGGTCCAGGCCCCTTGGGATGCCAGGTCCACTGCCCTTGACCTGTCTTTCCTCTTCCAGGTTCCGTACCTCCTCTGGAATCATAGCTCTTCTGTCACTGGTTCCTGGTTTCTGCCTTACTCCACTGTTGGAACTGGGAGGTTCCAAGACCCTGTCTTCCCGTGCATGACGCTACAATGACATCACGCAGCTTCACCATGCTCTCAGCCTGTGCAGCAGATGAATCAGCTGCCCACTTGCGTCCTGATCTTGCATGTCTGACTTGTTCCTCCTGGGAGTCTCTGTATGTCATTACGACTCTATACTTTGCAACTTTGAATTCCTCTACCACGGATGACAGGGGAAGTTGAAGCTGCCCTGATCTTATGTAAAGTCCTGCTATAATAACATCTTACGTATTCTTGAATTTGGGTACATTACCGCCAACGGTGTGCAGGTGTTAGATATGTGCAGACCACCGGAACAGACATGAGACAACACCAACAGTGTGATGATAACATCCAAAACAGGATTCACTCTGTGGTTTCTGTGACATGAGAAATACTCTCAAAGTACTAATGTTTAAAAATACACAGATCTAAGCCCCAGCGAGTGGAAAACTTGCGTGACTGACCCACTCGTGTTGTACAAATACACCATCTCTCATCAGTTGTGCCATGTTGTAAATTCAGATGGATTTTGATTGGCTGTCAGTGTTTCTAACGTTCATCAAATCGATCTAAAAGTGATCCCATCGACATCTCTCGCCACTGTTGTTATTGGTGGGAGAGTGGACTCCACCATCCACTTGAGTAAGAACAGTTTTTAAAACTACTATTGTAGTTATTGTTCTTGGTGTGGATGGCCCATAAGATAAGATAAGCCCTTATATGATGGAATTGTTTATGACCTACATGTGACTGTAACTTGAGTGCTATTAAATTTCTTTGTGACATGATTTGAAGCAGTTAACCCTTGCACTGCATGTATTATGTATACATTAATGAATGTCCTCTTATGTCCCCTGTAGGTGTCAAACAAACTCTTCCATTCGGTCAAATAAATTCCTCCTGTTGCACCACTGGCTGATGACATTCTTCAAATATTGTATTATGAGGAGAACATGGTTTTAAGTACATTCATTTGTGGATCTACTATATGTTGTAACTTTAAATGTATACTATACTGTATCTGTTTGTGTGAAGGAAGTATTTCATTAAATATAGATTTAAAACCTTACCTTGTGTCACAAGTGTATTTTATGACTAGAATCAGAAAAGGATTTATTGCCAAGTAAGTAACACTTACAAGGACCTTGCTTTGGTGGATGGTGCATACATACGTATGAAACACATTAATAGGAAAATAAACATTAAATGAAGAAACAAATGTGTACAGTATAACTTTAACAATAAGCATATATATCATAGAATCCAATACATTCCAAAATTATTTTTGTAAAGCTTAACACCTATAAAAAGAAAAATGATTTGTAAATCCTTTTCCG
The DNA here is from genome assembly GCA_026937815.1 of Etheostoma perlongum. Taxonomy (NCBI): domain Eukaryota; kingdom Metazoa; phylum Chordata; class Actinopteri; order Perciformes; family Percidae; genus Etheostoma; species Etheostoma perlongum. The sequence continues at coordinate 20,061,672 of CM049379.1, forward strand.
TATTCAATTGAATACACTACAAAGACAAGATATTTAATGTTCAAACTCATAAACTTTATAGTTGTTTCTTTTGCAAATATGCACGCATGTTAAATTTGATGCCTGCAACACGTTCCTAAAAAGCTGGGATGGGCATGTTTACCACTGTGTTACATCACTTTTTCTTTTAACAACACTCAATAGGCATTTGAGAACTGAGGACATTTATTGTTAAAGCTTTGCAGGTGGAAGTCTTTCCTATTCTTGCTTAATGTACGACTTCAGTTGCTCAACAGTCCGCGGTTTCCGTTGTCATATTTTGCACTTAATAATGCGCCACACATTTTCAATGGGAGACAGGTCTGGGCTGCAGGCAGGCCAGTCTGGTACCCACACTCTTATACTACGAACCCACGCTGTTGTAATACGCGTAGAATGTGCCTGGGCATTGTCTTGCTAAAATTAGCAGGGACGTCCCTGAAAAACATTTGGCTTGGATGGCAGCATACCGGTATGTTGCTCCCAAACCTCTATGTACATTTCCACATTAAAGGTTCCTTCACAGATGTACAAGTTATCCATGCCATGGGCACCAAACACCCCCGATACATCACAGATGCTGGCTTTTGAACTTTGCCCTGCAAACAATCTGGACGTCCCCGGATCTGGATGTCCTCCAGGGACATCATGTTCTTTGTTCAATGTTCAATTCTTTATTGTCAAAGGTTCAATACAAAGGTACACACAAATACGTAGAAGAGACGTTACAAAACAGAAAAAACTAAAGAAAATACAAAAAAAAAAAAACATTTACATTTCAAAATGCCAGAGAAACTGTCATATCATTTCATATTGTATTCATTTAATAAAGTAAAGGTCTCATAATGGGTTTTTTGTTTTTAATATTACATTTTTAAAAAGGTGCTAAATTGCTGAAATTCATTATTAAATTGTAGAAAAGTTGGCTTGGTTCTTATCTCTTTCACTTTGGGTTCTGTGAAGCATTTTGTAGGCCTATCTGTGTTTTGAAAATTGCTACATAAGTTAAGTTCCAAAAGCAGCACTAATGTATGCTTGTGTTATTACATTGGGATTGTCTCTGGTTTAGTTGGGATTTGTTTGATAAGACTTGCACGTTACGCTTATAAGATAGATAGATAGATAGAGATATATATAATTATATAGCCTTTTCAATAGCAATGTGCTTGAGTACAGAGTCAACACAACATAAAAGAGGTGTATCTGTCCAAATACTTATGTAATAAGAGCTGAGACAGCTGGTCATTTATCAAATATATCGAAAGTCGCAATAAGTATGCAATATTTAGTTTATTTTGTGGAGCTGTCCTGTTAACTTTATTTATATATTTTATACTGTCCAACCAGTAGAACCCGTCCTGTTCTGTAGACATGGTCCTTAGTTATTTATATTATAACTTTATTTATGTATTTTATACTGTCCAACCAGTAGAACCCGTCCTGTTCTGTAGACATGGTCCTTAGTTATTTATATTATAACTTTATTTATGTATTTTATACTGTCCAACCAGTAGAACCCGTCCTGTTCTGTAGACATGGTCCTTAGTTATTTATATTATAACTTTATTTATATATTTTATACTGTCCAACCAGTAGAACCCGTCCTGTTCTGTAGACATGGTCCTTAGTTATTTATATTATAACTTTATTTATGTATTTTATACTGTCCAACCAGTAGAACCCGTCCTGTTCTGTAGACATGGTCCTTAGTTATTTATATTATAACTTTATTTATGTATTTTATACTGTCCAACCAGTAGAACCCGTCCTGTTCTGTAGACATGGTCCTTAGTTATTTATATTATAACTTTATTTATGTATTTTATACTGTCCAACCAGTAGAACCCGTCCTGTTCTGTAGACATGGTCCTTAGTTATTTATATTATAACTTTATTTATATATTTTATACTGTCCAACCAGTAGAACCCGTCCTGTTCTGTAGACATGGTCCTTAGTTATTTATATTATAACTTGATTTATATTTTTTATACTGTCCAACCAGTAGAACCCGTCCTGTTCTGTAGACATGGTCCTTAGTTATTCATGTTGGACCAGTCCAATATAACTTTCAGTTAAAATAAACCTTGTGTTGTAAGAAAACTTGTTTAATTTGTTATGAATCTATTTTGTAATTTTATATATGTTTAAAAATATCGGAATTCATATCGATGTTGCAATATCACATTTTGTCAATGTACTGCAACCCTAGTGTGTGTGTGTGTGTGTGTGTGTGTGTGTGTGTGTGTGTGTGTGTGTGTGTGTGTGTGTGTGTGTGTGTGTGTGTGTGTGTGGGGGAGTGGGGCTGCTAAATGTCAAGGTCTGGGAGGCAATTGATGCAGAACAACGTGGTAGTACTGTGCGTGTGTGTGTGCTTGCGTGTGTGTGTGTGTGTGTGACAGAGAGAGAGACAAATATAAAAAGCTTCAAGTAGACTCTAATAATATAATCATATTGTTTCTTGTACTTAAATATCTGACTTTACGGTCACTATCTGTTTCTTCTTCCCTATCATATTTATGTGTGTGCAAATTATTTTTCTATAATACGTATTTATACCTATTATAGCCTACATCATATATGTGATGTAGGGGTATTTATACCTATTATAGCCTACATCATATATGTGATGTAGGGGTATTTATACCTATTGGTATTTTGCAAATACCTGTCATTTACAAATGATAGATACACCGAGGATGTCTGGTCTAGGGTCTAGGGTGACCAGACGTCCTCGGATTTAGGGGACAGTCCCCCGTTTTTGTCCCCTGACTAAATACAGAAGAAAAAACTACCTCTGTCCTTGTTCTTTTTTTTTTTTAAAGACACATTAGGTTTTTCAATCAGATTTATAGTCAAACTGGAAATATCCCCGTTGCTCTCCCTTTTCCGGGATTATGTTCCCAGTTCTGATCTCGGACGTCTGGTGAATTTATATCATATCAGAATATTCTATTACTGTTAAGCACACTTTGAATATTAAAATACGCCTAATCTTGTGTCCTGTATCATAGCTACATGTATGACCTTTGTAGCAAAAAAAAACCATGAAGACAAGATGGCGGCCCCAAATCTCGTCAGCGCCAATAGGCAGTAGCGGTCGATGCGGCGTCTACTCTTTATTATGTCTATGCTAGCACCTGCACTGGTCGCGCTAGCCGCGCTATCCTGGGGTGGCAGAGACGAAGATGTGCTAGGTGTTGTGGATCTGAGCTCTCCTTCATCTCCTGGTTGCAGATGATTCAGAGACCGCCCATGCACACAACGACTGTAACATTGTCCTTTTAATGGAAATAATTTCCACACTTTCAGATTACTTGGAGCTAGCATAGACAGTTAAAGAAGGGAGCTAGCCACCCACTCCGAACCTCAGCCTGCTCAACTTGTGCAGAAACATTAAAATAGACATAACCAGCTTTTTTAAATTGTTTTTGAAAACCAAACAACTATAAAAGTCACACTTACTCCCACTATGTATTGTTTGAAAAGGGCTGCCCGAAGCGTGGGTGCATACCGCTGAATTCACTAATGCTGGAAAATGGGCGGGGTTATACATTGAGGGGCGTTACACGTTTAACTCCGCCCCTCAACGTGTCTGCGGGTCTGCAGTCAAGGGCTTCTCCCAAAACCTATCCGGGTGACGTGTTTAGTGTAACCACTGTGATGTCTCCTATCCCCAACTGAATCTCTCGGAGCCCGTCAGGTTTGTGGTAACAGCAGGTTTATTCCTCATCTGCATTTATGACAAAAGACAATAGTGTAGAATGGTCATCTGATGTGGACAAACAGCGATTGCTCTGTCTAGGGGTAAATCCTCCGTTGCTTTTTGGATTACCCATAAAGTGTGTACTACTCTTAAAACTCACATTGATGGTTACAGTTTGACACATTGATCGTATAGTGGATTTAAACTCAAACTAAATAATTGAAACAACAAATTGTCCCTCTTACTTTTGGAATAAAGAAATAACATAATGTTATTACACAGAATTCCCTACAGTTACCTTTACATTTTTACAATTTATGTTAACAATTATATGAAAACAATAATGCAACGTCATTACATTTCAACACACAGGAGGCAAATAAACAGTAGAAAATACCTCAACCTTTAAATATTACAACAACATATGGTAACATACCTGCATTTATGACAAAAGACAATAGTGTAGAATGGTCATCTGATGTGGACAAACAGCGATTGCTCTGTCTGGAAAGACGGCATCGTGTTAAAGTTAGCTAGCTATAGAGATTTTCTACTGGCTATAAAACTCATAAACGGATGGTTAATTTCATAAAAACATGGCGAAATTAAATAAAGACACATAATATTCAACCAAATACATCTAGGTGAACTTTTACGTGCTTTTCAAATAAGTTAGCATTGTTTAGTCCACAGACATTCAGAGACACGTTACCTAGGGGTAAATCCTCCGTTGCTTTGAGGATTACCCATAATCCTTTGTCATTAATAGCGTACGCTGCAGGTACAACATTACGACACTAGGTGGCACAATAATCCCATTTAGTAGGATTTAACATGAACCTTTTTTAACTATGTTACATACACCCCCCCCTTAAATCCTGCTAAATTGGGGCACAATGAAAGACAAACACAGGTAAATACTAAACACAGGTGTCCCGTACTAGGAGCATAATGCGTTTCACGTCAGTTAGAAACTTTCCACTTAGAATTAAGTTAGTAAGGGAGCGGCCAAGTCCCATACTAACCAAGACACAAAAGATGCCGTGTACACCTCTCATATTGTAAACATTACTCAATATCAGACACCTCAAGCAAGTACATATACATATACATATACAAGCAATCTATCCAGAAAACATGTTCCTCACAAAAGACAATAAAGAATCAACTGTTGAAGCTGAGTCATCCACAAGTTGTTCATTCATTTCACAAATAAGTCGAACTGGGGGCTTAACGGGTCTACCTGCCCTAGTGTAGAGTGTAGTTGGCTGTGTGCAAACTACATGGTCCTGTGTGAATGCACCTGGCTGCATGTCAGTTACATGTCTGGGGAAGGGGACAGTAACTCTTTCCACTGAGGGCTGGAAGGGTCCGTCCTCAGGCAGCAAACACTCTGTAGAGGGTTCAGGGGAAGTAGATTGCTCTGCATGTACTGATGAAGCAGGGATATGCAAGCTCTCACACACAGCATGTGGGACCACATTCATGTCAGTCTCTGAGAGAGGGGCGCTCACAGTTACAACAGGTGAGCAATCGGGATGGCTGGCTGTAGCATCTTCATCATTAGCCTCATCCATTTGAAGCAACCACTTAAGTGTCCTTGTCTCACTGTCCTGCATGTCAACTGGAACCACAGGATCACTCTGCCCACTTCCATTAACTGATGAGCAGCCTGACTCCAAAATGTCGTGACCTCCTGCTGGGAGGAAACTCACCGGGAGTAGGAGGTTTCTGTGAACGACTTTTTTCTCTGGATGTCACTGGGTCAGTAATACAGTAAACATTGATTCCAGACTTCACAGACTTCACCTCATAAACTGTGGATTCCCACTTGTCTGCAATTTTCCTCTTCCCTCTCTCACCACGATTTGCGAGTAAAACTCTGTCACCAACAGTGAGTGGAGACCCTTTTGCTTTGCGGTTGTAGTTCTTTGACTGTCGAGCCTGCTCTGTCCGACTGTTTTCACGGGCAATTCGTGCAGCTTCAAACAGGTCACGTTTCAAGTGAGCGACAAACTCACGGTGGCTGACAACAGCACCGCTACGGAGGGTACGCTGGAACAAAACATCAACAGGCAGACGTGGAATTCTCCCAAACATGAGAAAGAAGGGCGCAAAACCTGTTGTCTCATGCTCAGTGCAATTGTAGCAGAACGTCAGCATCTGAAGCATCTGTGGCCACCTGGCTTTGGAATGGGGAGGCAGGGCCCTATCATGTTCCCAAGAGTCCTGTTGTATCGCTCAACAACTCCATTACCCATAGGATGGTATGGGGTGGTATGTGATTTCTGGACACCAGCCATCTCCAGGAGTTCTTTAATGAGTTGGCTCTCAAAATTAGCTCCTTGGTCAGAATGGATGCGTTTTGGGAAACCATATATGCAAAAGAAGTCATTCCAAAGACGACGGGCAACCTGCTTTGCTGACTGATTCTTACATGGGAATGCATGTGACAGCTTAGAAAAGTGATCTGTGACAACCAAAACATCCACACACTTCTTGTCTGTCTGCTCAGCAGTCCAAAAGTCGATACACACAAGTTCCATTGGTTCGGATGTGCAAATGCTTTCAAGAGGAGCACGGCCATTGGGCTCTGGGGTCTTTCCAACCACACAGCGAAAACAGTTCCTCACATGATTGATTATGTCACTTTCCATTCCTATCCAAAAGAACCTCTGCCTGGCGAGAGATAGTGTGCGAGCCTGTCCCTGATGACCAGCAGAATCATGGAGGCCGTGGAGGACCTGGGCTTTGAGGGAGTCTGGAACAACAAACTGGTGAATTGCCCTGTTCATTTGCCTGTCTTTCTTTACCTTGTACAACATGCCGTCTTTGATGGAGAGTTTGGGCCAGTGTCTTAACATTTTCATCACTCCACGAGACTCACCGGCACGTTCACGTCTAGTGGGCCTCCTGTGACGCTGGATATAAAACAGAACCCTGCCCAAGACGCCATCCTGCTCTTGAAGATTAACCAGTTCACTTCTTGGTAGAGAGGCAGTCTGGTCGACACAGACAAGCTGGGGTATAGCTGGTCCCGTTCCTCTCACTTGGCTAACACCTCCAGAGTCATGTGCTTCTAACACAGCTGAAACATCCTGTAGGGAGAGGAACCCCTGAGGGGAAGGTGGGGTGACAGCAGCATCTGTGGACTGATCAACCACTAACTGGCAGTTAGCAGCAGTATATCTAAATGCATCTTGTACTGTCTCATCCACCATTCCACTCACTTGGTTCAGCAACAAGACATAAGGTTCATTTACAAGACGATGGCCTATGCATGACTGGACGAATGGCTCCCTACTCAGAGCGTCTGCAACCACATTCTTTGTGCCAGGGACATAGCGCAGATCAAAACTGTATGCTGCGAGCTTTGAAACCCATCTTTGTTCACATGCATCTAACCTAGGCTTAGTCAAGATGTATGTTAATGGATTATTATCCGTCCAGACTGTGAAACGTTGTCCCTTCAGCCAGTGACTAAACTTGTCACAGACTGCCCATTTAAGAGCAAGAAACTCCAGCCGATGTGCTGGATAGTTCAGCTGGGATCGTGATAGGGTTTTACTGGCAAACGCCACTGGTCTGGCAACGTCTCCATCAGGAGGCAACTGTGAGAGGACGGCTCCTAGGCCATCAAAGGAGGCATCAACAGCGAGGATGAATGGTGCATTAAAGTCTGGGTGGGCCAAAGTGACGCTATGCAGAAGCTCATGCTTCAAAGTCTTGAATGCATCCCTGCACTCAACAGTCCAGTCAGCTGGAGACAGTCTGACATGGCCTTTCTTAAATTTCGGTTGACGGCCTTTCCCTCTTTTGTGTGGTGTAGCCGGCTCAGCCACAAGGTTGAACAGTGGCCTGGCTTTAGCAGAACATCCCTCAATAAAATGGTGGTAATAGAGAACCATTCCTAAGAAAGATCTGATTTTCTTAGCACATGGCGTCTCTCCATCAGATTCCATCAGGTCAGCTTCCTGCACATCACTTATAGCTTGCACTTTACTTGGATCTGTCTTAACACCATTTCCACATATGATGTGTCCCAAGAACTTAACAGACCGGCGAAGAAAGTAGCACTTCTTAGGTGAGAGCTTCAAGTTGTTAGCAGCAAGGCGTGAGAAAACCATCTGCAGACGTTCAAGTGCAATCTGTTCAGATGGTGCGTAGACCATAAGGTCATCCAGGTAACATAACAGGCTTGTGAAGTTCTCATCACCAAAGATGGACATCATCATGCGCATAAAGGTTGCAGGACTGTTTGTCAGGCCCTGAGGCATCCTGTTATATTCATGGAGGCCGAATGGGGAGGAGAACGCAGTGTACTTCTTGTCGTCCTCGTGCAGTCTGACATTGTAGAACCCTGACGTGAGGTCCATTGTTGAGAAGAACACGTTGCCACCAATAGCAGCGAGGGCGTCTGTCTGATGAGGCAACGGATGTGCATCTTTCACTGTTCTTGCATTCAACCACCTGAAGTCATTACAGATGCGAAGATCACCACTTTGCTTGACAACCAGGACGAGGGGATGAATACTCGCTCTGAGACTTACGAATTATCCCCAATTCCTCCATTTCATTTAGCGCCGTCCGAAGCTTGTCATAATGGCATGGTGGGACCCGCCTGTACGGAAAGTCTGAAGGGCTTATCATCCATTAGGCGGATTCTGTGTACAAAATCTGTTGCCTCGCCACAGTCCATTTTGTGCCTCGAAAAGATGGACTCATACTGCTCAATGAGCTGCAGCAGCTTATCTTTCCACTCAGGAGAGACTTCACAAGAAGAGAGGTCCAAATCCTGCAAGCCCATGTCAGTCAAAATTTTTTGATATTTCACCCTCTGACCTAGGTGCAGGTGATGAGCTCCGTGTGTACTGCGTATTAGACTGGATGCGTTCGGCTCAGGTAAGTCCTGCACGGAAAGACAGGGTGACACATCAGCAACTTTTGCATTCCTTTTAAGGGTGAGTGGCTTCTCAGTGGGATTTACTATTTTGACTGGAACCCATCCATCTCCCCATACGAAGTGACAACTCTCCCCACCAGAATTTGTGCAGGTCTGGATTTGGACTGAGTGGGTTCAATGACAACTGTACTTCCCACCGCAGAAACATCAGATGCAGGGAGTTTAGCCCACACCAAATGTTCAGACATCGGTTGTAGAGTGACACATGTCTTGAGCTTTGCCGTGCCAATTTTAAGCGGTGTTGCTCCACATCCGTCTGAGCAGGACAACAACGATAAGAAATGGGGCAAGTCATCAGCTTGGGCACAACTCACTGTGGATGTGATATTTCGGCTCCCAATAGTGTCTCTCAGCTGTGAAATGAGCCACTTGATAGCATTACTACCAAGGATCATGTCGTCGGTTTGGCCTGGCACCACTAGAACAGGAATTATCACCTTATAGCCATAAACTGATGCAGTGAGGTCATACATGGCAGAAGGTGTGACCAGATGACCCCCACAACCGACAATAACAAAGTCCTCAGCTGTTTTCTTTTTCAATGCCAGGGATAGACTGTGAAAGTTTTGTCTCGGTTGTTTCACTTATAGTGCATGCCATAGATCCACTGTCCACTAGTGCTCTAAGAACATGACCACAATCAGTAGATACATCTGTGTAGAAAAGGCTGTCAGTATATGAAAGTCTTTGCAAGCCTTGCACAATCAGTGTTTTTTGTGATGGCACTACACTGCTGTAGGCATGACACAACGTTTCATAATCATTAATGTCAGTCAAATCCAAGGTGGGAGGTTTACTCACTCGATCTGCGCTGTCCTCCCCTGCACGCAGATCATTCAGTTTCCCTGCTGAAAACGTGGAGGGGGGCGTCTCCCCTCTGGGCAGTTGCGTCTCGAATGGCCAGGTAAGTGACACAGGAAACACAGTCTGTTCTCCCGACAGTGTGTGAGGGCAGAGTGGGAGCTGTCATTACATATGGAACATGGCATGTCTCTCAAGCCCTCAATCTGTGGAAGTCTGCTGTTGGCATTTGGCCTCTTATTGGCTTGAGCATAACCTGGGCCCTGAAGCAACACTTTTTCCAGCATTCCAATCAACCTCTCTAGGGTGGAGGTGTCTTGACTTACAGCTGGTTTCTGTTCCGTAATGTCTGAAACTAAAGGAGTGTTGGGGCTAACCTCGACTTTATTCATGTTGATTTGTCTACTCTTCTCAGTAGAAGACCTGAGTCCCTTCTCTAGGTGGTATTCATCCAGCACTTCCTGAACCTCACGAGCTGACCACTTATCAACCGTCTTGGACCTAAAGGTAAGAGCTAAATCTCTACTAGGGCAGTGTCTGATGAACATACGTGTGATTTCAACACTTGGGTCGTCAAACCTTTTTCCCTGCTCTCTAAGGCAGCTTGTAGCATCATCAGCAGCTCTGTTCAGTCTAAGCCAATACTCATAGGGGTCCTCTTGGTCGTTTGGCAAGGTAGAATAAAAGTCAGCCAGGGGTACTGAGGAGCAATGGCTTGAACCAAAATGTTTGCGCAGGAGCCCGTAGATGGCCTGTGGGTTATGCTGGACATCTATTTCACCATTTCTAATCCCAAATCTCACAACGTCCTTTGCTCTGCCTCTCAGGTGGATCAGAATTTCTTCAGCTTGATTTTCCAGCTGAACACCGCTCTTTCTTATGTAATTCTTCATTGAGTCCTCCCATTCATCGACAGCCAGTGCATCTGAACTCTCCCCTCGGAAAACTGGTGGGTCTTTCACTCCTCTCTGAGTGACCAGCTGGACTTGGGAAAGATCTAGCGTGTCAACGGGGGAATGAGGCTTTTTGTATTGCATGCACCCTCTCGGTTTGCATGCACAGTAGCAGTAGGGGTAGATGTGCTGAGGTGTGACATAATGCTATCAGCTAGCTGCTTCCCTATCTGCTGCACAATGGTGCTCATTTGGTCAACTAGTCTCACATCATGAGGGGAGGGTCAGGAACTGATGTGCTAGTGCACTGTGGTGGGTGTAACTCAATCGTAGGGTGACTGTGGGGTGCCACTACATCCCTATGTCTGAAAGGGCTGTGAACAGAATCCTCACCAAAAGATGTCCTATCCCCCCCTTGAGGATCGCCCAGTGAGAACGGAACAGGCGTGCTATGTAACCCTCTACCTCTACCAACACTTAGAGGAGTCATTTCAGAGGCAGTAAATTTGCTGACACTCATACCGGGAACCCTGACTTAGATAAAATGGCAGTCTGAAGTAAATATGGCAGTCGAATACACAGATGAAAGAAGTGCAGCTCCACAACGATGCAGTGGTTAGAAGACACCAGCCCGGTCCGGCGTAGTCATGGACGAGTCACGGCACCAATGTAACCACTGTGATGTCTCCTATCCCCAACTGAATCTCTCGGAGCCCGTCAGGTTTGTGGTAACAGCAGGTTTATTCCTCATCTGCATTTATGACAAAAGACAATAGTGTAGAATGGTCATCTGATGTGGACAAACAGCGATTGCTCTGTCTGGAAAGACGGCATCGTGTTAAAGTTAGCTAGCTATAGAGATTTTCTACTGGCTATAAAACTCATAAACGGATGGTTAATTTCATAAAAACATGGCGAAATTAAATAAAGACACATAATATTCAACCAAATACATCTAGGTGAACTTTTACGTGCTTTTCAAATAAGTTAGCATTGTTTAGTCCACAGACATTCAGAGACACGTTACCTAGGGGTAAATCCTCCGTTGCTTTGAGGATTACCCATAATCCTTTGTCATTAATAGCGTACGCTGCAGGTACAACATTACGACACTAGGTGGCACAATAATCCCATTTAGTAGGATTTAACATGAACCTTTTTAACTATGTTACATTAGCAGCGGGCATTAGTTTGAGTTAGCCATAGAATAAAAGACAGGTGACTTATGAACAAACGCGTGAGCCCCGCCCAGTTGTCGATCTTATAGCTCTCAGTCCATAACGACACACATGATCTAACGCCACTTTATTTCGCCTCAGTTAGCCAACTATTTATCTATCCTAGTGCTTGGAGCGAGAAGACAACCGGAGGTAAAATCATGGAAAATGTAAAGCAGATCCTTCAGGGAGTGGAGCTTGACAACCGGACAGTGGCACTACTGACGGGTGCTGCCTGCGGTGTGGGGGCTCTGGTGCTGGTGGTGCAGAAGGTCCGCAGCCACCAAGAGATGAAGGACAAGATCCAGAGAGCCAGAAACCGCAGGGCTGATAGCCTGCAGCGGGCGGAGCAGGCGGTGCAGCAGTACAAGAAGTCGGTGAGAGTTCAGATTTGAGTGCCTGTTTGGAGGGAAAGTTAAAATATATTTACGGACAGCTGGGGTCTCATTTATAAACGTGGCGTACGCACGAAACGGGGCTGAAAACGTGCGTACGCCACTTCACACGGTTGTGATTTATAAAAACAAAAACGCAAACTCTGATCCGTGCGTGCGCACATTTTGGAGACAATATGGGAATTGGCGACGCAGTTGGTGAGGAGGTGAACTGATGTCAGACTGTAGAAAGTAAATGTGGGAATAACGATTAGGCTACTCTTAATATTTAAGTACGACAATATGCCTCACGCATATTTTTTTACTCCATATAACCACATATCATGATTTAAGATTAAATCCAGCAGTGTTTGCGCTTGTACTGAGATAGAATTGTTCCATAAACACTTCAAACTCAAATCTTAAATAAAAATTCGATCTTAATATTTAATCGGTCCGACTGCATGGCATATAGCCTGCAGGATAGCATTTAATCATTTACCCTACATTAGATAACTGCAGAACACAGTGTACATAACTGAATGGCTGCATAGATCATCAAATGTCCAAGTCGAGCCCTTGCTCTTGCAATCATTACACTGAATGTTAATCATTACGAACTTTAATACATTGACAAAACCTGCATGAAGAAAAGTGTGTTGACCTATTACACTTTCGTCTTCAAATTGTATCTCTTGGTGACTTAGTTGATGCTGTGCTTAAGGCAACAATCACAAATGTTGTAAACAAAAAACCTGTGCGTAATGCTGATGGCACTGCAGGACGACTACGAAGAATCAGGAGAAAAAGAGATTTCAGGGACCATGACGATAACTGAATATGCCGATTTAAATTCCCTGATCTTGGCGCTATGAGGGTCAACCGTGCCATAGAGTTTAGTAAAATAATAGAGTCAGGATGGACAGAAGGATTGTCTCAAGGTTCATGCATGGGAGGACAGTATTACAATCTATGATACAAATAAAACCAATGGGAGAGGCTTTCTTCAGAGTTCCCACTGAATGTAATGTAACATATTCACTGTTCAAAAGGCATACATTTGGGATTAACACCTTCATCACATTCACAACAATATGAAACTATACATTATCTAAGGCGGTAATTCCCAATCAGGGCTACCTGTACCCAAGGGGGGTACTTCTGCTGTTGCCAGGGGTTACCTGGAAAGACTGTGGCAACTAATTTGAAAAAAACTGTTTAAACATTGTTGTGGACATTTTATGTTCATCAGGAGAGGAAAAGTTTTGAAGTGAGACTTTTGTTGCTGTGCAAGATTACTGAATTTTGTTACACTTTGCAAAGTATAATGGGCAAAACAGTTTCACGGAGTTAACAGCGGTAAATGTGTGACAGGGTCTGGCAAGGTTAAACAAAAATATCACGGTGTTATATTCTCTTTCTCTAGCGAGAGGAGACCTTGATTGGGAACATGCCTAATCTTAGCAAAACAATTAATCACTAACACCCAGACAAGTTGGAGCCGTTCTCTTCGCCGTTTCTTCATCTGTCCCCCATGCCTCAGAGTCTCTAGCAGTCATTTATCTTAGCTGCCAAAGACAACCTGGCGTTGTTTGGTCACGCACAGATAGAAAATATCCCAGCTCTGCACCCTTATCGATAAACATATGGACATCTGTATCTTTCAGACTACAGGGCACCGGCGTTGAGCTGGGGATTTAGGTGCTGACTCTGCTTCAGGGAGGACACATAAAAAATGAATTGAATGAAGTTGTTTAACTGAAAATCATAGTAATGATTAGCATAAATAATAATATGATTATATGAATACTAAAGAAGGATATATGAAACCATTACAACATCAAGTCAACTGTAACACCTGAACGCCACATATTACAATTATGTAAGAGTGTGTGAAAACTAGTCAACTATATTGTTGGGTATGGTTTGAATTTTATTCATTCCTTATTCCTCATTCGTTCCTCAGTAACGGTGTACTTCATCGTTAAGTGTTTGCTTTGTGTGTGAATTAATTTTCCACACATATGTTGCAATATCATATTGTGTTAATATGTGTGTTTATGTCCTCTCTAGCTTCCAGTGACCGACTCTGCTCATATCTTGATGCTGTCCCTGTCTGAGTTGACAAAGAAACTGCAGGAAGGCTCGCTGAGCCCCAAGGACGTGCTTTACACTTACATGGAAAAGGTTCAAAACCAACACGAAACTAGTCATTGTCATTCAATATTATGCCATCAGAAATACCATGTAAATGAATAATCAGTGTTTTGCTTAGTGCCTAGTAGAACTTTGTACCATTTAAAGGTTAACACACACACGCACGCACACCACACACACAGTACAGTATGTATGAATCAGTTTCTCAGAGTCAGTTTGTCCAAATGTGAATGCACTTGTACAATTATTCTTAATGGCATTCTTTATTATACAGTATGTCAGGTTTGTGTCTTTGATGTGCTCTCATCTAACACTGCTCTCTTTGCGTTCATTTTACAACACAAGAATCATGACTCTTTCTGCTTCTTTAAACACTGTGGGAATACTTTGGGCACATTGGGCATACTGTGGACAGCTGAGTCTATTTCATTTAAAGAATCAACTTTCAACTTATAAATATTCACAAAAGCAGATCTTTCCCATATCATCCTTAGTCAGATGGTCTCATTAAGTGATTTAATTGTGCATTGTTATCCATGCTGAGGCTGTTTGTGGAAGAAAATCCGTCCAACAAGCATTATACATTATACACAGCAGTGGTTTTATCCCATATGCTGGATGTAGGAGCTGGAGAAGCATTGTCTTCAGTCCTTTAGTAGTTATACTGTGCACTGTAGTGGAGGCAGTGAAGAAGCATCAGGCTAAAGTTTCTAGTGACCAAAATAACTATTTAGTAGGCTATAACTCTGAGGGGGAGCTGGTGTGGTGTTCTAAACACGACGTGGAGGAGAAGATTGTGTTCCAAGCTACGGAAACGCTTTAAGGGCCCCAATAAGTATATAGAGATAAGATAGAGTATATAGAGTATAGAGTGGGTCACAGTAGTGTTGTCCTCTGTAGTACCAGTAGGGGTTTTTTTATGGCAGAATTTAAAATAAACTGGACAACAATTTAGTTTTTCTATGTAGTCCTACTCTACTGCACTGTATATAGATAGATGACAATACAGTCTGTTGTCTAATAGTTTAGCCTTGAATTAGCTGCAGCCCTGAGCCTTTTGCTACCGTAAACAGAACTTTCAACTAAGAGATGTGGGAATCTGCGTCCACATTTGCAGAATAGCCAATTGTAACATTCTCTGAAATGACCTGTCATTGGCCAAAGTCTCCCATCATGGGCTAGATTATCTGAAGCCTGAAAAAAAGAGCAACAAGGAGGTGAAGAAGTTTAGTTTTTTTCTCAGACCACCTGAATTACAATATGCAGAAATGTTATTATAAAATATTTTACCTCTACAGGAGACAGTTTTGTCTTAAAGAAGAAAATTTTATATGTACCCTACAGCTCTATACACCGTCATTTGTTCAAGGCTTTTTGCCCAATGTACTGTAGATACCATGAATTGTTAAATAATAAATTTTTTTCACTTGACTTTCATGTTCCACAAAACCAGGTGAGGAAAGGCATAAATCTGTTTGTTTTCCCACAGACTCTGGATGTAAACAAAGATCTGAACTGCTGCACGGGGATCTTGTTAGAGAGTTTTGACCAGCTGAAAACTATTTCTACAAACAAGGAAGGTCTCTTGTATGGAGTTCCCGTTAGCATCAAAGAAAACTTTGCATACAAGGTATTTTTTAGCTCTTTATCACTTGCATCTTTAGATAGATGGATAGATTTTTGTTGTCCCTAAAGGGGGGAAATTTGTTATTTTGTGATAATTTCTGCCTCCAGAATATAGATACATTTTTTTATACAACAACATACAGTATAAATACATCTGTACAGAATGCATAGTGTGTTAGTGAGTGTTTCCACCTCAAGTGTCCTGTACCTGCAATCAGATGGGGAGGGAGTGGACACTAGGTTGAGGAGGGGTTCAGGGTCGTGTACTATGGTTACTGTCATGTGAGTGATGGCTCTGTCACTGAAATCAGGGAAGTTGGGGTTGGGAGATCAATGATTTAGACTTTTGTGTGAAGTACAGGACAGCATTTTCTTGTTGGTGACAGATAGCATCGTGATGATTGCAATTATACTCGTATGCACTTGTAAAACTATTATGGCATTCTCAATATAGCTCAGATTTATGTGGTTTACGTGCTCTTATCTAACACTGCTCTTTTTGCCTGTGTTCATTTACAACACAAGAACCATGACTCTTCTTGCGGTGTGGTCATTAATCTCGAACAGCCTGCGCAGCAGGACAGCGTGCTTGTGAAAGTTCTGAAGAGACAAGGAGCCATTCCCTTTGTGAGAACCAACTTGCCCCAAGCACTATTAAAGTAAATCCTTTCTTAATCAGGTTATGATTAGCTGTGACACAATGCAACGTGTACTCATGCAATTACATTTGGTTTTGGGGATCATAATGTTTTTGTATGTGCAAAGCCTTTGATGCTCGTTGCTTATGTGTGTTTTTCTTTTATTTCATCTCCAGTTATGACTGCAGTAACCCCATCTATGGGCAGACTGTGAACCCCCACAACCTCCAGAAGACATCCGGAGGTTCGTCCGGTGGGGAGGGGGCGCTTATTGCGGGAGGGGGCTCCGTGCTTGGTTTAGGCAGTGATATAGGAGGTAGCATCCGTATTCCTGCCTCATTCTGTGGGATCTGTGGCTTAAAGCCAACAGTGGGTCGACTTAGGTGAGCGTCTCTGCATCAGTTTTGGAAATTCACTAGTCATGACACTTTAATCGTTACTTTGTTTATATGTACGTTGTATTTCTTTTGTTCAGTTTACAGGGGTTGAACTCCATTTATCGAGGGCAAAAATCAGGTAAGTTACAGTTGTAACATCATTGACTACACACTGTCTGAAAAATGTGGTTGCTCTTCTTATGTTTATGCTTCTTATTAAATTAGTGTTGTCATCTCCTGGACCCATGGCGAGAGATGTGGACAGTCTGGCTCTGTGTATGCAGGCTCTGCTCTGCGACCACATGTTTTCTTTGGACCCCACGGTTCCACCCTTACCTTTTAATATGCAGGTTTGTCCACTACACAAAGAAAAGTAACGTTTTACCAGAGATTATGTACCAGACTACTTTTTTGGCTGCGACACTAACTGAGTCTCTTCTGACCAAGAAATAGTCTTGCACATAACCCTTGTAAAATGGCAAATTGTTGTATGTTTACACAATTTAAACAATAAAAAAATAGACAAATGGGATATAACAGTTAAATAGTAAGCTGGTAGTAGGCTAGCTCTTTCAAGTCTTCATGCAAACTTGCGGCTGAGAGTTGTATCAATCTTGTCATCAAACTCCCCGGCAAGAAAGTAAATAAGTGAATTTTCCAAAGGGTAATGTATGGCATACAAGGATATTTTACACAATAGTGTTCAACATCACAATATCCCTGTTCCCAAAGTCAGGTCTGTGCAGGAATAGTTCTCAAGTTGGCTGTAAAAGAACTTTACTGGCCTGCATAGAGCCCTGACTTCAACCCCAGCAAACACTTTACAGAGCTCGTGCAAAGTCTTGAAAGTTTGGAAAATGCTTGATTTTACCGGTTATGTTTTTAAGGTTAGTAATATGCTTGAATTTGAATATACTCCTTTAAAAATTCTATTTTTTCAACACAATCTGTTTTTTAATCAACATAATCACTTGTGTAAACCAATAATCTTTTATTATTTGAAATAAAACAGTCCCGTCTATGATAAATGTTTTGAGAGTCTGGAAATAGTTGGTTGAGGTACCATGACAGTGCTTGAATTTTACTCCTAAAAACCTGTAACCCCTTACTTTGGGATAAATTGGAACCTTATTACCCATCATCTGTAAACAACCTCACTATGTGGCTAAATGGGAACAAGTCCCTATAAACAGGTTTCAAGGTTTTGTGAAAAGCCTTCCCAGAAGAGTGGAGGCTGCCTTTGTGCTAAGCTAGGCCTAACACAGATCTTTGCACATATCATTTTTATCATTTTATGGACAGAATGACTCCTCATAACAGTTTTCTGTCAGAAACAAAAAGGTACTTTCAGATATTCCAAACTGCAGTTTACCATTTACTTCAGCTAAAATGTCTTGCCCTCAGATATACCAGAGCACCAACCCTCTCAGGATCGGTTACCTAGAAAGTGACGGCTACTCTCACACGTCTCCAAGCATGTCCCGAGGCATCAGAGAGGTCAAAGCTCTGTTAGAGCAAGCAGGGCACACTGTAAGACCACACCACTCAGAGACACACTGCACTCAAAAACTATATGATCTACGGCCACATCAAATATGTAATATATGAGCAATATGTTTTTAATGTAGTTACTTTTGTTACTCTCTTGTCACTCGTGCCTGTAGTTGGTGCCCTACACTCCTCTGAAGATCTCTTACGTAGTCCGTGAATTGCTTATAAAGGGTATCCTAGCAGATGGAGCTACCACCCTGCTTCAAAAACTGTAAGTTGAAATTTGCTTAAAATTGCCATTATTTAATCAGTGTAATCCTTGTTATTAACTTAATTCATATAATAATTGTGCGTATTTGAAGTGTTGAAGAACTATATCATATTAATAAGTCATATTTTTCATCTTTTGATGAAGAAATTGTTTTTGATAAATCGTTTACCCTTGAAAATGTGTAAAAGGCTTTTCATGAGTTTCTGGAGCTGAAGGTGATATCTTCGAATTGCTTGTTGCAAACAGTCCAAAACCCAAATATATTGAATTTACAGTTATATAAAACACAGGAAGGCAGCTAATTAGCTATTACTACAATAAACCATATTAAAATCCCTTAGACTAGATAGTTCTGTTTTGTGGCAATGATCTTTTGTTGCTTCTATTTTAGGGAGGGGAGCCCTGTGGACCCCTGTCTCAAAGCACAGGTTTTACCTTGCTATATTCCTACGTGGTTAAAGAAAATCCTCTCTTTCCTCCTTAAGCCCCTGGTGAGTTCTCTTCTTATGTAGACAGACATGCATAAATACTAAAGAAAATGTAATTTTTCCTTCGTTAAGTATGATATTAGCAGTAATTTGATAAAACAGTTGCTGTTTGGATTGACACTTAAAGTGTGTTTTCTGTCTCGAATGTCTTTTGCAGTCTCCTCGTGGATCTGACATCCTCAGTGCTTTGTGTGGAGTTGGGTGAGAAAGTTATTTGCCACTGACAGTTGTAGTGGGCAAAATGTTAAAACATACTAACTATTTCACTGCCTTGTTTCTAGTTCTGTTCCAGGTCTGTGGAAGCAGCACGCTGCCGTTGAGGTACTGTTAGTTATCAGCTAATGATGTTTGTGCATGTTTGAATGCACACAGGGGACATAAAATTCTCTTGTAATTTTCAAGGACTACATTCAGGAAACAATAGCAGCCTGGAGAAGATGCAACATAGACGTGCTGCTGTGCCCGGTGATCGGACCAGCCTACAACTTTCTCTTCTGCGGCAAGCTTTCCAGTACGGTTCACTGAACAGTTGTATTGTATGATAACTGAAAAGGCATTGTGAATGATTCTATATATAGGATCCTATATGTTTTCATTAATATTGGTCAGAGGTGTTTTGTCTTTGATAGTTTCTATAAATTGTGGATAGCTGAACACCATTAAAAACCGACCACTGCATGAACTGTTGTAGAGGCCAAAACGCTACAATAGGATGCAGTCTCCCTGCATATGATCACCAAACAGAACAGCAACGATATTACGGCTATAGAACCCAGGGTAACACAGTAAATAACCTGTTTCTAACTTCTGTCCTTTTAGCTGCTATCCCTCACACGATGCTATACAATCTCCTCACCTTTCCTGCCGGCGTTGTTCCTGTTTCCACGGTGACAACAGAGGATGAGGAGGAACTCAAGCACTATAAGGGCTTTTTTCAGGACCACTGGGACAAGCTCTTTAAACAGGTAAGAGACCGTGAGAGATGACTGGTACCAAATATTGTAATACAGTAGTAAAACTACACAGCCCTATACAACCCTAATAAATACCTTTTTGTGAAGTTATTTTTATTTTATTTTTTTACTGGAAGCTATAATGTGTTTTTCAGAGACAGATGATCATTTTGAGGCTGTTTTTCACTTTCCCCCAACTTAATGACTCATTTGTGTTACTGGCTTTGCCATTTAGATTCCCAAGAAGCAAAACAGACTCCACATTTTTTAACACTAGGAGGCAGAAAGATGCATTAAGCATTTCAACTGAATCTACTTATTCAACCAGTTCAAAGAGACAAATTATGATGTGAATTTATTTTTAAATAAAGCTGCAATTAACAGTTATTATATTTTTCAATTAATTGTCTGATTATTATTGTGATTAATGTCATGTTGTGTCTAAATGTCAAGACTAAAAGAATGTTAAGACTAAAATAAATTCATGGAAATAATATAGGTTCCATTATTTTTCAGTGTAATGGAGTAATGCCAATAAGCAACGTAAGATCCCTTAAAAAAGTAGTGTCACAGTTGGTCAGTAGGTGGAGGCAGAAGACTGTGGCGGTTCTGGTTGCCGACTGTTGACAGGTGTGGCGTTTGTGTTTAGGCTGTGTCTGGAGGCAAGGGTCTGCCGGTGGCGGTGCAGTGTGTCGCGCTGCCATGGCAGGATGAGCTCTGCCTGCGCTTCATGAAGGAGGTGGAACAACTGGTCAAACAGAGCAGAAAGTGTAAGGCCTGGAGGACATAGGTAGGGCTGCTAACTTCAGGGGCTTCAGGCCAAATCTGTTCTGAATACACTCGTGTGAAAACACAAACAACAGGCCAGTCTAAAAAATCATTAATGATGAAGGTGCTTTTTTAAGAAGCAATAACTGCACTAAACACCTGTTAACCGCATTAAAACAGTAAAGTAAAAACAAGTAAAAGTTAATTAATGTTGCTATGTTGAGTTTCTCTCTTCTGGTCTACAAGGATGACCTTATGCATCTTCTGCTCTTTGACTTTTTAGGGCCACAACAATTTAATAAATGTCAACTGTGATACTTTAAAGGTAATCATGTTTACTGATTTAAAAATGTTCACTCATATGTTAAATACATTAATTGACAAACCTCAGAATTAATTATTTTTTTGGTATGGTACTGATTATACATAAACTTAATTTTTTTGTATTTTGTTAAACATTTTGAGTCTAACTGACGTTGACTGACATGATTATATGATCTTTATGTTTTGTTTTGTGAAATTCAGGATCCGGTTTGGACATTAGTAGGTGTGTTTTTCCACCGCTGGCATTGTTCAATATTTCACGCAATATATACAGTACATGCTGTAGTAGAAATGGCCTAATTGCCTTTGCATAATGATGTCATCATTAGGCAAACAGGCAGCGCAACCACATGTGGAATATAATGTTTGTCTCTTTACAATAACTGACATATACTGTGATGTGATGACCAATAATAAAATAAAGCAACTGATTTTTCATAGAAAAACCGCTGCTGTTATTTGTTTCCACAATAGAAATGTTGAAATTTAAATGGTGAAAGTCACCAAGTTGTGATCCTCTGTTCCTTCCTCTGCTTATCTGTGTCCTCAGTTGTGATACATTTTGGAATTTTGTAATGTATTTTTTCTGGAGTTGATTTTTATAGCTTTTAAAACCTGTACAGTTGACACGTTCTTGACGTTGCATATTCAGCAAACGGAGTTTATAAAGTGTGGTTCACCCTCTAAGGCATCCAGCAACTGTGAGGGCACAAAACCACTTTCTTTACCTCTTTCTTCGTCCTCTCCCTCTTCATCACTGTACCAGAGATGAGCGCAGATCATTTTCATTCTTATTGTGAGTGATTGTCACTCTGATGCCTTAACAGGAAACGAGATAAAGGAGACTAATGATACATGGCGCCTCCATCTACAAGGCCAGTGCACCATGTCGTCATATTGTGATTACCCTGTGCTATTGTAAATATGTGTTTCTGTTGGGTTTACATAAATTTACATATGTTTTACAACTCTCCTGGGATGGGAAACCATTAAGGACAATGTTAGTGTTTTCCATTACAACGCCCACGTTTGCACTGCTGTCTCATTGAATGGAAATGGCCGTGTGTGTGAGGTAGAAGAAGGAGGGCACATTTGGCGAGGAGGGGAGCTGGAATTGAGAGGTTGTTCTTAGCATTATTTGGGGAACATAGAGAGAGAGTGTGTGGCTCTCGCTGTGCCACTCAGTCAGGGAGCATTAAGCCTTAAGAGGCAGTGAAGAGACTCAGGTCTTCAGAGGGAACTTGACATTGTTCATAAATCCCTCAGGATCTGAGACAGAAGCAATGACAAATACACAGACACATGCACAATGTCAGTCTTCACATTGCCCCATTAAATACATTTACCAATTACAATTTGGCAGTTGTGGGAATTATATTATATATTAAAATCAATTTAAATGTCATTAATATACTGTAGCACTACTCATCAGTTTGCCAAATATAAAATACCCATTTTAAGAAAGATGGTGACTATCTAAACACTGATTTCTGCTGATATTCCCATTTAATCGTAACATATTATTTCAGTTTTTGCAATTTTGCATTAATCACATAGACGCCACTTTAACATGTAAGACATGTAATGTGTTAGACTGTAATAAAAATGTCAGACTCTTAATGTTAGCTGTTTGGGCTAAGGGTACTGAAGATGAAAAATAGTCAGTTTTGGCAAACGCAAAGCATTTGCCTTTTAATAACGATGGATTAATGTAAACTCTCCCTGATAAATGAAAGTAATAGTAATTTTTGCTGACATTTTTCACAGAAAACAGGAAAAACACGACTGAAATCCATTTAGCTGCTTCAGTTTTAGGGTCCTGTGTTAACTCTGTTGTGAAAAGTTAAAGTATTGCCTGTGAAAAAGACCAATTAAACAAACAGGAAAAAAGACATTCAGAACAAGAGGACAAGGAGCAATATCGAAATATTAATAAGGACTCATTGATCAATATAAAGGAGAAATAGAAAGTGCGATTTGTACATATTAGTATAATGTACTATATATATTAGTATGTGTACATACTGTATACACCTGCAGTGTAATATATCAAAACAAAGAATTTGACATTTTGCATTATCGTTTTAAATCAATCGAAATGCTGTTATGTTATTGGGGCATTCAGCAAGTTGCGGCATTTGAACTACAAAACTAAAGCCCTCCATATTTGTAGTCACATCAAACTCTTCATAAGCATGCTAAAGCAAACACAAATTTGCGATTTCAACACAAAATCAATTGACTCCTTGTGAAATGTAAATGCGTCGCTAGTACTGTTGATCCCACTTATCAACGCCCCATTATTCAGCCTTTTGCAACTTTGAGCTACAGGTCAATATGCTTGATTACAATGGCTCTCACTGAGCTCCCCAAACAAACTGTGGGAGAGTCACGCTGCATAATTTAAGAATACCTGGGACCCGGATAGCTCAGTGGGCCCATATATACAGGTTGACTCTGACCCTTTGCTGCATGTCATTCCCCTGCTCTCTCTCCTTTCATGTCTTCAGCTGTATAATTTAAGACTACTTTTTGGTTACCATTGGCTGATGTGATATAAAGTCTTATTAGTAATATCAGTATCTGAAGGAAAACTTTCTAAATGGCATGATGTAGTTATGATGCTAAGCATAATATTGATCCATCAGCAAGTTTACAAAGTGTATAGTATCATGAAAGTTTGAGAGTTTAGATGTAAAGGGCATCTAGCCAAAGCTCAGCCTGTTGTAATCATACAGCAGAACCACCCAACAGCCCTGGCAAGCCAAGGTGCTCTTCTCATGTAACGTCTCATTGATAAGAGCAGCAAACACCTCATTTACAGGAACCTTAGGCTATAAGATCGGGTACTTTAAAAGCCATCCAAACCTATTCAGACCCTGTCTGTGTGCCAGCAAATAAAACGCCTTGATATCGCCTCAACTAAACAAGGATGATTCTGTCTTAATGTCCCATTTCAGGGACCAAGGAGTCCATAGTCTTTATGGCTTCACAGAATTGCAGGTAGTAATGTTTGACACAGCAGGGCTCTTGCCTTTCAGATGATCAAAGTGACAAGTTCAGCTTGCAACCAGAGCCACTTACAGGAGACATCAGGAAGCAGCAAGATTGGCAGCTTTTAGGTCTTTGGTCCATTTCATCAGCCATTACTACCAGCAGAGGCGACGTGCTGTGGAGGACTAGTGGGAGGAGGGGAAGGCAGATTAACAGAGAGCTGATACAGGTGTATAGGCGGTATCAAACAGCAGCTCTGTCAATACAGCAGGCTCCAAATTTCTTCAGAAGGGGCTGGGATCTCAAAAGTATGCCCACCAATTTCACTATGACAGGATTAACTGGGAGCTCCGTATGATTTTCGCAGATTCTGTGACTCAACAATTCAGTGATCCACGTTCTATCGGCTTTAAAGGCCCCTATCCCAAGTTTCAAAAGCTTACCCTTCGGACAAGGGACACTCTTTTTCTCCCATTGGGTTCCGCTTTCCCCCTTTTTTTTTGCTGCATTCAGTTGTTCATCAACCCCCGCATCCTCGCCAGCTCTCCCATCCTCCCTTCTCTGCACATCTGCTAGGTTTGAGTTTTCCTTTCTTCCTTCCAGCGCCTTGCTTGGCCCAAGGCCCTTATAGCCAAATTGGTTTACATTGGAGAGATAAATGCTCTGCAAATGCGCTTAAACACGTACAGTAAAAAATGCAGACAGTGCGTGTCAGGATTATCACCCAAGTCAGGGGGAGAAAGGAGAGCGTCTCTGTAGCACAAAGCTGGGGAGCCAGAGTGAAGCCTGTAGATATAGTCCGTCTCATCCACTTCTCAGGAGAAAGAGAGGAGGATTTAGCATTTGCATGCTAGTCTGTAATTCCTGGCATTATATAACTTGTCGGCAACAATCAAACTCCTGTGGTATTGTAAAAGTATTGTTTCACATGGGTGAGCAAAGTGTGGAGTTACACTCTTGGGGGAATGGGTTTTGGTGACAGCATGAA
This sequence comes from Etheostoma perlongum, assembly GCA_026937815.1. Lineage (NCBI taxonomy): Eukaryota > Metazoa > Chordata > Actinopteri > Perciformes > Percidae > Etheostoma > Etheostoma perlongum. Next base: position 20,086,717 of record CM049379.1, read on the forward strand.
GACAGCTGGTCCAAGATGCACAGCACAGACCACCCTATAAGCCCACTGAAGAACAAATGCAGGCCCAGCTGCAGAAGGTGACCTCAAAATCCTCTCAAAATATTCAGCTTATAGAGCATAAATGAGTCACCTGAACACGGCGAGTGATGTGTAAAAGAGGCTGATCAAAAGTGCTACATCCATGGAAGTAAAGAAATACAAAACTGTGCCCCCGAAGGACTGCTGTGAAATTCATATATTCACATGTGAAAATATGTAAATTATATTTCATATGTAAAATGTCTGAAAACCATATGTGCTTCTATGTAAATTCATTACATTTTAAATGTAGTTTCAAATGTGAATGTATCACCTGAAGCATGTTTCACAATAAATGTGAAATTGTGTTTTTCTCATGTGATGTCTTTCATTTCCCGTTTGAAATATCTAAAAATTATATGTGCACACATTATGTGAATTTATCACCACACATGCCACTTTCGGCAAATTTGGACATGTGGAAATGTTTTTTCACATTTGATGAAAATGTTAAAAACATGTACATTTTCTGTAGTCGTGTTTACCTCGGGGTCTCCAGATGGAAAATAGCGTGCGATCACATGTGGTACAAAGCATCTCATCATCTGCTTGAGATGAAAGTTTTTGTACATGATCCGGGAAAAAAACACCTTAAAAACCAGTCAAGAATATATACTTTAATATTTTATTTTTTAATTAAAATTAAAGCAATTAGAGCAATTTCCTAAAACAGCTTGCCACTGCCCTGTTTTGGAAATGTTGCTCAGACATTTACACTTGTTGAAACTATCTTCAGCTGCAGATGATATTTATGACAGCAAAGCGATGTACCAATGACTCAAAATAAACTACAATGCCTGTGACACAGAGGAATAAGCTATAACAGACAATACTTGTTAACACTTATCAATTCATTATTGTTTTTGGTGTTTTAATGGGATTTATTGACAATAAAAGAATATCACATTAATCCTACTTTAGAATGTGATAAATTAATCATTTCATAGAGCCACCTGTATATCCTAAAATGAGCCTACAAACATATTTGACACTCCCACATACAATAGTAGATGAACTGTCACAGGTGGAAGAGGTCTCACTTGGTGAAGACAGGTAGGGCTTATACAGACAAACTGGATCCTGAAGATCCTGAAACAGCTGCTGCTGTCCCTGTCCTCTAGCATCAGTGTAAAAATCACTCTACATGCTCTGCCAAGGGGATTTGGCTGTAAAACTTCCAAGATAGACCCCCACCCCACCCTTAAAAAAGCTCCCTTTTTCTCATCCCCACAACCTACCCCTCCCTCTAAATTAACGTCGCCCCCCTCAGACCTCCCAACACAAAGCCCTCAGAGCAAACCCAGCAGCACAGAAATCATAGCACACCATTCAATCATTGTTTTTTCCCCTCTCTCACCCCTTTTATGGTCCCTCTAAAGGGTTTTAGCAGGGCAGAGAAGGAGGGCTGTCACTGAGGAAACCTTAGCCCATTGATGAAGTGACAGGAGCTGCCAGAATATGATCCTAATCCTGTTTCCAGCATTCTTTTAGCCCGCTGGCATCGCAATTCCTCCACACATTCTCTGAGCTGTCAACTAGGAAAATCCCTCTAATAGCGCATTGCCCAGATACACATCAAAGAGCTCCTGGAAACCTTCAGCAGCTTAGCTGCCATAGGCACACACACACACACACACACACACACACACACACACGCACGCAAACCACATTCCCATTAACTTACACCAATATGATCTTTATGAACACACAAGACCCAGATGTTCATGACAAATTGACCACATTTGAAAGTATGCCTGAAAAAAGCCCAAAGGCATTTGTATAAATTGTCTTTGCAGCCCCAAAATTATTTTTATGCACTGTAACCTGCCCCATCCCAAACCACCCACCCCTCTCACCTCCTATTCTCCAGTTAGACAGTGATATAATCTTTACGGTCATGGCGCAAGGAAGCGGGAAAAGACCAGGAAAAACAGGTGTCTGAACTTTGCTGACTCCAGGAACCCTTTCAGTCCTATTTTATCTCATTCTATTCTTACTTAATCCATCGATATCCCAACCAAAGGTAATCTTCTTATGGCAAAGCATTCTGTTTCGGTGCAGCCAAACCTCAGCTGACAGCGTGGGGGAAGAGGGAAGCAGAGAGAGTGAAGGGTAGGTGGGTGTGTGGTGGATTGGAGACTCTTTAGAGCCTGACACTGTGCTTCAGTCATTTCATTTAGGATTAGTTATTCTGCACCGGGTGAACAAGTGGCAGGTTCTGCCCTATGTGGTGTGTAAACCTCACCATCGAGCATGGTAGACCTCCCGTGTTTGAATTATTTACGGTTCATCAAGATGTCTTCAGTGAAACATATTAACCAAACTTCATTTTTTTTTTTAACTATAAAGGGTTGAAGGTAATGTGTGGGGAAATCAAAACTGTTCATTAACATTCAGTTTTTTGTCATTCCCTCTCAACGCTGTCAGCCATCCAGAGAGGAGCTGGATTCGGCACAATCTAAACTAATCCCTCTCTTGTTGCACACTTCTTCTCACCGGAGAAACTTGGAGAAAATGTTTTGGATGTTTTTTTTCAAGACCTATATGTGAGTGCATGTTTGCATGCTGGTTTGTTGAATGTCCTGCTAAGTGATTATTCCTGGTTCATGATCTAGAGGGCTTGCCTGGTTTTCATCTGACTCCCTTTTTTGATGACTAAGCTCCAAAGATTCAGAAAACCACAAAAACAGTTCTGATAAATCAAAACTTCCATTAAGAAAATGTGATTTATGGCATTCATACACGGTCTCTATTCCCTCATTTCAACCCAAATATTTAAATGTAGGACTTGGATTGATTGCCTGTGTTGTTTTCTTGCACTTTTAATAACGGTTGTTTTGCTTTTGCTTTGTGTTGATTTCTTGAGCCATTGTTTTAGATCGAAGCTCCCTCCTTTTGAAAGTATCAAAAGGAGGCAGAGTGAGTCAGTTCAAGCAAATATTTTCATCTTACATTTCCAACCGACGACACTGAGAACATAAGTCATTCTTATTTGTGATTTATTCCCTTGCATTAAACAGATAAATTACTCACATTTTAAACAATTGAGAAATACATCTACAGTGATATAATACATGGAGAATGGGCTTGTGCGTCTTTGCGGAAGCCAGTGGCTCAGAAAAAGTGGTGACTCTGTCGAGTTCAGTCTGGCATCCGAGTTAACAAAAATATATGTCGGCTGAGTTCATATTTATTTGTCACTGTGCCTCCTCTGCAGTTTCTCTCCTTATTTCATTGCTGCTGTAGGTCCTTGACTTAAAGCCACAATTGTCGTTTCCTCTCAAATCCTTCACACAAAAGGAGACATGGAGTTCTTCTTTAGCCAGGCATATGGAGGTGAACACTGAGGGATATTTACAACGCTCAATGGATTCAGCTTAGTACTGTAACTTTAAACAATGTGTCATGTGTCATCTACAAAGAAATACAGTTGGGGATTATATTGAGTGATCAGAGCTTTGTTTCTGATATCAGATATGACTTCATTCTGTATTTTGCGGCTGTAAGCCATGCTTCAGAGGGGTGCATGCATGCATAGTTCAAGTTCAGGGATTCAATTGGAGAATATTTTAATATCTTAAATCTGTACTGGAATCAGCTCAAGACTTTCTGACTTCACAGAGGAGGCTGAAATAGTGAGCAGATAGCATTAGTAGAGATGGCTTCTGCCGTTGACCAGGAGGAGTCGAATACAAGCAAAGATTCACAGGCCTAAAGTACTGTTCAGTCACAGCTGCAGTCCAGGTGGGATTTTATTTTCATTAAGTCCATTGAGTGCTTGTTATAATCTTATTTTCTGTTACGTCTATCCAGAAAAGCTGTTCTTCATGTCCTGGCGTGCTCCTAATGGTAAGCTGCATGGTGACGATGAGGAGAATGGGGGTAGGTGTGTTATGTTGACAACCCTGGGCCCCAAACTGAGGGAGGGCACCTAAAGTGCCTGCTCTAAAACATATTTTGAGGCCTTTGTGCGTGTCAAAAAATATGTTGTTTCTACTGTTTTTCACACTCCTTCGGTTTTGAAATTGGGTATATTTAAAATCTAGATGATGCAAATAAAACAGCAGTTAAATTACATGAAACTGGAAATTTGGACAGATTTTAAGGATGTGAGCCAACTGGGTAGCTGACGTTCAAATCTAAATCACTATTAAGTTTATGGAGATGTGTCTGTGTTTTTAATGGATAGTTGCTGACAGGGGTGAGAGGTCAAGTGGAAAATGAGGAGGGGCCCAGAGTCACCTCTTGTTTACAAGGCCCATAATTCACAGGTACAGCCCTGACTAGAGGGCGAACACTTGAACTGAGCAGCCTGAGCTTCAGTTAGGCAGCGTGTCCAATCCCAGCGAGGCTGCATGCTGCTTGGCCCTCATACGGAGGTTCTCGATGCTGGTGGTCTTGCTGTTGAGGCTGCCTGGTGCCTGCAGCAGCGGGCTATTCCATACCTGCTGGGCCTGCGACAGGGTCTGGTAGTAGGACGGGCAGGGCAGCGAGCTCAATGGCGACGGCATGTTGACGTTCATGCCCAGGTAGGGCAGAGAGGACGGCGTGCTCATTTCAAAGGACGGGTAGTGAACCAGGTTGTTGGTGGCGGCCATGTGCTGCCTAAACTGCTCCTGCAGCCGGAAGAGGCTGAGGGGAGATGAAGCGTAGGAGTTGCTCTGTGCCAAACCGCCGGTCACGCTGCTGGAGGACGGCAACGGGGGGGAGGAGCTCAGGGGAGAGTCTGAGAGACAGGAAGAGAGAAGAAAGACTTTAATATGTTTCACACACTGACCTGTCTTGTGTTGATTCATGTACACTATTGTGCACATGAACGTGATTAAATTCTTAAATATGACAAATATTCAAGGAATATATAAAGAAAAAAAGCAGCTACATTCATTAGACAGCAATATTTTTACCTGATGTGGGGCTCATCTGTTTACAGGACGGAGAGCTGCTGCCCAGCTGCGCTCTGCCCTCCCCCTGCGTCTCCTCCCTGATCTTCACCCTTGACTCCCCTCTCATTTCATCCTCTCTGTCAGCATTATCTTCTGCTGCTGACTCGCTGTCCGACGGCTCAGGGGAGGTGACGTTGACTTCCACACTCATCTCTCCAGGCTGGGGCCTTGTGGCTGCCAGCCTCTCTGTCTCTGACTGACAGGACGAAGAGGAGGAGGGAGGGGGTGGAGTGCGGGCCTCAGGAACTACAGTGGTGTTGGTGGTACTGGTAGAGTCAGTCTTGGAGTCCTCTGTAGAGCCCTCTGCAGTTTCGGACACCTCCTTCTGCTTCTGGAGCTGCTCCTTCTGCAGGCTGCGCTGCTTCTTACGGAACTTGGCCCGGCGGTTTTTGAACCAGACCTGACAGATGGATAGACAGACAGATTGTGTCAAGGACTGTTCAACTTCAAGTTCAAGTGAGTAACGTAACAGTGGACATCTTTAGGTTACAGCATATGATTGCCGTTTGTTCACATTTTGCAGCACTTTGTCTGTCCATAATCATTTCTAATGATACAATTGTCTTAAATTCCCCTTTAAGCCATAAAGCTGCAGCAGGCAAACAGCAGACAGGACAGATGTATTCTGAAGAGGTTTTACCTGAACGCGTGCCTCGGGCAGGTTGGTGCACATGGCCAGACGTTCACGCATCACCACATCAGGGTAGTGGGTCTTCTGAAAAGTTTTCTCCAGGGCCTCCAGCTGCTGGGCGGTGAAAGCTGTCCGACTGCGCCGCTGCTTTCGGTGCTGGGAGCCATATCGGGCCTCAAGGATAATGTCTTGAAATGTGCAGCCGTTGAGAAACAAGCAACAAGACCAGTTTAATTGAGGTACAGGTCAAAGGTCATTTAAGCACGCCAGAGATTAACACACATTGCATTGGTGTTAATACACAGTAAAGGATGGAGATCTTGAATGACATTAGCTGACTGTTAAACACTGAAACACAAAAAAAAGAGCAACTGGTTCTTACCAGCCAGTCTCTCTGCGAGAGTGAGGGCATGCACTGAGGGCCTGTAGTCAGGGGCGTGCTGGGCTTGTTGCGCCGCCTGCTGGTGGAGGTTGTACATGGCGCTCAGTGAGTTCATGGCGTGGAGAGAGTAGCCGTTCACCCCGTAGTGCTGCATGGCCGGCGGGCTGTCTGCAGAGAGGAGGACAAGCTGCTGTGAGTGTCAGGCCTGTTTAAAAAAAACAGTCCGTTTTAGTTGTAGTCCGTAGAAAGCGGAAACTTCAACACTTTGTATTATAACGTGTGTTGTAGGCTGACTAATTGAAATGGCAACAGGTGAAATATACCGTAGCCTACAAGCATTAAAGACAGCGCTGCTGAGAAAAAAAAATGATTCCTTAATTTTATCAAATGGAAATTGAGCAGAAAACTAAGAGGGACTTCTAATGATTTCAAAGAATTTAGCTGGCAACGTGTATGTCTTTTAGATCCAGTCAGATCACATTTAGGCAAAATGAATGTAACATTTTAGGAAACGTTTTGCTCACGGTATTTAAATCGTTCAAAAAAACATACGTCTTGGTTTAATAGTTTTGATGCAGTAACCTTCATAGTTTTCATTCACCATTTGATCGAAGTTTGCAGGGAAGTGTTTTATGAATCCACATCGCAACAGATATACTTTTAAGAGCGAACATGCAGAGATGTGCTCAATGACAATAAAAGACTATTATACTAATATTTAGTTCCAGTTAGTTTCATTCAGCAATAAAAAACGCAATGTAGCCTATAATGAGTAGCCTATTTTATTCACTAAAATAACACGTAGTAAAGGCCTACAACAACAGTTAAAAGTTTAAAATATTATGCTATACTTTTTTTCTTCTGTATTATATTTCGCATAATAATAAAAGTGTTAATATATGTTGTGATGTTTAAATGTACAAATAATAATAATAAATGATAAAGTATGGGAATTACTGAAGGAAAATTTAATTCGCCACACACACACACACACACACACACACAAACACAATATGCCAATTAAATTAATTCTAACCATTCTGCTCTATTATTTCTCCAGCTACCATCAAATGTAAATATCCAGTTTGAAGAATGTAAATGGAAAACATGTATTTAATGGAACGCTGAGAATTCCTCAGACTGGACATATATCCAGTAACATATATCTATAGCATATATCTATAACATGCATCTATAACATATATCTTCTGCTCCCTGAGGGTTGGTTAGTTTCTGTGTGGCGGCTCCCTGACGCCTGGAGGCTGGCGGAGACGTGAGGCTATTGTGGTTGCAAATAGGTTTCAACTATACAAAGTTATTAATTTATCATCAGGCCTGACACGTGAAAGATGGGCCAGTGTGTGTGTGTGTGTGTGTGTGTGCGTGTGTGTTAATGTGAGTGTTAGACTACTGTGCGTGTGTGTGGGCTATGTGATCTAAACGTGTGACTAATGCAATACCATTTTTGTGATTTCATTGCATTAGTTTACTAAACCAGCCTCTGGCTGCCTATGTAATCTGTTCGATTTTTTTTTTCTTTTTTTAAATCTGCAGCTTAGAAATTTGCTCTTCTTTCAGGACAATGTCACGTAGCCTCGGGCTGTGATTTAAGCCTAATTATGCAAATTGCCGTGGATTTATGAGTTATACAGCATTTAGGCTATAGACTGCCTCTAGGCCGGAGCTCTGGAATAGGCTATGGCGTCAATTCAACAGCCTTCTGTAATTAAACGACACAGGAAATGTATGGGGATAGTTAACATATGGTCAATTAAAACAACCAAAATAAACCTTCTTGCATAACGTTTTAAAAAGTCCCAAAATATGACATATATTTGTGTAATCAGCCTTAAAATAACTGTTAGTTATCGAACACTTTGATCAATAAACAATCGATTAACTTGAGGAAAACAGTCGCAATGCTACTGTAAGTTAGGGACCTCTGGAGATCGACGGACTGCACTTTTGATGATGGAGTTTGGACAACAAAACTCCGCGATATAAAAAAAAATAAAGTTAAAAAAAATAAAGCAATTTCAAATAGTTTTAAAATAAGACTTGTTAGGCTACAGAACTAATTCAGGAATACGTTCATCGCAAACTTCCATTCTGCCAAACGTCTTACCTCTCTTCTCTCTGTGTCTCTGAAGCAAAATATCTCCACTAGCAGCCAAATATGTTTCCTTTCAAATCTTCTTCTCTAAAATCCGCATGCGGTTGTTCACTTCTTCATTTTCATGAGCTTGTTCATTCACTTCGATATCCTGAATATCCCGCTCGGTCCGCTCCGTCCTCCGGCTCGTCTCTCTGTGGATGTGGGAGGATGCTGAGCTGCCATCTCCCGGCCTTTAAAGCGCGCACACGCTCCAACTCTGAGCCAATCACGTCGCCCCATTCCCCCCCCCGCCCCCCGCCCCTTCGCTCTCCTCCACATCTCACGTCTCTCTGCATCCGAGGTGCCGACTTTTCTGCTGCTGCTGCTGCCACTGTTGTTTTAGAGGAATAAAAAAAGAAACATTTTTTTGTTTTGGATGTAAGGTTGTTTTCTTTTGCCCAGACTTTTGTTATGTAGCCCACTGTTGTTATTTTGGAGGTGCTACTAATGCCAATGTTCCTAGTTCTACTGAGGATGCAGACTGCTGGCCTGTTTTCTTCATAATTTAAAACTGATTTGAAAAAATCTCAGCATGACGAGATGCATTTTAAGGTATTTCCAATAATTCTTGGCCTTCATTTCTTTTACAATTTTAATATCTTAGGGTTTACTTAAAATTGTGATGCTCATAATGAGCTAGCCTAAAGCCATTATGAGCCTGAACGTGTAATTGTTGTTTTTTCTTTTATAAATAGGCCTCTATATAGGCTACTAGTTTTCATACAAATATTTAACCAACCATTCTAGTTAGGCCATTCTTTTAACCACAGTCGTTTATTATTGCTTCACCCACAAACACAGTAGTGTTAAATGATCATAAAATGGCTATTTGTAGGTTTTAGGCTAATACATACAATAGCCTGATAATTGTAGAAAAAATTAAAGAAAAAGAATCCCCGGAGTCCTTCTCAAAAGTAAATATTTGCGTCATTAGATAATCAGTAAAGAATTATAAGCTTTAGAAAAAAAAGAAAATCCAACTTGATAAATGCTTGGAAAGAGGGTTTAAACACAGATCATGGTTAAATGATATGCAAATAGTCTATCCTAATGGCCTGTAGGCTAGCACATGTTTGCAGGGGCTTCTGACTCTCAGGTTAATTCCGCGCTTTAATTTTATTTCCCTCGTGCCTCGGTGTGGCTGCGTGTTTGGTGGGAATAGGCTACAGCTGAGGTGGAGAGATGCAGGCTGGTCTATACAGCTCCCCGGCCCCGAGGGATTTAGGTTAGGATTGGGTAGACAAGACGCCATTTCACCCTCCAAAAAAATGTCTTAAAATGACTGCTGGTAAGAGGATTAAAACAATAATGCCCTTCTCTTCTTCAAGGTTTTTAGAAAAGATTTCTTCTCCCGAAGAAAAACCGTTTAGGCTGGAATTAAGGGCAGCGAAAAGTAGCCTTTTAATGTAAAGCTTGCATATTTTGTTGAATTTTCTCTAAGAGAGTGAGAGAGAAAGAAAAGGGGACGGTGGGGTTGATCTTTGGCCACATTCATTCGCAGAACTTTAGAGTCCTGACAACAGCCTGCGTGAAAAGAAAATGGGATACTTGTATAGGTTACTGCCGCACTTCACTTCACAGAGATAACTATTGTCCTCACTCTTCTTTCTCTTTTTAGTGGCTTTCTCATAAAACTGGCAAAACCAGAATATGAAAGCAACAAAATCAAATAAATGAGTTTAGTGGACGATGGCATGCAACAAGTGGCTATCAGTACGAAAATGGATCGAATGGAAAAAAAGGAACAATAATAATAATATTTTTTTTTTAATTCTGAACTCATGCTTTCTTTTGTCATTAGGATATAGCTGAAGAGCATTTAGGCCTCGAGAGAAAAAAATCGGATTAACTTGTGAACCGATGGAAATAAGAACTTAAACTGGAGGTAAATCTGGCCAGTGTCTCTTTGTGGGAACCGTTTCTAAAGCAATTAAAGCGAGAAGGAATTCCTCTCAGCTGCTTTTCCTCAAATCAGCTTTTTGCGGAACTTAATGCGGGCTAATGTCCAGCATGGCTGAGGGCTTTAATGCAAGTGTCAAGAGGCTGTGCTATAAGAGGAAACTCACTTTACACTTTACATTTTAGGACAATTTAGACACTTTTTTGGACATACAAGCTATAGGCCTATTTCTTTTCAGAACAAATCATTAATAAAGTCTCAAACTGGTGTATATGAGGACCAATAATCAAAATTGTAAAATCTGTCATCTGGTAATATATTTATTTTACAAGGTAATAATGTGAAAAATAATGACATGTTAAAGCATTTTTTTCTTCTTCCTGAAGTTGAACTATGTTTTGTGCATCCGGGCCTTTAGTGAAGGAAATATGATGTCTTACATTATCTGGTCTAAAGTTGTGTTGATATAAGTTGAGTGTACTGTACATCAAGTTGCATAATTTGAATCTCCATTTTGACAATGACTCCAACTAACAGTTATTTTCATAATCGATTAATCTGCCTATTGTTTTCTGGATTAATTGTTCTATAAAATATTGAAAAACATCCACCAAAACTTCCAAGAGCTCATGTTGACATCAACAAACATCTTATTTTGTCAGACCCAAAACCTAAAGACAATCAGTTTGCAATGCCATAAAATGAAAAACATGCAAACTTTGGGTATTTTTGCATGAAAAAATTACTTGAACCATTAATCAAAAATCAAAATAGTTGCCGATTCATTTTCTGTCAACCATATTATCAATCGACATTCAGTTCTTTAGACTTTAAAAGGCACAACCAGTTGCAGATGTTTTATGTTGCAGAACTTGATTCTTTGAAGCCTGAGCATGATGGTAGTTCACCCATCTCTTTATTTACCATTTTCCCACTGCTTCTCATCCCGATCACTTTCAGGATCTCAGCACTGCTTGCTGCAGGCTAACTTTCTAAACCCCAAATTCATCTCCGATTTTTGTGGATTTCATAGGCGCACTCATTGTTCTCTGCACTCTGGCTTCATTCGAGCTTTATGGTGTTAAAGCCTCTCCTCAGATCTGAGTTATCGTCTTTGCTCTCAATCATCCTCCCGCCTGCTTTCTGAATATCAAAACTTTTATCCCTGCATCAGGACTTTGGCAGCCTAAAATCAAAGCTCAGCCGAGGAAGCTGCAGCGATTTATAAATCATGTTCAGTTTTTAATCAGGTTTATAACGCATGAACGTTTGTAATTTTACCCCTCAAATGGCTCCCTCTATTTCCAAGTGGCATTTTACATCAAATCGAGGAGAAAGTTTATGCCTTCAGCCTTCAGAGCCCATTAACTTTTATCATTAGATTTTCTTTAACATCATGAATACATTAGGTTTCAATCCAGCCACTCTGGCCTGCACATGCTCTTAGTCAAGGTTAGCTTGTGCTCATTTGGGTGAAATTAATCATTTTGATGTATGGTTTAGAATTGACTGCTTCCTTGGGACTTGTGTGACTGGAGTAACAAAGCAACTAGCCATTAGCATCCTCCGGCTGTGTATTAGCCGGGCATTCGCCTATAAGACTTTCCCCACACGTGTTGGATACCTGATTGTAAATGACAAATCTCTGGCTCCACAGCCTCTTTTTCTGTACTCAGTACATCTGTTACCATTGTATAAAAGGACAAAATCCCACTGTCTCTTATATACTGTGCATCTAATTAGTTGTACACTCCTTATCTCACATTCATATGCTGGACATACTTTTTTATCACTAAAAACACCAATGTTACAAGTATTGCAAGACATTATTCTTTATAACCAAAGGAAAGCGATGAAGTCTATTTACTGTGCGACAACACAAACATTTATCGGACAAACATCAGGCTTCTAAATGAAGGAGTTCCTGTAACCCAAGAAACCAATCCACATTTAAACTGGTCATGTTCAGAGTAAATAACACATCACAACAAACTAGTAGCAAATATTAGTTAAAAAAGGTATACGCTTTTGGGAGCAACATTATGATCTGCAAAATTGACGTAATCTCCATTATAAAGTTGGATGTGTTGAAAATGTTAGCAAACAATTGCCAATGTATGCATCCAGCAAACATGGAGGACCATTAGAATTCATGTGGAGTTGTGTTTTCTGGCCTTTTTTTTGCTCTGTTTTGGTCCCCACTAGCTCCTGAGGAAAACATATCTGGCTCTTTAGGTGCTAAATGCTCCATTATGTTCACCAGCAGCAGTTTGGTCCTGGGCAGGTATATACAGTCAGCCTATCAGAGCTTTTGTGCCAAAAAAAAAGCTGAAAGCACCTGCTGTAAATAACACCAATGAGAACAGAGAAAGTGAATCAAAAAACAAAAAAAAACAGCGAAAAGATGCTGAAACACTTTGTATAACTGGTGTGAACTTCAAACTAAGGTTAAATGTTCTTTCTTATGGTTCACATTAAGCATAGTATTATGTATCTAGTGCAGCTTGACTTAGTGTTGCACTCCTATAACATAGTCAAATTTAAGTAAATACAGTTTGAAATACAGTTTTAAAGAAATGTCAAAATTGATGCAGCAGAGGTACCATTTTTCTTATTACACTTTTTTGTTGTCAGAACCTGGGGCCTACATTACCTACAAATTGCAAATTGACATCTGACAATTATGTTGGATGCAGTGTATGCTCGTAGTTGCCCACCTCAAGCAAGAGATGAGGAGTGGGCTACAGAGGTCTGGTAAATTCACATCTTTCGCCTCACCTCCAGATTTTTTTCATTTTTACACTTATTGTCTTCAGTTCCAACTGACACTGACATCCCAGCTCCCTCTGGAGCCACATAAGGCTTTATATTTGTTTTCACATATGCAGTGCAGTAGTATTCCCTAAGACCTGTACAAAACAGACTTTGATGTGTAAAATTGGTGTACCCCTTTAAATATGCATCTTTGACTTTTCGCTTTGGTAGAAAAAGTTTCTCTGTCAAACGTTTGGTGGAAAAAAATTGTATTATGTAAGAATATTATAAATGGGACAGAGACACAGTAATTCTCTAAATGTGAGGCTGACCACAAGTTGTTCACTTTCACCATTGTTTCTCCTTGTATGATCCTGTAGACACAGCACACCATGCTGCAGCCAGGGCCGCTCCTCTGAACGGTTTCTCTGGCAGACTTGACATATCGAGGTTGGCAGGTTTGTTTCCTCCCTCTTTCTCAGAGCCGGTCTTTGGTTGTGCCCCTGAGGCTGCGGCCCAGCACAAGGGTTCCTATTGTCATGGCCTAATCCAGGGGCTACACAGCTTTAGCAACATGGTGGGATAAAAGCCCATCAAACCACTACTTTATGGGGGCAAATCTTTTCTAATCCCTCGCTTTATCTAAACAAAAGGAGAGAAACAAGAGGATAGAAAGAAATTGTGCAGACACAGGGCAAGACCGGGAGCTAAGATGCAAAGAAGTAGTTTCACTGGAGAAGCTAACCATTTTTGACAGGCTTTCACTAAAGGATTGACAAAAAACGGACACCAGTATTCGAAAAAAGGGCCGTACAAGGTCTTTTTTCTTTTCTAAAGTTAAGCCTTAAGATACTTAGAGGGATATGTCGAAATTAGTGAGATTAAATTCAAAAACCTTAACTATTAAGAGGACTTGGCAGGGGGCACCTGTCAGTTTTGAACGCTTTTAAAACTTGTTCTTGGTTTTCTTGGTTGATGTAAACAAGCGACAACTGTGTGATCTTGAACCTATTCTTTGCTCTTTTATCATACAGGGAAAAGGGAGTATGGGAATTTCTTTTTCCTGCCTCACACACACCGCTTAGAAAATCAGCTCCATCACACCGACTGTGTAACCACGACCTGTGTCCAAACCAAATTTACTTTCAAGATAACCCAGCATGAATCCTTTTACTGTAATTTCATGAATGGGAATTATTCAAAAAACACTAAATGACAGCTCCAAATTAGGCTTTTTATTTAATGTCTGTTTCTGAGACGCAAGCTACAGTTCTTCTGCGACACCATGGTTTGAACAGATCTTGTAAATTAGAGGACCCTGTAAACTTACATCTTTTGTGTGTGTGTGTGTGTGCGCACGCATGTATGCACTGTATGTGTGTTTCAGGGGTCAAATCCCCTGACCCCGTTTCATGTCTGCTGCCAATTCCAATTTCTATCTTTGCTCTGTGGCAACTCACTACAAATCCCAAGTGTCACATCTGCAAATGACTCTGTGAGTTAGAGGCTCCATTTTCTGCCACAGTGCCAATGCTCCACTAGAGGACCATTTGGAGCCCGCCGGTCACAGAGCCGAGCAGAGATTGAGAACAAGCCAGTTCGTTCTGGCTCTATGTACATAAACCACCACAGCCGGGGGGGCTTTCAGCGTCTCGCTCGCCCTCTCAGGTGTACGAACAGAAACATGGTGACATATATAATTCACTACCTGACAGTAAATACACTGTCCTCATCCGCACACAAAGTTCAGGCTTTTGAAATGTAATATACATCATGGAGGGCAAACTGATTTGTTATCATATTATATTTTGTTTTTATGATTTTTTGACAACGCACCCCCCCCGGCCATGTTGATGCCTCCTGAATGGGGTAATTAAGAGATAATAGGCTAGGGATGCTCTTCAGGGACTGAGTGATTAGTGATTCATTACATGAGCTTAGAACGAGGAAGAAGAGAGGAGGGAAGTGGTTGGGTTTCAGTGGGGGGGGGGGGCACACTGGAACAGCCTGACAAATTGCCATTGGATTTATCCAGGGTAATTAACTATCACCCAGGGAAAGGGCTGGGTCTGGGACTATTGGTAACCTACAGCAGAGTCACATAGTCATCACACATGTGCTGACTCTGTTTTTTCTTTTCTTCTGTTAATGGCTGTAAGTCCTTTTAATACTGCATTGTGTGTTCAGAAAAATAACAATACATGAACTATGAGATTTTGTGGGTGTAAAAATGGATTTCAATTTAAATGTTTTTTACTACTAAGTGGTTCTGCTTCATGCTAATAAGAAGAAATATTTCATATTCCCTCACACGGACGCCGTAATTCAATTTAAAACATTTTATTCATAGTATTAAATCATAACAAGAGTTACAGTAATTCCCCCAAAAGCAAGCATTTAGTGTGACAGTGGCCAGGAAAAACAAGGGAGAAACCTCGACAGACCCAAGCTCTTGGTACGGTCTGACGGTGCCGGTTGGGGGTGTGATGCACAGCGGCAATAATAGTCACAATAAACATAATAAAACTATGACCAGCAATAGTAGTTGTAGTAGTTCATGGCGTAGCAGGGCACTGCAGGGCGTAGCAGGACGTAACAGGACGCAACAGGGCAGTGCAGCGTATGGCAGGGTGTAGCAATGCATAGCAGGGTGCGGAGCAGAACTACGGCGACAGCTGCAACCATGATTTAGGTGCCACCCTAATCCAAGGAAAAAACATAAGGACTCTGGGGAATAAGTACCCCAGAGCAAAGTTAGTAACAAACGTTTCTGGGACATGGATGCACACAGATGGAAAGAGAGAGGAGCTCAGTGTGTCAACGGAAGTCCCCGGCAGTCTAAAACTATAACAGCATAATTAAGAGCTGAGCCAGTTCTATAAGGGATTGTAGATGAATCTGATGACTATTAAGAGAAGCAGAGAAGAGAAGCCTTAGTGTTTAGGTAAGTATATTCCATATTTACTTTAAATACAGACAGCAGGGAAACAGTCTGGCCCTATCAGAAGGTTAAAAACCTGTCTACAGCTCCTCTAAAGCTCACAAATCAAGACATTATATCTGGAGACACCAGACGGTTGCAGGGAATATGTTACCATGTTGTCAATGTTTAGGTTGCAACCCTATCTCCTAAAAATACATTGATATACTACTTAATGCAATATACACTGTTGAAAATGATTTTTACTTTAAAATTATGTCAGATATTTCCTTTAAAGTGGAAGTCCTCTCATTTTTACAGTTAATTAACATTGAACCTATGACCTGACGTTAACCAAACAGTATCCCCAAAGATTATTGCTGCATTCATAAGGTGTCAGAATAATCGGAAAAGTCAGCTCCCGACTGGGAAAATTCACATGAAAGTCAGAACAACAATTTGGTTCAAAAACATGTCGGTTACATTTTTACTACACAACTTGCGGATTTGGCGATAGATTACACAGTAACAGGGTGGAGGAAAGTAAATGATTAATCAATTAATGTATTGCAAAACTATTTTGTGCTCACATGTAATTTGCAATATGGTATTAGGTTAGTTTCTTTTTAGGGTTAACCCTGATAACAAGTCGGATATAGCAATCTTTTAGTGGTTTTAGGGAAATAAATCCTGGAAACAGCTATTTTTTGAGAGCACTGACTAATACACACAAAAGCAGCATCTGTCACAGAAATGTTTCAGTGCCAATAAATGGGCACTTTACAGCACAAAGTCATACCATCTTAGTTAGTTCTAACTTTGAAAGCACAATAAGCTTTACAGCTCATTTTAGCATCAACTTCACTTCTGAATTAGAAAGCGAAAAGAAACACTGATTGTCTTTTGAGAGAGGGGTAAACAGCAAACATAAAACAGTTGCCGGAAACCAAGTATTTACTTTAACAATTAAATAAAGAGTCTAACAAATGTAGTACTAGATGGTATTAAAAGTATTAAACTGTGAAGTTCAGCTGTATTCCCTTTTAAAAAGCATTGCGTGGCACCCTCAAATGGCTTCCATCCACTACTTGACTGCCATGATCCTGTAAAGTAGGAAAGTCTATATTCCCATCCTTCCAAAGCCAGCCTACCATCCAAGAGTAATCCTCTCTGGTCTATATCAGCCTCACAAAGCAGCGCACACTTACATGGAGAAGACAATTTTTTCTGTCTGTTTTATCTGATTTGGAAGCACTTAGAAACAGCTCTAAGTCTTCTCTCGATTAAAAGGACGAGGGAAAAACTCAGTGGGTGTGATAACTGCTCCCTTCTACAGCTACCTCTCATCATCCAACATCTGGCTATTGTTGTTAAATCTGCTTTAAAGCATCAGTGGGTCATCTGGATTCAAACATTTAGAGAATTGAGGCTCATCTGTTGAGATTAATTCACTGTTGAGTTGCACTGTTCTCTTTGGTCTTTTATCAGAATAAAGGCTGCTATTTCAAACACTTGTGAAAGTGCTGCTTTTCTGCCTAATATCCGATAAATAAGCTGCAATGAAGTCTAATGCAACTTTGTCTGAAGGTGTGTGCCCACATACATGTGCATAAACATGCACAAAAACATCACAGCTTTTTCAATTTTCCATTATCGTTCCTAACTCAGATGTTGTGGGCCCACAACACGAGAGCACAGTTCAAGTCAAGCTCTTCCCTCCATTAGCTCTATTAAGCAGTGTTTTATGAAATGAGAATAAGGGGTTGATTTATTGTTCTTTCATAATCCGGGTTAATGCCTTGTTCTGCAAAAAAAGGCTTTGGCTGGTGGTCAGGGCAGAACCACATCCAGCATTAACCCACTGACTAACCACTGCCTAAAGGGCCCCAGCATGACCATTTAAATAAGAGCCAGAAACTGTTTGTCAAGAATGGCCAAGGGTCAAAATTGTATGACTTGTGGAGGACAAATAATTAAAGTAAAAATAATTTTAAATAATAAAACATCATAAGAGACAGCAAAAACTGCATTTTTGCATATAAATAATTAAAAGATTTTGGGAAAAATGCACCCAAGTGCCACACATAACCCTTAAGAATAAATGATAAAAAGTCATATATTTCAGCCTCTTAAAAGGAAGTTTTTTTTCCTAGTGCTTGCTCTTGGTGGACTGTTGGGTTTCTGTAAATAACATCACAGAGTCTAGACCTGCTCTTTTATGAAAAGCGCTGTGAGATAACTATTGTTGTGATTTGGCGCTATATAAATAAAATTTAATTGAACTGAATATAATGTGTTGAACAAAATCATATTATACTATGTCGAAAAAAATTATGAAAAAGTAATAAAAATGTTTTAGTATAGTATGTAAAAAGTAATAAAAAAGTCATAGTATAGCATATCAAAAAGTCATAGTATGTCGAAAAAAGTGATAAAAAAAGTCACAGTATAGTATGTTGAAAGAAGTCGTAGTGTGGTATATCGAAAACCATTCATTGTATGGTATGTAGTATGTCAACAAAAGTCATAAAAAAGTACTCTACGTCGAAAAAACCTGGACTGGTAATCAAACCTGGGTCAGAGTCTTCAATGAGTACTTACCTGTTGGAGCAGTGCCAAACACAGAGCCACTGTGCCACAGAAGAATTATTGTTAAAAACAATAATTGCATAGTATGTTGTAAGAAGCTATTGAGAAGTCATAGTATGGTATGTCAAAAAAGTGATAAAAAAATCATAGTATGTATGTTGAGCAAAGTCATAGTATAGTATGTTGAAAAAAACGTCATGAAAAGGGCCAACACGGCAATAAAACCTGGTTTAGAGTCCTCAGTGACTACTTGTCTGTTGATCAGAGCCACTGTGCCACCTAAGAATTTATTACAAAGTCATAGTACGGCATGTCGGCAAAAAAATTTACTGTATAACAAAGTCTTAGTATAGTATGTCGAAAATACGTCATGAAAAGGTCTGCCATTATTACTTGTCTGTTTTAGCTATGCAAACCACCAAGCCACTGTGCCACCAAAGAACTTATGATCATTGTAATGACTTATCTCAAACAATCCATTAAAAAGTCGTAGTATGGTCTGTTGAAAAAAGTGATAATGGTATGTTGAAAAAAACCCATGAAAAGGTACAACCTAAACTGGGATTTGAACTTTGGTCAGAGTCTGCAATGAGTTATTGATGGTTAGCGTTTGAGCAGCACAAGCCACCAATCTACTGTGCCACCGAGGAGTGTATGTGAAAAACAGCATACATACATAGTATGTTAAAAAAGCCATTAAAAAGTAATAGAATGGTATGTCGAAAGAAGTAATACTAAATCATGGTATGAATGGCAAAAACAGTCATAGTAGAGGTGTGTAAAAAAATATATAAATGATAACAAAGTCATAGTAAAGTATGTTGATAAAAACATCGTGAATAGGGCCAACCCCGAGTGGCTTTTTTAATTAGTAGTAATAGCCATTAAAAAGGCAAATGGTATGTTGAAAAAAGTAATAAATGAGTCATAGTATAAATAGCATTGCGAAAGTTAAAAAAGTCACAGTATAGTAAGTCAAAAAAGTGATCACAAAGTCAAAAAGCTTGATAAAAGTGACAAAGTCATAGTTTAATATATTTTTTTAAAAAGTCCTAGTATTGTCGAAAAAAAAGGTCATGAAAAGGGACAGGGTCAAACCTGGGTCAGAGTCTGCAGAGACTACTTGCTGGTTGCCTGTTGGAGCAGTGCTAACCACTGAGACATTGCGCCGCCAAATAATTTATGCTGAAAACAATGATAGCATAGTATGTTGAAAAAAGCCTTTAAAACCGTCATAGTATGGTATGTCAAAAAAGTCAAAGTATAGTATGTTAAAAAAAAGTGATACAAATGACATAGTATAGTAAAAATCTGAGATTAACTGAATTGGCCCTGGTAAATTTACCATTCAAGAGGTCTGAAAAAATTCTACGTGAGCACCAGAAAGCATTTGCAAACATATTGATATATAATTTGTGTGGATAAAGTAAAAAATGTGGGCTTTTGTCCAGAAATGTTGAGGATGTGTTAAGAAGGGCTGTCAATAAAGAAATGTTTATGGCTTCATTTGGAGGCTTACTGAGCCAAGTGTCCTATTGCTTAAAGCCATAGTGCATAGTTTCTGTTGCCCCCATGAGAAATTCTAAGTAATGACAACAAAACTGTCGGGCGTCCACATGATACAAGCCTTCCGTGATTGCAAACAGCCCCCAACCCTCCTCCACGCAGTTGTTAGTAGGGGTGGGAATCACCAGACGCCTCCCGATACGATATCATCACGATACTTATGCCACGATACGATATTATTGCAATTTTGAACATATTGTAATATTCTGCGTTATTTTGCAATTTATATTTATCAAAATGGGATCGTCAAGCAGACAAACTGACCAACACATATATGATAAAAGATCAGTACTTGGCACCTATGTATGAATACAGTATTGCCACTGAAAATATTGCGATACTATGCTGTATCGATTTCCCCCCCACCACTAGTTGCTAGTAGCCAAGGAGGAGATTGAGGATTAAAAAATATGATGGACTTTTAAGAAGAGGTCATTATCTTCACTAGAGTAAGGGTTGGTCACCAGACGACACAATCTTTTGAACATGGCCACACTGAGAAATACAGAGAGAGAGTTTTGTGGAGCTGATTTAGCTTTGTAGCAACTAATTTGGCAATGGCTTGAATGTAACAGACGTTCATCAATATCAAAAGGTTACGCACTAAAGCTTTAAATTAGCACATTTGCTGAAAGTAGGAAGCATATCGAAATAATGGCGTATAAATGGTGTATGTGAAGAAAGAATTGGGGATATTAGAGCAAGCTAAACAACCTACAGTGAGTAGCCCTTAAAAATTCAGAAAACGCCTAAAAGTATTAATCAATTAATCAATTAATTCATCTTAAACAGTGATAACACAAAACTGTAAAGAAAACCAAAAAACTGAATAATTTTCTAATAGCTGAAGGTGACTAAAGGGAATGCTGCTGAATCAGCATTCACACAATAAAAGATTCCTGTTCTATTCTTATGCTGGATTTTCCATCGTCTACCTTTGTTACAAACTTTTATTACAGATATATTGGTAGAGTCTGTGTAACATGTTATAACTTACCTTAATTATAGCATGACAACAATGGGCAGCAAAGTTGATATCATATTCTATTGGGTTATAGCTGCAGATCTGCAAGTCTGCTCCCAGCCATTTAGCTCTAATTACATTGTGCTGGAAGCCTCCACAGAGAATGCAAGCCAGTGTGGAAATAAGTGCTTAAGAAATGACTGTGTGAGAGATGGCCCCAAGGCATCGAGGTGTCTGCAGAGACGCTGCGGTAGGCCACTTAACCTGGATACCTGCTCACACGGATTCCACCAATCAGGGACGAATGAAGAACATTTATTGTAATACCATGGTGAAAGCATGTTAACTTGCATCTGAATCCCTCTCAATACTGTAATGAAGGGAACAAAAACACTTGCTACACCCACAAATGAGCACCTCCTTCACCCTCAGAAACAGGGAATAAGAGAGGGAGCAGTGCTGGAAATTTGAGAGAGAGGCCTTAAGAATAAAAAGGAGTCTAGCTGGGCCCAAATGGCCATGTAAAGAGTCGGCTGGAGGAACCCGGGAGTGAGAACTGCTGTCTTCTCATTAGATAATCCCTCCAGCACACAGCAGCAGCAGGGGGGGCAGAGAGAGCCTGTTAAAGAGATCCCGAGACGATGGATATCTGTATGTATTTATCTATTTTCTAATGAGCTCTGCTTAGCTGTCCACCGAATTGGAACGTGGGCATGAGAAAAGTAAATACTGAAGAAAAAATACTTTCACGTGAGTCTGATTATGCAGGATATGAAATGGTAATGTGTTTTGCATACAAATATATTTTTTCATAAAACATATATTTTTTAAATACTGCTGCTCAAAAATCACACACATTTGTCACATTTCAAAAAAATGAGTACAGTATGCTTCATGGTGAGATTGACTACAATGGTTAATACGGTATGTGTGTGTGTGTGTGTATGTTTGTGTGTGTGTGTGTGTGTTTTGAGTGTGTTTTCCTTGCCTAAGGGTCCTGCTGCACACACCCCCACCCTGCAGAAGAGCCCTTTGGCAGAGATCTGACTCTACATGAATATGAATGAGGAGGTAACACACAAGGGAGAGCCGAGAAATCTGATGACAGTGCAGGAAAAGACCAGAGCATCTACGGGGATGTATAACTTCTCAGCCCTGCCACTGATATGATAAAGTGGCTGAATTTGAATATGTGTGTGTAAGGGTGTGTGTGTGTGTGTGCCTCGCCTCAGAGTGTGTCCCGTCAGATGGATATGAATAATGTATTGATATCCAGCCCCCTGTGGTAGTCCATACAATCCCGTGTGTGTGTTGTGTTTAGCCTGCCCAGCTGGCAGGGTCACAGGGGACGCACACACATTATGTCACAGTCCCAGGAGAGGTTAGGGTGCATGTTCCCTTTTTATCATCAATCAACAGAGCAAACTGTTTAACAACAACAATGAGGCAGTTAAGAGGCCCCTCAGTTCATGCCAGAAGTGGTGATAATTACCTTAACATGGAGTTGTCACTCTCCTCCCTGCTCAGCCTCTCCCTGCATCTGCCCATTTTGATTTTGTGCCGAGTCGAGCGTGACTCACTCACAAGTGAAACGGACAGTAATTGGTGAGATTGATTTTTAAAAGCTTATTCATTTGACCAGCACTGTGTCCATTTGGAGCCTTTTCATTAAGCTTGATAAATGCATCAATATGTTTCTTGATGCACTCATTATGGTTTCATTATCTTTCCAGAAACATCTTCTTCCTCATTGTAAAATGAATGAACTGAACTAGAATGAACTGCCTGTCCTGCCTAAATGCATTTACTTGTCTTTCCACACCTTAAACACTCTGACTGAATTTTATGATGTCAACCTAAATGCTTTACATATAGCATGTGCACAAATAGAAATAGATCAGAGTTCCTTAGGCAATCAAAACATTTGCCAAATACCATGGCAACATTGTGGCTCTTTCAGTAACATGTCTGTATAAAACCATAATGAAACATTAAATGGGCACCTCTGAGCGATGGCATTGACATCTTATCACCACAGAAAAGACTGTTGGAAAACAGTTGCCTATGTACACATCCAGAAGATACAAAGCAACATTTGTATTTTTTTAGATACATAATAACATAATATTAATTCGCCTTTTAGCTTTTTGTTTTCATCAAGTCCTGAGGGAAATATCTGACTTTTGTTGGCCAGCTTGTTGCGATGTGTCTGTCTGCTGTTTGGTGCTAAGTATGTATCATACAGTGGGTTTTTAGAGCTGAAAATGACGCTGATGAGAGCAGTGGGAGTCAACCAAAACACCAACAAGCTGCAGTTTGTAAAACCAAAACAATTAGCTAAAAGACGCTTAAACGCACCGTATAGCTGAGCTAACTGCAAAGTTGTTTGATAATTACCTGTGGGTTTGTTACTATGTGTAAGCCCTTTTACATAACACATACTCATTTTTCTTTGAACCGGTAGATGTTTACACTTGCTAGGCTCACGGTCTGCCGCACCTTCACCGGTGCCTGTCGGGTTAGCTGTGGGATCATCAGCTGGGGACTACAAGTCATTAATGTTTCGCTCCTTATCACGGAACACCTCATAGTGGCGGGGCTGTGCCCAGGGACGTCTCCCTCACACCCCTCACAGCTAACCCTTTCTTTAGGAGCTGTTAGCTCCCCAGATCTTGTCACGCTTCTTCAGCTATAACCAGAAGCTGGTTTTGTGAAGATCTTTGCCCCGTAGCCTTAGGTCTCGGAGCAGGGGTTGTGCAATGTTGAGCTCCTCACAAAACCCCTCATTCCAATCTCCACAGTACATTTTTCAGTTTCGTGCTCTATCCTCCTTCCCTGCACTCGACAACAAGGTATCCATATTTGGCTGCCTCCACCCCTTCCTCCCATGGCACAGTCAGTTCCACCAGCAACGCTGATTTAATTGCTGACCAGAGCACCATGTCTGGTCGCAGTGTGGTGCTGCAGATCTCCCTTAGAAAGTGGAGCTGCTTGCCCAGGTCAACCTCCATTTAATTATTTGTGAATATAATTTATTGAACCTTTATTCGAGAAATCGAGAAATCATTGAGGGGCGACCCTCATTCACAATGACATCAAGACAAATTACAAAGACAAAACAACAAACCAGAAAGAAGTGACACCATTAGAAGAAAAATAGACACTAAAACTCTTTTGAATTAGAAAAATATTTTTTTTATAAATAAATTAGGATAAAAAGGATGCAAATTAAAGTACAACTATATAAAGCAATTACAAGCAATTTCCATGTTCAGAAAGAGCTTGTGTAACATGAAGCAATAGCCAGTCAGCAGATATAAAATTAATAGAAGTAGCCAGCGATGTTTTATATTGCATATCTGCAAAAGGCTTTTTTTTTTTTTTTTTTTAAAATGTTGCATACAACTGGTAAAACATAATTTTCATATTTTATTCTCTCTTTAACAATTCACCAAATCCTTTATTGAACAACATATGGAGGTCAGCGTCTCTGCAGGAGCTGGTACCTAATTTCTATGACTTTCATTACCTCTGCCCTCTGGAACAGTTAGCCCTCCATTGGTTTCTGCTTTCCCCTGAAGTGTCAGCTACAATAAAGATATTTTCCTGGTATGATGTAAGTGATTCACCCCGAAGGTTGAAGAAGAGACAGGAAGAAAAAGAGTATATTTAATGACAGCAAAGTTGCAGGACACTCCAACTGAAACTTCATCAATGCGTACTAATGTGAAAACCGAGAGAAAACCAAAAGGGCAACCTATATTTTATTCCTTTATATTTGCATTGCACGGATGAGAATTGTGTGCTATTACATCCCAGTACAGCTCAGTGGAAAACACCTGCAAAGTTAAAAAAGTGGCTGAGTTCTTTATTAGTGTTGAGCAGGCTTGCAAAAGCAGACTCGCTTCCACAGAGTCGCATAGCCTTGAAACACAGAAACTAATCCATGATATTGATCAGTTTGTTTCATATCGGCCCCTGTAATCCATCAAGCTAACAGTGTGGGATAGGTCTAATTTATATCATCTGAAAGGTGTAATCAAAGATGAATGAACCCCAGCGTGATAGAAATGTGCACTGGGTCATAATTTCTACCACTGTGAGTAATGGTGGGAGGCGATAAACACAACAGCCGCTGCGGAAAATAAGTAGAACTAAACAGAAGGTTTGTACAGCCCAGCAGAGTGAATCATTTTATTAGATTTGTGCAATATGATACAAATAAATAAAATGACATGTGATATGCAAACTCATCTTTTGGATCTCCACAAAATGTTTTAGATACAGTTCAAAAACAGATATTTGACAGCAGTTTGATTCACGAAGCATGAAAACTTCTTCCTCAGCCAAACTTATTAAATTACCAGATACAACATGCATGTGATGACTATATATCTACAGCCATCTTTAGTTTTGATGAATTAATTATGAGTGTTGCAACAAAAAAACTTTAACAACAGCTTTGTCCATTGTGCAGTAGGGACGCTAATGTACATGGGACAACGCAGGCTGACCCAGAGGTAAAAGATGGCGGTGACAAGCTTCAAGAGTAGCTGTAGAGAGGGAGAGAGAGTAGCTGTAAATATATGTGTAAATATATATAAATGTTTCCTTTTAAAAAGCCACTTAAGAACTCCAACCCTTTAAATAAGGCCAGGAATAATCTGTTTCCTCCGTTGCGGTAGATCCAGCAGGGATTTGGAGAAACATTCGGCAGTGACACAGATCTACATAATCATTTTAAGTTTCTACCCGCTCCTTCCAATGATTCTCCTGCTGTCACTTTAGATACCGCTAAAACTGATTTGGGCTCCCTAATCTTCCAGTATTTCTTAGACTTTAAAAATCTCTAATATTATAAGGAGATTATTTCATTTATAATTGATTGAGTGCATTTGCCGGAGTGCCACTTCAAAGTTGCTGAATTAAAGATGCATTTAAGTAGCCTGGTGCCGGGCGCTGTGAGTCGCAGGGTGGGGTGGGAGGTTGCGTCGGGGGAGAGGATGGTGGAGGGGGTTTGGGAATAGTGGTGGGGGAAGCTTGTGTCTTCTCGGTGGAGAGAGCGGGGCTGATCCATGGAGATTTCTTAAAATGGGCTCTTGCAAAGAGCCTCGCTCGGAGAAGGCATCGGAGGACACTAGCCAATGGCAGCAGACCAGCCGTGGTGGGAATCTGTGTCTGTGTTGGTAAGACTCTTCAGTAAAGAGGTGGCTCTTTTACATTTACTCCCTTAGAAAAACTGCGTCAAGTCCTGTCCATCCTTAGAGTTCTTCTAAGAACACATCAAGAGGATGATTCCCAGGTGAAGTCTGCTCAGAGACTTTACCCAAATATCTTCCTTTCCACTCAAGGGAAACCACGCTGGACTGCCAAAAAGGTTTTTTTGAAAGCCTTTTTTTCTTAAGCTCTATCTTTGGATTTCCTGCACACAGGACCCTAAAATCTCCACAGACCAGGGCTAAATATGAAGCTCCCTGATTCCCCATCTTTCCCCTTCTCCAAACCGAACACAATTCAGGAGTCAGGCTCTCACCTCCTCATTGGCTTAGAAATACCTGCAACTCCCACTGGACCACTTTGAGGGTCTTCATTAATGCAGAGAGAGAGATAGGGAGTCTTTAAAGAAAATCCCCCCCAGCCCAAAAGAACAGGAAGAAGATATGGCCTATTGGAGAGCTCAGGCCTATTGGAGTGCTTAGTTCTGACTAAATGAATCTTGACAGTGAGGAGGATGCTCTCCTCCTGCCCAGTATTGTACAAGCCAACCATACACCCGCTCACATCCCATTGCCTTAGATGCTCTGATACCCCCCCCATCCTCCTCCTCCCCCTCCAAACCCCCCATCCACCAACACCACAACCACAGCCCCAACCAGATCATAATCCTCTTAACGCTCTGCCTTATTAACCACTCATCTAAATGACATGAAAGCAACCGGCTGGAGAGAGGGGAGAAAAAAAAGTAAATTATTTCCCCTGGAATAAAGTCCTGGCCCTTTCACCATACAGTACTTTGTATTTCACATTTGATTATGTGACAAGTGTATCTAAGTCTGCTCGGGGGCTCAAGAGAAATGTATTTCTGAGCCCATCAGGCACAGCAAATTTAAAAGAGGGTTCAATAGCCCTGTGATTGTACATGGACATACACACTGTGTCACATTAACACACACACACACACACACACACACACACACACACACACACACACACACACACACACACACACACACAGCTAAATTGAATTCCAATTAAGACAACTCCACACATGATGAATAAATGGATGATCCATTTGGCTCACATTTTCAATTGGATAAACTGATCCCTCTTACCCCCAGAGGAATCCACTCATTAGGGTCTATTTTTGAATTAAGGACTCCAGTTTCTATTTACCCACATTTGCCCCCACGTCCTTCATCACCACCCAGGCTGTACAACCACAACCTGGTGAACCTTTCTAATACTCGAAACTATCACCTGTAAATGAATTCTTGTTTCAACCATTTGACCCAATTTTTGCTCCAGAGGTAATAGAGGTTTGTCCCTCTGTGCAGGACAATGACTTATATTTAAAGAGTTAATTACACTTACACACACACACACACACACACACACACACACACAGTTAGGTCCCTGGACAAGTGTTAAACAAGTGTGAAGGAGTTATGGTTTATGACTGACATGGCTGCAAGAGCGCAGAGTCAGACTTTTAATATACCACTTCTCTTTATTTTATTTTTAATCTATCCTAAATAAAGTTAATAACTTATTTGATTAATAATGGTGTTCATGCTTCCTGTATTTTTTTAATCTGGCAACATGTATGCATATTGTATTATGACAGTAGAAATAAATGAAAAGAAAATACCCATTCAAATCAAAACAATTATTGACACTAAAACACACCAAAAGTTGTCTATTGACAGTAACAATTTCTCCAAAGTCAGCAGACAGCCAGAAATAATATTCACAGCATTGTGTCTACTGTCTGTCTTTTGTCCATGAACAAACCTGGCAACCCCCAAAGCTCCCAAGCGGTCTCGCCTGTGTTCTTCGGCATGTGGGCTGCAGTTCAGCATATACCGAAAGTGTGGAGGGCAGCTTATTAAAACCAGCAGCACTTTGTCTCACTGCTGAAGAGCCAGGTATTTCCCTAACGGGTTGGTGGAGACCAAAACAGAGTTAAAAGGAGATTGAAAATTGAACTTACATTCAACAGGTCCCATAACAAGTTCAACATATTAACTAGGGAGATATATGCCAATGTTCTATTTACTGCTTGTTCTACAGCCACAAAGTGGCCAAAGAAGATGTATCACTGCCGGTTTTAAGAAGCAATTCATATTATTTGTCCAGCACTTGAATACTGGAGTTTAGAGTATAGGGGCCCTCACTTTTCTACTTCTTCTACTTTTCTGCTTTTCTTACTTTTTGTTGGCATCACCACAAGGTTTTCATTCATCTCATCATTTACCACAACATCCTGGTATACTCAGTAAACTCTCTGTTTATCTCTCCTGCTTTAAAATGAGGTGCTAATTCGTAGTTCTTGACACAGACTCAGGAACTCACTAAGTCTCTCAGTGAAGGCCAGGAGCCACAGAATTGGGTTTTCACCCTGCAAGCTTGAAAAAAAACTAAGTTTATTCATTGTGTCTATTGTTTTAGGGGCAGAAGAGCTTGTTGTCATAAAATAATAAATCAGATAACTAAAATAGGTTAGAGAAGGCAGTAAAAATTGCACTCATCCTGATAATTTTAATAAACAGAAAAACATCTCCGAACTCGTCAGAGATTTATGCTTGTTTTAAAGAAAACACCCATTCTCTTAATGGTCAAACAGCCGGCCAATGTTTTAAATTCCTCATATACTTCTTGTCTCTCTTAAGCCAGTGTGTGGACTGTATTATCATGGCTGTGACAGAATCTCACACCACAACCATAAACGACACTATTTCAGGGTGTCTGGATCACAGTGCTGCCCTCGAATCTGTGCTTAGTCAGAATGAGCATCACCAACGAGCTTTGGCCACAATGAACTTTATCTTTGTATTTAAGATTAAAGTATTTCAGAGTACATCCTTTCCCCCCAACTCAGAACAGAGTACGAATGGGAGAGAATAAACATGTTTAAATAGCATATGGTAGATCAGATATGAACTGGTTTAACAGGCTGTTCTCCTCCGATTTGCTTTCAATTCTCTGTTGGTATCACTTGGACACTTTTTTGCATGAAATACAGCACAGGTCTGTGTTTGGACCTGCTGAGATAAAACCGAGCTGAAATTTGCCTTTCCTTTTACTCCCCTGAGTGAACACCCTACTCCTGTTAGGTTGACTAAAGACACCATGTCCAGGGCTTTGTAAGGTCTGTTTGGTTTCCCCACATCTTGTTTTCTTGTGGCTCCTCAGCACTTTAAGTCCTTTTCAGGGAGTTTATGAGGGCCCGCCTTGTGGAGAGAAAGCCTTGGCTGTGTTTGCTTTGGGAATAGTCTGCTGACAGGGTGCTAAAGGAGCATGTCAGAGCACGGGTCCCAAAGTGTTTGGGTAAAGAGAGACGCTACCTCTTGCCACTGAGGAATCCGCCCTTCTTTGGTAATCTGTCACACCTCCTTCCAAATAAAATGGCTCAGAGATTTTCACACAAGTCTGTCAGGGTTAATATTTACCCCTGCCCTCTGGTCAAGAGGGAGACGCAGAAAGACAGAACGAGGGAGAAAGTAGGTGAGTTTGGTTTTTGAAGCAGGAAGTCATCTGCGTGTCTGACGAGGTGATAAAATACTGACAGGCACATTTAATCAGACATTTTTCCTGAGAAAGGTCTGATTGACAATTTGTTTTTGTTTTTAGAGAATTGAGGTATAAACCTTTAAAGCAGCAGTTGACATTTTGGGAAAAATGCTTTATTGCTTTTTTGCCAAGAGTTTGATGAGAAGATTGAAATGACTCTCAAGACAGAAAGCAGGGTTAAAAAGCCTTGCTCTGGCTAAAATTAAAAAAAAGCATCTCTTCAACTCAAACATTAACACGTTGTATCTCGTTTGGCAAATCTGTACAAAAACCAGATTGTAAACTGGACAAGTTGTGAACTATTTCTTCGAACTATTGACTTTATGGAGTCTCCCCTGGTTGCATGTCAGTGATCTTTAGAGGTGCAGGTATGCAGATTTTGTTACATTCAGACAGACCCAGGCTTGCTGATTGTCTGAACTGTCTCCTGGCTCTACCTTCACATTTAATGGACAGATATATGTGTGGTACTAATCTACTCATCAAACTTAAACTCCAAAGTCCACTTCCCAGAATGTCTAACTATTCCTTTATAAGGTTCCAACTAATAAATTGGCAGCCTGTTATTCTTTTCAAGTGAATAGAGGTAACTTTTTTCATAAACATGAGCAGAGAAATTCCCTTCTATTAATTTCGATGTCTGTCATAGCCTGTCAAACATGTGTGGCGGTGGGTGAATTGGTGGAGTCGCTGCAGGAGAGTACAGGAGGAAAGAGCAAGTGGGACGGAGGGGAGGAGGCATGGGGATTTAGCGTGGCCTGTTGGAGGGCTAATTCCTGTGCTGGCGTTGGAGCTCCTCAGCCCCGCCGTGGCTCAGATATTCAGATTTGGGCTGGGCTGCCATGTGGGCTCAAAGATACTCCGCAGCCGGCTCCTCCCCCGCTCTATTCAGGGCCTGCGAGGAGCCTTGGGATGGCGTTAAAAAAGGAGATTAAGTTTCCTCCAGAGAGCAAAGCTCCTTAAGGGGGTATCTTTGTGCCTCTCAGCCGCCTGGTCAGTGAGGGATGCGCGAGGGGGGCCTCGCCATGAACTCTACTGAAACCGGGGGGCGGGGTGTCACATAAGAGGTGGGGGCGAGGAATGCAGGGAGGCTGACCTCACTCCCACCCGATGACTGGCACTTCACCCTGACCCTGGTTACCAGCTCAAATAGTCAATATCAAATCAGATCCAGTGCTTTGGGTGCTGTAGCAGAAATAATCTCCCCGATAAAGAAGGGAAATGGATGATACATCACCTGAGAGGATTTTGGTTTTGTTTGTCTGTATTCGGCTATCATATAATGTAATTTTAGAGAATGTCTCAGGGGTTTTGTGAGCATGACCAAACATTTGTGCTTTTGAGTGTGTGAGGGAGATACAGTTATACAAGGACAAGTCTCATTCGCAGTGCTTAAATTTGGGCTCCAAATGTAGTCAACGGCAGAAGTTATGGTTAAACATACAACATGATTTTACACACAAGCACAGACCAAGCTAAATGTACATAGAAATATAGACATTAGAAACTCTATTGTGGAGGATTAAACTTCTGAATATGGTCTGAATAGCATCAATCAGTGGTTTGGATTAGGTCAAAAGCACCCAGGCGTCTATTACACTTCTGATATTAGATCATTAAGTGGCCATTCAAAAGGCAGACTTCATAAGTATTGTACATTTGGACATATGAAGGAAAGTTAAAATCTACCCTTCAAAAGGCTTTGATTCCTTCCTTTGAATCAAAAAAGGCTGGAGCGCCAAAAAAACCTTACACATTCCTTTATTTGATTAGCAATACTGATGACAGGGTTGAATGAAGGGGGGGGGGGTATCTAATGACTTCTTCAGCTTTGTAGCAGGGCTGAAAAAGCCTTATCTGCTTTATTCAGCAGTGGTCTCTCCTGGGAAGCGAGGATCACAGTGCTGAGGGACTGTCAGGTCCTGCCAATAGCCGTAATGGGCCCTAATTCTACATTAATGCAGTCTAAATGAAGTGTCACAGGAAGATTGATCTGCTGAGGGCGTTGCCTTGATGGAGGTTGTTCTACTGAGTGGGCGCCTCAGTGGACACCTGGTTACCCTCTGCAATGCCCCAGGGGCCTCATCTGAAACCTGCAGAACAACCTGTCACATGTCTGAGTGCGTGTTCAAAAAGTCTTAACATATTTAAAGAAAACGGTAAAAGAGTGTAATTTTCTATGATTTCTGTGAATAAATGCTAGCAGGTAGAGGGATGGAGCTGTCCCGTCTCTAATGTTTTGAAAATGGTCTTAATATTCGCTAGGCTCCTTGTGATGAAGGTACATTTTTCATCATGTTCTGTTGTCTGACAGGTGCATAGGCTGGATAATGTTGTGGGAGACTTTGCAGGGAGCTTAAATACAACCAGTCCTCCTACTGTACATATCTAAAACCCCATTTTACTCCTTTCCATTAGTAATTCTTGTTCACAGAAATGGATTTTTACTCACTGTCAAGTTTAAACTGCTACTTTTCCTGTATGTATCGTATTAGGCTAATCGTGCAGTAATTCTAGTTTCTGTATGCTTGTCAAATATACGGTATATACAGCTGGGCAGCCACTTGTGACAAGATTGTTCAAGATCCAAGTCAGATCAAATGATGGAGCATCTTTCAATTTGTTGTTTAGGCAGTGACAATTTGGAATATTAATTTCTAATAAAGGCCTACTATATATTGAGTATTTTATGATGATACATCAATAAACTTTGTATTCTGAAAAAGTGTATCACATTGAAATACTTCCTGTAAAAGTATTTTGTTACACAATGTAATGATACCTTTACAATTTTTCCAAATGAGTCAATCATCATTTGCTCACATAAGTAAAGTTATATTACATTAAGGTATACTGCATCATAAAGTATAGGCAGGTATACAGTAGGTATTATAAAGTAAGGTCATTTTTTAATTTGTTTTTTATTTTGGTTGGTGGTTTTTATTTTGGGGGGTCCTTCTCTTGTCCGAATAGAAATTGTGATTTTGGGCTACACAAATAAAATCAACTTCATAAAATGTAGCCAACTTTAAACATTAAAGAGGGCATTGGCATACAAATTGGACAAAATTAGCCACAGTCTGGCAAAGTGCAAATTATATTTTTTTGACTTTTCATTTCATTTTTTTGTCATATGTGTGGGAGATTTAAACTTTCACTTGACTTTAATGATTTAAAGTGTGACTCTAAATAAGGCCTATGGGCCCTTCAAGGTTCCATTTGATGTTTAAATCACATTCATGCAATGGTAACATTTAGCCATGAGGCTCACAGTACTGGACACACTTCCTTCACATCAAATATACTTCCATACTTAATTGGAACTCCATAAATGATATTTCATTTAGTTATGGTTGCGGAAGGGCGTTGCAATGAGTGTGTCAAGATGCTGAGTGTGTCTGACTACACATGAGCAACATATGCATACTGTATGTGTGCACCTTAAACATGTGAAGCAGCAGGGCCCTGGATGAGCTTCCTAGGTGACCCAGGAGACTACAGCAAGTGTGTCAATGTCAGTTTGATTAACTGGCTTTTGGCACATGTGGTCAGGTTAATGAAACTCAGTGAGAAGGCACTTTTTCCTGGTTCCCTCCCTGCCAGGAAGCTGCGGGTGATGGGATGAGGTTCAGAAACTCGCTCCCTCTCTCCCTCAGCGCCCCCCCCCCCATCCACCAACGGGACAGTCTGATACCCTCTTTAGGCACCGGAGCTGTTGAGATGTATTACTTATCCACATCCCTCCTTCTTAATCACATCCCAGTCAATGTATATTCTACTGATGAGATAATCAGTTTGGATTTCTTTACTAATGGAAAAGTATGAATGTAAAGTTTTGAAAATGCTCTCCTTGGTGATCCATAAAGATTTAATGAAATCTCATGAAAGCATGCAATAAAAACAGAACTTTTTTTTTGTATAAAACCTCTGAATGGGTTGGATCCTGGGAAACTTCCAGTAACAGAAATCCAACCAATGACAAGCTTTCTTTAAACACACAGAATTTAGTTAAGGTTTTCTCCAGGATTGCCAAGGTTATCATGACACCAGCTCTTCAAAACCTCTCTTTCTTCGCTGACACAGAAGTAGGGCACACCGGAGAATGAGCAACACAATTGGGAGGCATCCTGTCGCTTTAAGAGGGGGACCCATCTAATCTCTCCCTATCCACTCAGGCCCTGGATTTATAAATTTCCTGCAATCTCGATTCCTAAAGCCGTCTTGATTTTGAGAGTGTGTGTGTCTGCCTGTGAGAGAGGAAGTGTAGGACTGGCAAGAGGTACTATTGGGGGGTTGTGGTTTGTTTGTGCTGTCCTTTAGAAAAAGAGCTTACGAGTTCAGCAGAAGAAACGCGGGGAGCTAATGTGAAGATTTAGGACTTTCTCCGAGGCTTGGCCTCGTCTAAGCTCTGTTTGCTTGAGCCGTTTGTGGGGTCCTGCTCACACTAAACCCAGATTAATATTCCCCCCATATCCAACCAGCCCAGACACCGGCTCCCGGCCTTGCTGTCCTCCACCCCCCCCTCCTTCCCTGCCTTTTCTGGCCGTGATCGTCTCCCTTCCCTAATCCAAGTCCGCTGCCTCTCATCTCGCTCTTTATCTCGTCTAAGTAAGCACCTTTCTCATGGCTTCTTTCCATGAGGGGAAAGCAGCAGGAGGACGTAAATATGTTTTCCCCGAGCCCTCCTCATTGCTCACTGACCTCTGTGAGGTGTTATTATCAGAGTGACTGCTAAGCCCTGAGATTGCTTTTAGCCAGGTTCAGCAGGGGAGAGTAAGGCTGGCTTTAACGGCTCTGTATTGGTTTACATGCCACCCAATGAACACATAATGGATGGGTATTAGGTAAATATCAACCATTAACACACTAATATACCCAAATAAATAAGAGGTAGACTTTTTGTTCTAAAGAAATATATTTGACATGTCTTTAATTTAGATGCCATGCTAGTTAATACCTTCTTCAACATTTTGCAGATTCATAAAGGAATCTACTTGAGTATGTTAACAAACTAATCCAAACCACTTTCTGCCACATCTCTTGGATAAAAAATAACTCCAGTAATTTCTAAACAATCTTATTTACTCCAATGTAATTGCCACAATAAATACATTATTGTTTTATATTGTTTATTAATATTATGTGATCTGTTAGAGCAACACCAAGTTGTTATGATTTATACCGTCCCACCAAGTATCAGCTTCAGAATTTACCGTAATATTAAATCAGGTCCTTTCCCCACACTCATCACGAAACATGCGCAAGTTAAATTCATTGCAGTATTTTGGAGATTCATATTGGATTGCATTGCACTGCTGGGTGTTCCTGTTATTTTGCCCACATACATTGTCCCCTGTCCATCTCCTTATCGATTAAATTTTTTTTTAAATGAGCTGAGATTGATTTTTAAAAGATACTTTTGCACTTTTTAACATTCAAACGCTATATTACTTTACATTGATTAACTCTGAGAAGAGCAGAAATGCATCACAAGCAGCGGGCCAAAGCAACAGTAAGATCATCACTGCTTCACTGCTGCACTTCCCCACTGCTGGTTTCCCAGACTCCCTCACAAGATTGTCACTGAAAGCCTCTTCTTCATTCTTTTTTTGTTGTTTTTCCTCCCTTTCTTGTTCCTTTTCTACCATCTGGATCAAGGCTGAGAGAAGAATAACAAATGCATTTTGAGCCGAGAGAAAGAGGGATGAATTTGGCGTGCTAAACAGGCAGGCTAAACCCATTACCTAAGTGTTCTTTATCTTCCCATATGCTTTTGTTGTTTAATCAGCTTTGTATCTCTCCAAATCCTGGATTGAGATAACAAACAAATGGATGAGCTCAACGTGCAGAGTAAGAAAGCCTTTTTGCTGGCACCTTAAATGCCAAATACTATAATGGTACTGTGCAGTGGTCAGAGCAGAACACACAACTGGGTCAGATTCTGATTTTTGGACCAGGCCATCATCCAGTTCTCCCTAAAATTACATCCTCGTCTCCCTCCTGTTGTAAGGGAATGGACCCAGAGAGGGGGGGGAGAGCAAAGCTGGAGCTCACAGATTTGCAATCTTCAGCCACAATTTCATTCTGCTTCTTCTACATAAGAAAAGGAGGATTCTAGATTATCTCTGGCACTCAAAGATAGGGAGGGTTGAAGACTCACTGCATACAGAAAGGACTTTACTGCCAATGTGGTTGTACAATAGCCACAATCGTTATCAGATTTACTTTTGGGCTTCTAAAAATATGGTCTGTGTCAGCGGCTGCTGTAAACACTGACCAAGAAAACCTTAAGGTGATTGTGAACTTTTTGAGAAATACTCAAGGGAAAAAAACTTCCAAAATGTTTAAATTCAGCACATCACATCGGCCTAAAGTGTGCTTCTGTAGGCCTGTATTATGAGGCAAGATTTGGCATTAACGAGGTAACTTCAGGTTCAACCCAGGGTTTTGTGTATCGCAACGGTGGATCACTGTGGTTACCGGGTTCAATTGCCATGGTAATTTATGCTGGACACCTTACCTGGTTGGGAGCAGGTTATGTTGGAGATTAGAGATCAACCGGTGTAAAAGCTCCGACCCCCTACTGACCAATCAAATACTCGGTTGACAACGGCGTCACTGATCTTAGAAGATCCGCTGGAGCTCGGTGGGCGGAGAGATACAGGTGCGCTTATAAAAGTTTACATTTAGAGACCGACAACCCCGTCAACATTCCCCGATGGATATATTTATAAAATGCATAGATTTTAAGCGGATGGAATTACGTATAGGCTATTTATGTTTTACGATGATAAAAGTACTGATTATTTAAATGGAGTCTGGTGGGTTTGGTGATAGTGATTTTGCCCTAAAATTAATAAATATAAAAAGATATTCAAATGTTGGCTTCTTGAGCCGTGTGTTGCCAATGCGCACATTTGAATTGTGTTTCAATATTTTTTAGGCCTATTTGCTCTCAGATCGGTTACCACTGCCAGGGTAGCAACTGAAATAATAGGCTAAAGCAATGACAGTTTATGGAAAGCAAAAGTGTATTTATGGTCAGATCTTGTGCTCGACTGATGGGGAAGTGATATATAAACATTGTGATTTACGCATAACAATGTTGACTTTTTTGCCAGCTTTTCTTGCTGTTTAAAGCAGTGACTGCATTGCGTTTTGCCTGTAGGCTAAAATTGTGTCCGTGTTCTTCATATTTATGTAGAATTATACTTTACTCTTCTAATATAAAATATGCGGCTCTGGTAAATGTTTGTGATTGGTCATGCTGTGCAAACAACGCCTTTTTATGTGAGCAAGCGCGCCGCTGGATTGGGAAACCCTGGGTTGACTGAACTAGTTGTTAACCAGCGTCGTGATGCAGGACTGCAGTTGTTAGGGTTAGTGAAGCCGGGTAACTGGAAGAAATCCAGTTCCAAGGCATGTTGATCTTGATTTGTAGTACAGGCCTCTGGTGTTAACTGGCTTTGTTTACATCTTTTCAGTACATTTTGTAGTAAAGAACAATGTTGAGTTATTTCAAATTGAGGCTTTTATGACACATCATCACATTTTCATCTGTCAGAATTGTCACTTTTTTCCTCTTTAAGTGAAGGTCACATCCAAGAATGTGATCCTGTACTTGACATTGAAGAACTTAGCCAATTGTTTCAAGGGGACGTAACGCTACAAGTCACACTTAAACCCGCTGTAAACAGAACACAGACATACAGGGTCATGCACATTTTAAGATGACATGATGATATTTATACAGCTTTTAGAAATGGAGAAACATTAGCAATTTTTTCTTCAAGTCTTGCTTCTGGCTACATTCACTCTACTATTAAATTGGTTTACTTTGTATTTAAACTTACAATTTGTTTGAACTATTTGTCACTTTAGCTGCTAAATGTTCCACTATCTTCTTGTCTGTCTGCTGTTTGGTACCTGGCAGGTGGTGTACAGTGGGGCTTTAGAGCTTTTTCACTCAAAACGGCTGCCTGCTGTGGCTGAAAACCGAGTGAACAAAAACAGTAGAGCTGAGGCCAGAAAACTGAAACAATGACCTGAAAACTTATAAAAATGCTGTGTAGAGCTGAGATGAACTGCATTATTCTCTGTGTGTGGATTACTTTTGTTTTGATCTTTACTTTTTTTAATCCCTTTGCATTATATAACGTCTAACAAACAAACAAAATAATGGTGCAGCAACAACACACACATACTGTATGTTTGTGCAATTACTTGTTTCTATCCAGGACAAGTTCGACTTCATCATAAGTATACAGTCATCTTCAGGACTCAACATGCTGTTGAAAACAATTCATAATAACATACTATATAACTATAAAAATCAGCTCGGAAATAATTGCATTACCTGTCAACTTGTTGAAGTGCTCAGAAGTTCCTCTGAGTGACATCTAAACTCATTTGACAGAAAAAAAACACACACAGAAACAATTCTGATCAGATCAGAGAAAGTGATGGTAAGAGTGGGTGCAGGCGACCTGAATGTGCATCTCACAGTTGAATTCCCTCAGGGTAGAGGGGCTCATTGCCCCTTCTTGTTCCTCCCATCAGCAATACACACACACACATACGCGCACCCCTGCAATACACACACTGGCCCACACACATACGCACAGTCTGGGAATGCTGGGGAAAATAGCCCTCATTTATTATTGCCACACTCTCTCGTCTTGTCCCCTCGGTTCAGCGGGTGCGACGCCAAAGCACGTCTTCCACTGCCAATGTCACACAATTACCTCTTAACTGCTCAAACAAATAGAGCGACCCAGAGAGTGACATCAAATCAAAACTGTCACAGGTGATTGAGCCTAGTCATCAAGGCAGCCCGCCCGCTACCTGTCTGGAGAGTCAGGGAATGAAAGGAAGAGGGAGAGAAGAGGGAGAATGTGATAGCAGCTATATTATAGACCCCTTATAATGTATAAACACCCCCTCTTTCTTTTTTGCTCCACTCATATTAAAGTTGAGCACAGAGTGCACGATGCCCTCCTTTTCAACCGCTCCGCTCCCTCTCGGGACTCAGGATGGAGAGAAATGGCTGTGAATGGAGTAATGATAGGGAAAATGATAGAGGGGAGATTGAAATTTCCATCCTCTCTGAACCATACTGGCTCTGCTCCTGAAAAGACATTGGCTGCTAATGGGGTTAGATCACACGCATGAGAGTTTGAGACCTGAGTGATGTTAGCTGGTGATATTCCAGACACAGATCGTGAAAAAAAACAAAAAAAAAGGTTTGGACATAGAGTGATAGTCCCCAGACCCCAGATTCAACAGTTTGGGCTTCATTCTGCACAGGAAATCACAGAAAAATCCAGTCAGCAACTGATGGTTGTCGTGTAGCTGTGATACAGAAGACGTAGAGAGACGAATGGTGCATCAGAGACAGTAAAAAAAGAAAAACAGAGAAATAAAGAGCGTGAGCAAGGGGTTGAGCAAGAGCAAGCCAAGGGGACATTAGGGACATGATGATGTTGTCAGTGTCTGATGTAAATTGGAGAACGACACAGTCAACAGACACGGCTGGCTACACGCCGCGGCAACACGCAGGGGGCTGTGACACTGACAAATGGAATATTTCAAAGGACTTAATCAGAGGAAATGGGGTTTGGTCTGCAGGTGACACGAGTCCCGCTCCACTGCTCACAAAAAGAAAACTGATTGCCTGCCTTGAAACCCCCTCCATCTGTCTATTTCTCTGTGTGTCTGTCTGTTTCCCTGTCCTCACTCGGCTCAGTCACTCCAATACAAGGGGGGGTTTACTATGAGCATGTAGCTCAATTAGATTCAATCAGAGATAGCCTGGGAAAGCTGTGCCAGAAAGGCTGATG
The DNA here is from genome assembly GCA_026937815.1 of Etheostoma perlongum. NCBI lineage: Eukaryota > Metazoa > Chordata > Actinopteri > Perciformes > Percidae > Etheostoma > Etheostoma perlongum. The sequence continues at coordinate 20,126,228 of CM049379.1, forward strand.
GAGAACTACAAGATACAGTAGACTGCATAGTTCTGTTTTGTTTATTCTGTAGACTGTAGTAGAAGAAGAAGAAAAGCTCTATGTGAGGCTATACTTAGCAGTGCTTTGAACTTAATGTAAATGTCAACGCTAAATGAAAATGTTCACCATCTTAGTTTAATGTGTTAGCATGCACCATTTTCTTATTAGCACTAAACACAAAGTATACAGCTAAGTCTGATGGGAATGCCTTTAATTCTGCAGGTATTCAATCATAAACCAACATATTGGTCAAACAAAGTATTTGACCTGATGATGGTGCTAGATTAATAAATTAAGGGATGATTAAAATGAAAGTCTGTTCCGAATTTTTGGGCAATCCATCCACCTGTTGTAGAGATATTTCACTCACAACCACAAATGTGAACCCCATGTTGGCGCTAGAGGAAAAGTCAGGGGTTCACCAAAGTCACTAGGCTTCATCCTATGGGGACTAATAAAGTACATAGATTTATGATGATTCATCCAAATATATTTCAGTCCGGAGCAAAGACAACCATCCCCGGAGCCGTGCCTCTAACATGGCTAAAACTGCCTGTGCATTAGGATTAAAAATTCAACACAAAGCCCCATCAATTTTTGTAAACGGACATGTACTTTGCGAATACAATGCTAACAAAGTAATAAAGCATGCAGAATAACATTGTGTCCCGGCACGCTTTGCTCGTCTCACTTGCGCCGCAGGTTACCACACAGAGGCAGATCAACAGTGATAGATCTCACTGTTTTACAACCTGAGGAGAGGTGGAGGCATCCTGGCCAACGCAGGGGAAGGACAGCAAGAGGAGGGGGAGAACTATATTAGACAGATGAGGAGAGAGAGAACACCACTAGGAAGAAAGTTACGTTTATTTCACTTTCTGCAAGCTACTTCATGGTCTAACTAAGACGAGAACAAAGTTAGTCCTCAGAATTTTAGAGTTCTGGGACAACATGCCAAGCAAGCCTCCCCAGCTGGTAATTAGCCTTGGTCAAAACTGCCACCTGGAAAGTAGCAGCAAAACCCAGAAAAACTCAAATCCATCTCCTAACTCCTTTGTTTCCAGGACTGGGCATGGCAGTGCCACCAGAAGCTGCATGCGTCTATGAGAATGGTGATTTGGTGCCTCAAGTCCAGTAGCCCCACGCCGGGCATGAATCATGGCAAGGGGCTGCTGCCCTGTCACAGCGGCTACAGATCAATGATAATTACCACCTTGACATGAGTACGCTTATTACTGAACAGGATCAGGGACAGGGGCCCGAGCTGTGGTGGCCGTAGGGCCCAATCGATACTCCAGGAATAATGGCTCTCTGGGGCCCTAGATTGGACTTTGCCACTAAACAAGCCATTGCAGCCACACGCATGACAGCTTAGGTCTAGATATGCGTCCTAACTCTCCTTCTCCTGGAGGCCTCTCTCTTAGCGCCTGCCTCACTATGGCTCCCACATGCCTCAGTACTCAATCTTGTCATGGACTGTTATGGGCAGGCAAGACACATGCCTCTGGCTTTGAGACGTGTTAACCAGAAGTGAGTGATTGGGGAAGCATGCCGCTACAATACAATGTGCTCCCGTGCAACATGCCGGTAAAAGGGGCCCTGCAATGTGACCTGATGATTGCCACTGAGTATAGAGATCAAATACAGCTGCAGTGGTGTGTGTGTGTACACAGGAACATACTGTATATATATATATATATATATATATATATATATATATATATATATATATATATATATATATATATATATATATATATATATATATATATATATGCAGACACACACACACACACACACACAAACAAAACACACACAAAAGCAAGCACATCAATGCGTCTAAGCGATGCTGATCCGTCTATGGCAGCCCTCATCTTCTTTTCTCTTTGATTTTTACCATTTCCCTCCTCCAGATCCCTTGTTTTTTTCCCTCTCCTTTTTTAATCCGGTCATACCTGTAATCGGGCTCTGCGACAGGAAACTTCAGAGAATCAATTAGTCCTCGCCTCATCCGGGAGCCAAGACGATTCCTCTCGACTTGAGCCGCAAACTCCTTCTATCAGGAGTCATTCTGCCTGCGTAACACCCAGACTCCTCTCTCCTGAGCCCGGATAGGTTTGACTCTAAGCCTCTAAAACGTTGACAACCCAAAGCGCCTTTTCTCGGCGAGCCCTAACCGCCTGCCTCACCCCGGCCCCTTCTCCTCGTTCTAGCCGTCGTTGCTGCTAAATAAAGCAGGATTTGTTTTTCTTCCACGGCAGAACTGTGATAATGATGCTGCGTTACCGCATTTCATCCACTATTTAATAAACAGTCCCTTTGAAAAGAATTCAAACTTCGTCTTAACGCTAAAGCTTGATAAGAGTGGATATGAGAGGAGAGGCTGGTGACTCCGGGCCTTCCTTTGTCCCGGGGGAAGTTAGCCACTGAAGAGGCAGCATTGTGCAGAGAGTTGTTTTTAAATGCCGCCACATGGCACAAAAGGAAATGCAAACCTGGGACTCTTCTGCTGGCTACAGCAGGCCCTCGAGTAGAATCTGGAACAAACAGAACATTGAGGGGTCAGATTTAATCCCCCCCGCTCCTGCCTTTTGTATTCAGATTAAAGACTAAGGAGGATTTGCAGGAGCCTGGAATCTCCTGTTAAAAGACTGTGTTCTCCACTTAACCTGCAATTTACCTGTCACTTAAGCCGGCTGCAGCAATCATCCACACCTCTGGTAGTGAAAGGGGCTGTTATTTTTTTCTGTTTTTTTAACAACTCTGAAGAAAGGCTTTATGTTCACTTGAGCATAATGAATTCCCTGACAGATGCTGATTAAAGAAGCAGCGGTCCGTGAAAGATACCTAACACTTTGGAAATAAACAGGAGGGAGATTGCCACTAGTACACACACACACACACACAAACACACAGTCTACTTCTAATAAACCAGAAATCACTGCTTGACCAGTCGGACTGTTCTGATGAGTTCGAACTCGGTGTGTATTCTCTAGAGTGCCGTGAAAGAGATGCCTGCAGGACACGGAGCCGAAAACAAATGAAGCTTCTTGACTTGATTTGTATTGCCAACCCTCCTCATCTGCTCTACTGAAAAATCCTGCCATAGAAACCTGACCTTCTTTTTCCCTCCATAACCCTCTCATAAAGGCCAAGCGTGATTCATCTCCACCAAACCCCAAGTCAAGGGAATGTATGAAACTGCCGCCATCATTCTACCCGATCTCATCCATTTCATCCTCTCATGTGAGTTGTCTTGGCCTCCGCTGGACCGCCATAACGTCCCTCTAAATCTTTCTCCTGAACAGAACTTGCTAGGTCCATGGCGGCAGTAAAGCGGACCATTCGTTTTCAAAGCACAGCCAAAAGGAGTAATGGGAGTGGTGTTGAGACATTATCAGTCACTCACAGGCTGCCAAAGCTCTGTGAGCTGCCCCCTTCTTTATATATATATATATAAAAAAAAAAAATCATGTGCAGATGCCCACCAAACAACCGCACAGCTCTTGATGGAGCTTTACACAAGTCTTTGATACGTCCCTTAATCTCCACTAAACTATCCCACTGGTTTTAACACCCTTACGCATTAGCCTATGTCTTATAACTTAAGAGTTTATCGTTATGTGCTAAATTTAGACGCTCTTTCTTAAGACTCAAGGCATCTTGGAAGCTGTGTGCATACAGCATGCAAAATTATAAACCTTTCCAAAACGTTCATTGTTTTAGGACTCAGTACCTTCTGTGATTGAGCCATAACAGATTTAAACAGTTTGGAGGAACTATCATTTGGATGGAGGAGATCATTTCTTACTTGTTTTGTGTAAACATTTGAGTCAAAAGAAAGCAAAAACACTTTCAGTAAACCCAATGTAAAAGGGCAGGACCAAAAACAGAAGTCCCTCATCTGCTGAAACCCTTGTCTCAATTTAATTGTGTTAAAGAAGATCGCTATCTGGGCTGCTTTATTTTTAGAACATTTATCGTTCTCCTTTCTACATGTCCTCTTCTTTTCCTCAACCCTCCCCCCTCTATACTGAGTCTGTTCTCTCTGGTGCCCGCAAGAGTTTCCGTTTTTATTGTGTAGGAGCCCACCTGTCCACTTGCACATCAAACCCATCCCCTGTGGGCTTCTGTGTTAAATTCCAAAGTTAAAACCCATTACTGAGCCATCAGCCCACTCATAATGCTGTCTAACGACCTCATTTCCCTAAGTGTTAGCCCTGTCAGTCACCAGAGGCCCTGTCAGCTCGGCCGCCCATGTCCGAGGGTCCCGGCTGCTCTGAGGCATCACCGCCACTGCACACTCCTCGTCTCAGCCCGTCCTCATCAAAAACAGGATAGAACGCTCAATCTCTGAAAACATGTCAAGGCAAAGTGACTGGGGACATAGGGGGTAAGAGACTTTGGAATGAAAGTGCCGGGTATTTCATTTACCATATCCACTCTATTAGTCAGAGCGGCACAGTCAATCAGGGGCCCATTTTGATTCGATGGGAGTCACGGGAGAGAGAATTGGGACACGGCAAAATGGCTGACGGTCACGGCGTGGCTATTCCAGCTCAGCCCAAATCAGTTTGAGGAGTTGGTGTGTATAAAATGGATTATTACCATTTGGATCCGAAACGTCACCGCCTTTTCCTTGTTAACCGAGGAGGTGGTACTGAGCATGTGCGGGGAGGAAAGTGTTGAGAGGGGACGAGAGGGTCGAAGCAAAGGTGTGTGTTTGTGCATGTGTGTGTGTGTGCTCACTGTCTCCTCCCCAGGTCTCCCAGCGTACCTTTCTGTGAAATCATTTGGTAAATATGGAAAGGGGCCCCTAGGCCACAAAGGCCCGGCCCCTCTTTAGGAGTGGATAATTGACTCCTTTTCCTCCTTGATAATTCATTGCTTGCATATGCCAGCTAATACATCAGCTGAAAACTGCCATGGCCCTCATCTCCCTTGACACACACACACATACACACACAGACGCACACACACACCACTCAGAAGAATGAGCGACTGTGGAGAGCATAAAAAATGCGGATGACAAATGGGAGCACTTCAAGATCTATGAATGAATTATGTCTTCTAAATACCTTGAGCAGAGGCAACTGTCAGTCGGCGTCTATACTAATCTGGGACAAAATATGACCAGCTCCACATTAAAAAAGGAGGGAGTAGGGCTGCTAGAGAATGAGGGGAGAAATGAATGAGCAATCAGGCGATTAAAATGTGGTGTCTGATTCAGCTTTGGTGGACATTTGCACATTTATCATGAGATGGAAATATCCTCCCCCTTTTGTCAGTTTAATACGGCCCCTTCCATTGAAATAGATTAGGATTATTCCAACAGGACAGAGATATTATTTGTTTTACAATAGCCGAGTCAGCACTCACAACAGTCATTAGGAATTAGATCAAGCCCGCTGCTGTTTGGAGGGACACTTTGCAAACTGAAAAGAAGGATAAAATTAATGGCACTTCACTTCAAGAGGTGGGATGTTAAACGCCTGTTCTACCCGACAACAGAGGTGGGACGGGAAGACAAATGGTTTATGCAAGACGTGGGGGCAAGCCGTATACAAGCCGGGCCTGCGAATAGGAATTTCAGCGTGCATGAAACACATGGGGTCACTCACCTGGTGATGATTATGTTAACAGAGGAGGTCAAAGACATTGCAACCTTGCTATTGTTCTATCTTGTGAATATCTGGGAATGTGGTGTATTACCTATGGGAAATGTATTTTTCAGGCGGCGGCTCGGAGACGACCTGGCTCTGGTTCAGGGCCGCAGGAGGATCACTGCATCGCTCTCTGAAACGCCGTGAGCTGCAGGCAGGAGGAGGCACCAAGGACGGTGCAGTTAGAGGCCGTGGTGCGTTCAAGGTCCAGACACTTTGGAGGCGGAAAAGAATACATTTAAAACAACTAATCCAGCCAACCAGAAATAAGGAAATAAGAAAAGCTTACACTTACTTAAAGAGTCACTTACAGGAACATGAATTTTAAGAAAGTTGATGATAGGAGAACTACTAGACTTGTTGGGTCCTTGTAAATTATGGAGTGTGGTCTAGACCTACTCTATCTGTAAAGTGTCTTGAAATAACTCTTGTTATGAATTGATACTATAAATAAAATCAAATTGAATAAAGTCATTAACTTCTTTATCAATTGAAAGAAGGAAAATGAGATTGTGCTCAGTAGTGTTGAGTATTTCATTCCATACATATTCCTATTATGGACTTGTACAATACCAGACATGTTTAAAGACACACAAACATTTTTTTATATGTTTTCCACCAAAATGTTAATTCCCTTAGTAATTCAATTGTTTTTAGCATTAATTTCAATTTAATTAAGCATTTAAATTACATATAGGCTAGTTCTTCTCACTCATTCAAGAATCCATTTTAAAAGTTGAACTACTGCATGTCTACTCACTGGTAAGTCCATTCTCACTGCAGGTTTCAAGTTTCAACATTTCAACACATGTAAACTGCATGTTGGCTACCAAACTACTGGGATGTCAAAAAAAAATCATCTCATACATAGTCCTACACGTTTTAAACTCAATTAGCACAAAGACACTTTCCTCCGTCAGCAGATGAATTAGACATGAATTAGGTTCTTTAAATCTGCGCTTTCTATGAAGGATTCTTCACTCAGTTGCTATGTTTATAAGTGCTGTCTAATAAAGCTGTAATAACACTGAGAGGTGTTTTTAATTTGTCAATCTCATTTAAATGAATCATGTATCACGTATAACCCACCACAAAACAACAGCAGCACAAACTACTGCGTGAGAAACAACCAATATAAAATCAATAAAAACAGAACAAGATCAAATCAAATTAGGAAATGTAGAACTGCAGCTGGAAAGGTAACGTAACGTCATTTAAGGACCAAAGGTTTTGTGAAATATGTGAAGAGTAGTAACGTTACGCCTCATGTAAGCGTTGGACTGGCTTTCGTATTGCTTTGTGATTAAATATAATTCAATATAATGTCATTGCCAAAGACTAAAATCAAAACGAACCAAGCAAATACCTCTTCACCTGGCGTGGAAAGGCTGTGTGAATGGCGATGCTGCCTCCTAGTGGCAGAACGCAGTACTGGAGACAGTGAAATACATGAACATCATCTCGTTTTATTTTGTTTGTTTGTTGGTGGAACACTTGGAGAACACTTGAACATGACATATAATGCAACTTTAACCTTAACAAAATTATCAAGATTTTGTAATAAATGCAAAATGAGAGGAAACAACAGGATGTGTCATCATGTGACATTTCTTAACTGGCATCCTGTTGTCTAAATTCCTTTGAAGCACCAGGGTGTCCTTTATGGCAACTGGAGGTCCCGAAGACTGATTTAGAGATACTTTATTAAGTCAGAAAATCCTGATTTAGATTTGGTGCGTGAATTCTATTTTCATATAATCGAGAGATATCAGGAACACATATTAATTTTTACTGATGGTTCAAAGGATCCAGAAACAGGCGCTACAGGAGCAGCTTTTGTTGTTCAGAGGGGAAATGCCCAAGCCTGTAAGAGAACCTTGAATATCCTAAGTGTGTTTACAGTGGAGTTATATATGCAGTCCTTATGGCAGTGAAATGGACTGAGCAGATTCAGAACCATTATGTGTTGATAGGTAGTGACTCTGTGTCAGCTATCTATACTATTGGGAAAAGGTCATCAAAGAGTCAACAGGACCTTGTATATGATATTCTTCTGGCAATTAGAGATGTCAAAAGGAGCGGGGTAGAAATATCATTCATATGGGTCCTAGGTCATGTAGGTCTTGCAACAAATGAAAAGGTTGATAAGTTGGCCAAAGAAGCTGCTCATAAGCAAACTGTAGAGGCCAGCATTAATTTATACAAGAGGGTAAAAGTATTGTGTGGCAGGGAAGCAATTTAAAATGGCAACAGCTCTGGGAGCAAGAAAACAAAGGGAGGCACCTATTTTCATATCTAGTAAGGTAACTGACTCAGTTAATTTGTAAAATAAGGCAAGTTACATTCAAGGAAGAGGTTATTATTTCTAGAATTAGGATTGGTTACACGTTTCTGATTAGTACTTTATTTATTTTAGGAAAACATCAGTGCAACGTGTTGATTTCTTGTAGGAATTATGACCGCCAAAGACAAGATCTACTCAGAGTAATGTGAGAAGTTGGCTTGGAAGAAGAATCTCTGTGAAGTATTTTAGACGTAGTATCAAGCGGGAGGGGAAAAAGGTTTTTATTTTTTAATTTTTAATAGACACCGAACTGTAAAGCAGGGTATAGTGCACTAAGGTGCTAGTTCCATAGATGGCAGCAATGCAATTTTTTGGATGTCGGCGGCTGTAAAACCCCTTAGGAGAAGAAGAACGCTACAGGATGATGCTATCTACGTTAGTAGGCCTACTTTAAAGGGAGTTCTTCATTAAATAGTAGTCCTGAGCAATAGTAGGTCCTACTAGCTTCTCTCCACAAGGTGGAGTCAAATGACTTGATGTAGTTTTATCTCTGTCGATGGAGCAGAACTCTTTTTGAAATAGATTTTTATGAAGCTCCACAAATAATAATTTACTGAGCTGTTGCATTTGATTCCAGTTCATTGTATGCCCACTGAACACGCTCCTCGTTCTAATGGGAGCTGTTTGCATAACAGTAATAGCCTCAGCCGTAGCCTTTTGTGAATAATCAACTCTCACTGACAATTATGTGATTATGAGCCTTCAGCCTCACTATTACTATTATTACATTCATAAATCATTACTTTAATGAGTGGAATGGAATAAAATAAAGATTGCCTAATAGATTACGGCTATTTTATGCATTTGTCAAATACCAAAGACAGTAATATTTGTGGCCTCACATGATAATCACTATGAATAACAGAGAGCAAGATGCTGGTGAGGCTCCACACTGGTGAAATAGATCCTTACATTACATTACATTACATTACATGTAATTTAGCTGATGCTTTTATCCAAAGCAACTTACAATTGCTATATACTGTATGTCAGAGGTCACACGCCTCTGGAGCAACTAGGGGTATAGGTATAGTATACAGTATATAGAAACCATTAAACAATAATTTGGCATCCCCTTCACAGCAACTCTGAGGACCCCCTAAGGGTCCTGGATCTCCTGTTGAAGATCTCTTTCATAGACAGCCTCAAGTACTGAGGACAGGCCATATAAAGTTTTCTTTTTGCCTGGAACAACACTTTGAAACATTCTCAACTATTTCACTTAATGAATATTCAAGTAATTGTCAAAGTTGTTTTCTGTTTATGCAGAGGTATAAACCCTGCATCTTTTGTGATTGCTTCTTTGTGACATACTGTATGTACATTTTATACTTTTAAATACAAACAAATAATTTTACTATTATTCTGATTATTTCATGACCATAAGTATTTTAGTGTACCGTCAAACGTATGCCACGTTTTAAGTATGTGACAGTGAAACATTTCAATCTTAAATCCAAACATACAGTAGTGGGATGGATTGAATGTAAAAAACAGAATGAATTGATCCAAGATTGTTATGGTCGATGACACACTGAACTGTTTCTATTGAAGGGCCCCAAAATGTAACTTTTGAGTATCAAACTTTCACCATCAGTAGCTTTATGCAAAGGTGGATGCAAAAAAGTTCCATGCTTCCTTCTAATAGAGACAGCAGATTTGTTCATCTTATATCAGTGTCACGTACAGTACAACAGCGCATCAATGTTTAAACACTTCCAATGCTCTGCATCTGCTTTATGGATAAAAGTCAGCCAGGATAGGATTCCAGGCATATTATATCTGAGAGGCCACCCATATATTTTAACTTGGGTGCCAAACTGAAGGTTGCTCTATTTGATTGAGGTCTTGACCGGTGTCCCCCAGAGGTTGTGCCCAGCAGTGTTGGAGATTTCTCTACAATGATCCCAGTAATCCTACTGGTCTGAGATTGACCCTGAAGAGGGTTTTTGGTCCTTGCTAATCCAAGGAGGCTGCCTCATGACCCAGTCTGCCTCAGCAGGCCATCTGTTGAGTGCCAGTCTGGGGCTTAGAGATGGTCTCAAGCCGGCAGAGAACAAGACTAGCACTAGATGAGAAACTGGGATGTAAAGAAATGTACAGAAACCCCTAATTAACTAAACAAAAGTTGTGTTATCCAAATGTGTCATTATAACTGGACCTGGATCTCCCTCTGATGAAGATTACTGTGACATATTACACTCAAGTTTTGTTGCTACTTTAATTTTATATAAGAAAATGCTATTCCGCATTAATCGACAGAATGTTTCCTTGGTAGGTGGTAATAGGTCCCATTCATAGTTTCAATACTATGTGTCATTCATGTATGTCTTTAAGTAAAATTCAATCTTAAATTTGTAGTAAATGATCCAACCTACAAGAAGAAGTGTCAAAATGGTTCAGTGACAGCAACTCTGCACTACATTAATTTCACCTTGCCATCAGTCAGAGCAACATGACCTTTATAGTTAAAAAATGATTTCAGGTTACCAAGACATGTCACCCCCTTTATGGAAACACTAGCAGTCGTATTTCTGACTCACTAGATAACGACAGACACCCACACTACCTGCCTGTAGCCATTCATGAGGCAGTAAGTTGGCAGAGGCTGTCCTATTATCTTTTTCAGTGGTTGAGTTGTGTGTGCAGTTGATCACACTGTGTCTTGCTGTGTTTGAGGACAGCAGATGTACAATGATGAGTCTCGCCTTTGCCAACAGCTGTTGGGTCAGATGCCAAGTGATGGGCAACACGTCATGAAGGAGCTGTTTGCACTGCCGCAGTTGGCTTTTCCCAGATAACAAATTAATTACCTTTGCAAGCCGTGTACCTTTCTTAAGTATAGCCTGACATGTATTTTCTATTGGGTTTTTTATGGGTTTTTTTTTAACAGGAACACACCATATAGATGACAAGCAAATCCCATTTTAGCTTTATTTATCAAACATACAGGTACCCAATACAATAAACAATTGTTCACAAAAAAAAACATACAGGTACCACAAACAAATATGATGTCTGCAGTAACAAACATGGCACAAATTCACTAATTTGTTCTTGAACATCCATCTTGACACAACACAGGTTACACACTCACTGCAGTTGATGCAAACAAAAATTAGAACATTTCTATCAAAGTGTGTGACCAAAATAAGATTTGGCTGAGCTTTACCAGGTTTACAGGAACAGCTTTCGTGACTCAGAAACTTGGCTGGACATCTTTCCCAACATAGGTTGACAAGCTCTAACTGCAGGATTTTAAGCCTTAACTGTTTAATACAAAAAGAAGTACACAAACACTGATGATTAAGGTATCATCTCCGGTTCCTGTTCCTGTTTCTGGCAGTACTGGTGTACTATAAAGTACACATTGGGACTGAGTAATAAACAACAACACAACACATAGAGTAAGCTACAAACAGGGAGGTTTACACATGTAACACATTTCGGGCTACAGTGTGAGAGTCTGCTGGCCATTTATCAGGCTCTATTGTCTGTGGTCTCCTCTTTAAAGATTCCAATCAGTCATGTCAATCACATCGGACATTTCCACCTTTAATTAGCAAAAACAAAAGCCCATGCTACGTAGAGGAAGTGTTCTGGCCAGGCAGCATCTGTGTGAGAGTGCTCGCCTTGCTGTCAGAGGTCAAGGCGGTGTAATCTCCAGTGACAGCCATGTCAGACATCTCTGACATGTGAGGCTCGCCAGCTCCGTCCTGACAGCCCGGCGGAGCTGTGTCCCCCCCGTGGCTGGAGCTGGACTTGTGGGAGGAGGTGGGGGAGTTGGTGGGGCTGAGCTGGACGGCCGTGGTGTCCTGCAGCGTGTGCTCGCTCGTCTCCATTTCAAACGCTGCCGTCCCCATCCGCATCAGCCCCCACTTCTCACCTGCTTTAGCCTTGTGGGCCAAGTGGGCCGGGGGCCTCCTGCTGGCCACACAGCATGCTGTGAAGAAGGCCAGGGCTATCAATAAAAGAAGAGGACCGATGATGATGGGGGGGTTGCCAGTAGGGATGAAGGTGCCAAAGGCAAAAGCTCCCACCAGGGTGATGTTGATGCCGGCTAGCATGATGCACAGGCCGCAGGCGCAGCACAGGGCCGGGGAGGGCAAGCTCTGGTGCCGCAGGGCGTGCTGCTTGGGGACCTTCATGGGAGCAGAAGGTCTGGACGTTTTTTCAGGTAGCACCATGTCTCATGGGGAGCTCTGCGAGACCCAGAGAAGCTGATGAGACTGACTGATGACCGAACTCATCCCTTTACAGAGAGAGATGGTGACGAAGAGGCTGAAGAGCATATGGGAGACGTTTTAGAGGCTGTTATACACTTTAAATGTTTTTCTAACACTCGATTATTTTAATAATTTAATTCAAAGGTAATTATTAAAATGCTACAAAATAATTCTCCATTATGTAACTAATTATAGAAGTTACACCCACTGAGAAAGGTTTTCACGCAGCAATAAGTAGGCAATAATAACGCAAAAAAACATGTAATGCATTCGGCAATAACCACTAATTGAGCATCTATTTCTAGTGACACGATGTCTATAAAACAAAACAAGCGATACTTAAATATCAAAACCATATTTTCTTCCCTGCTGGTCACGCAGCCAGACGAAAAAAGAAGAAAACCTGAAAAGAACCATACAGCAACTATGCTGGGTACTTTTCTCAGTGTTAGTTACCTTAGAGCAGACCCATGCACCTCTGCGATGTTCTGCCGCCCTCCGTCCGTCCATCATGGTGCGCAGCAGGAGCCGTGGAGTTGGAGGACGTCTCCCTCTCCAGCAGCAGAGCAGCAGTGACGCTGCCGCTCACGCGCCGCAGTTTAAAATAGAGGAGCACCACTGGGGGCGATGAAGGGCTCTGAAACAAACCGGCCAATCAAATCGAGGGCAATAAAGTTTTTGCACGTGTGTGCGCTGATTAAATGCACATCTCATACATTGTCTAAGAGATTTTTGAGAAATGAGTTGATACACAGGATGGAAGGGTGGGAATGTTGCTGCTTCTTGTTTTGTTAAATCTATTATTATTATCTTGAATATTACATGTTAATAAAAGTATATTGTTGTTTTGTACTTTGGTTACCTGGATACACTGCTCCTCTGCTTTACCGAGGACATCTGTCAGTGCGATCCTCATCAGTGCAGGTTAATCACACCATCTTCTCAGCACTTAAAAGCTTTAAAACCCCATGTACTCCTATACACTGGCTTGAGAAGGTTTACACACCCATGCTAAAGTTGACTAAAAAGAGGAATAAAAAAAACATATTTTTGAAATTGATCTTAATGCCTTAATTCAAAATATTTAGGAAAATCAAAGGACACCAATTTTCTTTGTGAATGATTAGTTTAATTCCAAAGGACAAGGGAACTGTATCAGGATGCATAGTATCCTGATCCATGAAATAACTGGCCTTTAAAAATAAAAATGTGCCTGCCTCTATGGGAATTTAACATAGGGATGTGTATACATATGCCCCCTGTATTTTAGATTAGATTAGATTATACTTTATTCATCCCACAGCAGGGAAATTCCCTTATTACAGCAGCATTTTCTACAATAAAAGCAAAACAAACAAACACACAATTAAACACACAAAAATACAGGCAATCAACAGACAATGAGCAAAAGGTACGGCTGAATGTAAAATGGCGTCAAATAAAGGTAGTGTAAAGTGCGGTTGCCATAGTACAGAAAACAATACTACAGTGTAAGTGAGTGATGTTACAATTAAATTGAATATGTAATTAAAATAATAAAGCAAAAGTAGGTAACCATAACATAAATTATATATATATATATATGTATATGGAAGAACATTTATAAAATGTACTAAATTGATTAAATTAAGACATTAAGCTCAATTTCCAAAAGATGTTTTTTTATTCGACTTTAGCGTGGGTGTGTAAACTTTCTCAAGCCACTGTATGGAAGAGAAACTAATTTGCTCAGTACAGCTGAATGATATCTTGCATTAAAGGCATAAAGAGTAAATTATGCTATGTATGTAACACAGATTAGACAAGAGATGTTAAAGATCTTTTATTGAGGACACAGCATACCAGAGAAAATATGCTCCACACAGAGCTTTATGCATTAGACCCCACAAGAGCTTTGACAAATTTCAATGGGAGTCCATAATTGCACACAAACTACTGTATCTCATTTGATGCCATTACATAATGATGTGGGGGGGGGACGACAAACAAGTCTTTTTATGATTCATAATGGGAGAGAGGGCTGAAACGTAGCAAGTGGTTGTATACTAATGTGTGCATTCGCTCTGAGCAAATCTCTGACAATTCCTTCCATCCTATGAAGGACCTTTGTTGCTATAGGGATGGGGTGTCCATGGCAACAGTGTGAAATCAGGGGATGTGTCATTAAGCGGGAAACACATTAAGTTGATAGGGTTAGGGAAAACAGAGGTGATACACTGCCATCGGTGACCTCATTCAAACACAGACAGGGTCCATAATGAGAGAAACAAAAATTCTTTAAAAAAAATTAAATAAATAAAAAGATCAAAAGGAACTTGATGGACTTAAGAAGTCTTAGCACGGTTAACCCATCATATTTCCCTTGGCACATTCAGAGGCAGTCACAGACACTACAAAACTACACAATACACAAATACTTGTATAAAAATAAATCCCTTTCAACCCGTTTGGAATCCTCTATCTTACTACAAAGTGTAACATTGCTATTCATAAAACCTCTTTAGGTCGTACTAGCTACATTCAACCAAAACAAATTCTGCAAAATCCAAGTCATTCAGACTAAAAACCCTGAAATATCAACTAGAAACTAAGTCTTTTTGGGATGGTGTTACATTGGTACAGTAACAAACGTGCAAAGACATGGTGCAAAACAAAAGGTAATGTCAGATTTAAATGACAATAAAAAGTTGTTAAAACCTCTTAAAAGATAATTACTGTAGGTGTGGATTTCACATTGTTAGACCAAACTGATTATTTACGATATAATATTCTCCCTTTCAGATAAACTAGAATAAGGTACTTATTTTAAAGTACATCAGTGCTACAGGTAACTTGTATTGAAGTGAAAGCTAGAATTGGAAGGAAATACAAAACTATTTGATCAAAAGGGTCTCCTCTAACTTAAACATCCTTTCACATTCTTGCACTTTCTGGAAGTTTTATGTAGCATTGGCAAGAATTACTTTTAAAAGGGTAGAATGGAGAAAAGCCCATTTCCAGAGGTGAACAGTCTCCTCTAAGTGTAGTCCATTTTTATCATTTAAACCACATACATCCAAACACTTCAAAATCACATACACTGACATGCTTGAAAAAAGCAAATATAAAAGATAACTATTCCCTTTCCTCCAGCGACTGAGAAACATTTACATAAAATATTAACCAATTCACAGTTGGACAACAAGATAAATAAAAGCCATCAAACTGAGATAATATTGCATTAGGACAGCAACAGCTGCTGAACCCACGTAATGCTGTGTTGATCATGATATGTACTGTTTAGATATTCAATATAAACTGCTGGCATTAAGAAGTTTCTGCTGTATTTAGGATGATTATAAATATTAAAATCATTGGATAGAAAATAAACAACTCTGTTAAGACTAAGGAAACCCAAAGCTATTCTCAAATGAAACAGCTGTTGTTTAAAACTCAGGCAGCTTAAAACGTTTCCTGGACAAATCTCAATATTCAACTGTGTTTTCAATTAGGAGGCAGTAGCCGACGATTAACCGTCCCCTTGGTGTTTAAACTCTCTCAAGGTGATAAGATTACTGGCCATGGGAAAAAGCTTTAACACCAAGAACAGTTAGTCTCTTCTGATACTGTGTGGCCACACACACGCACACATACACATCCTTTAGGCTGTGAGGTCATCCGAAGCGGGTGCAAAGTCCGTGGTGCGCATGGCGTTGGACTGCGCCCGTCTGCGGGCCAGTCTGGAGTTGGAAGGAGGAGAAAGCCTCATGGAGCAGACGATGGCGCCGACATCCTCCTGCTGCTCGTCGTGCTGGGACAGCTGCCGGTTAAAGGCGATGGCTTCTGCCGCAAACTGGGTCAGGTCCTTAGTGCTGCTGTTCCTGAAACAAGAGAGGAGGCAGGAGAGAGACACGTTTTACCTTTGTACTGTCTACACATTCCCATGGCACAATATGGTTTTCCTGCCTCTTCTTCCTCCTCACACACAGGCTCCACTGTCCTATCAAAATGTAATGTGATGATTGCAAAATCATCACATTACATTGTACATTACATGTAGTTGTGATGATTGCTTTTAGCTGACTATACTTCTCTGTAGAGAATTTTAATTTTATTATATAATTATTGTATTAAATATTAAATTGTATTAAATAATAAAATTTTATTTAAAGCACCTTAAGAACTGTGTAAATACATCTGACTTGACATTCAAAGCTGCCTGTCATACCTCTGTAGAATATGAGGAGTTGGAAGACCTCTCTCTGGAGCGTTCTGTAAAAATAAAAATAAAACAATGGTTAATTTAAAATCAATTTGCAAAAAAATAGCAGTGAGCGAGTGATACAGTGGTGTTGCATCAGACAACATTAGAGTACAAAAAAAGTACAAAACAGGTACTCTCAGGGTGAGATTTGTGAAAAAGAAAATGCAATCGTGAAATCCGCCTTCAATACCATGGATAGTGCCACTCAACCAGGCATGCCAATATTCAAAAATATTCAATGTAAAAAAAAAAAATCTCAAAATGAAATAGCACTATGTGGTGTCAACATAAAACACAGCTCTTTCAAGCTGGGGAGCGGAGTTCATTTCCCGGCGAAAACAAAATACTTTCACCCAGGAAACGCATGTTCGTTCCTCAGGAGTGTTTTAATCCAAAACACGATCTTTTTCCTAAACTTGACCAGTTGTTTATGTCTCAAAGCTTAACTGTTGTCGCTTTTTTCTGGCTAAACTACACTACCATGGCCCCTGAAGGGGTCGTCCCCTGGCGGTGCCTGTAGCCAGCTTACAGTCCCCTACGTTAGGTTAAAATACTTGTATTATTAGGTATGTAACATATGGTCTATTGGTAAGGTAGCATTGACCACATTGAGGGGGTGGGGGGGAATATGTAATGTAATGATACCTACCCCCTGCACCCAAGGGTGCTTGAGGACCTGAGCAGCACTGAGGCGCAGAGTTGCGTCCCGAACCAGCAGCTTGGATATGAGGTCTTTGGCCCCCTCTGTGATGTGATCCCAGTCCTTGTCTGGGAATTCATACTTGCCCTGCTGGATGCTCTCAAACAGGTGACTCTGAAGAGAGGATATCACACAAGGTGCTGTAAAACCGTTCAGCTGTCTGTGGTTTTGTTATGCAGTGGTAGAGAAGCGGAATGGCAACATTCTCCGTGCTGACATTTGAAACAGCATTAGAGTGTCTGTGTGTCTGATGGTGACAAAATGCTCTAAACGAGAGATTCAACATTAAACCCTGGACTCAGATAATAATCAGGTGACAAAGAGGAAAACAAGTCATGTCCACAATTACAGACACAGTCACACCTAAATCAATTTATTGTTCAATCATTTATTCTGTACAGTCACACACACTTTTTGTTCCTAATGGTTAAAGAATGCACTTAGATTAGATATCACGAAAGCAAGAGGCACTTACTCTTTCCCATAACAAGTTCCCAGAGTCCAAGGTCACAACTTAAAATGTCTTGTTTCTCTGACCAAGTTTAAAACTGAGCTAAGACAGCGGCTGATTGGGCGGACATACCTGGCAGGTTCTGCAGGTTTCTCCCCGGTCCCAGCCACAGTTGGTGCCACAGTGGCCTGTGAAGGGGGGGCTGCCGCTCAGCAGGATGTAGAGGATGACCCCGAGACTCCATAGGTCACAGCGTTTGTCGTAGAACGAGGCCTCATCAGTAAACACCTCCACTACCTCTGGAGCCATGTACTCTGCTGAGCCACACTAGGAAAGGGTAAAAATAAAAATAAAGCACATGGGAAGAGTTACAAAACAATTAGATTTGTTTAGTTTGAGTGTGTTTGAGTGTGTGTGTCTGTTATAAATTCAAAACTAGAATGCTACCGGTGTGGTGAGCTCTGGAGTCGTTATGGGCGTACAGGCACTGCTAAGCTTCACTCCACTTCCCAAGTCAAAATCACAGATCTTTACTGGGGACACCTGAGTAGAAATATGGGAGATAACACATTAGACTGTTATACTTCTAGAAAACAACTAATGTCCTTTTGAAAGCTCCGCCCTTTAAAAGTCACTTACCCGATCGGTGCTTTCACAAAGGATGTTCTCCAGCTTAAGGTCTCTATGAGCAATGCCTGCAAAAAAAGCCAAGGAATGAATTAATGAATGAATAAATAAATAAATGAAATTCATAGTTATTCTGTGTGGACATCCATAAGATAACGGTTTGGGTGTGGACTTACCTTTAGTGTGTAGAAAATCAAGAGCTTGGGCAATGTCCCTGACCACCTTACTGGCCTCCAGCTCATCAAAGTACTTGCGGTTCTGGATGTGCGTAAGAATGGAGCCTAAAGAAAGAGAAGCAATCAGTGTGTATTTATAACGAGTCCTCTGAAAAAGCTAAGTGTATGCAGACGGTTATTATGTTATTGTTGAGCTATTGTTTTATACTTACCGCCACGCAGCTTTTCAAAGACCAAATAAAAGCAGGAGCTGTCTTCAAAGAACTGGATCAATTCCAAAATGTTGCTGGATCAAGAGATTTCCAAATGATTAGAATATGTTTCATAATTAGTTAAAAAAGAAAAGACATAAAAAAGTCTTATACAAAATGCACTCACTTGTTTCCTTGACACTGGTAGAGAGTCTCCACTTCTCGAAAGACTCTGCTGCGGCTGTGCCCTGCACTCTTTTCTATGATCTTTGTAAAACAAAACAACATATTAAACAAGTGTCACACCTTAAAAACGATGTCAGCATTTATGCAAACCGTTGCATGAAGTAAGCCCAAAATGTGATCCAAAACTATTTCCACAACTATCAAGGTTGTTCATCAAGTCAACACAAGCCAGATTTGTCTACTGGTGTTATTTTGGTAAAGCACTATGAACTTTACATCCTTAACGATAAAGCACAGAATTTTTTATTTTATTTTTAAACAGCATCCAACGAGCAGCATTTCCTTAATCATAATGAAAAGAAGAAGAAAAAATCGAATACTTAGTTAGATAAAATATATCCTTACTCACCTTCACAGCAAACTCCTGTCCATTCTGCAGACTTATGCATCCTTGAACTTTAGCATAAGCCCCCTGACCGAGGACCTCATCTGTCAGTTTGTACAGATCTGAAAAAAGTGACATACATGAGCTGTGGTTGGTGTTCATTTCATCTTTTGATGTTTGATGTCTTCCAATAATATCAGCCTGGTTACCATCAAAAGTGCCTGTGGAGCTGTCTGTTGCTCTAGTTCTTTTCTTCTTCTTTCTTTTAGCTGCATCTGGGATATTCACTGGCTGGCTTTTCTCAATTTCTATAGAAACAATAAAAACATATGCAAGCTAATCAGTTAAAACAGTCCAGACTTTGCCAGTGTGTTATTGTAGGCAGGCACCGTTCATTTCGGTAGGTCCAGAGCGGTTCTGAATCACAGAGCTGTTGTACCTGCTGGGCCCTGTGAAAGGTGCTGTCTCTCCTCTGAAGTGACCCCATTCTCCTGAGTTCCCCCGCAGCTCTGCCCTACTTGGCCCACAGCCAGGGACTTCTCCTGTAACACAGAGAAGGAGGCCAAATCGGAGGGGGGGGAGAGAGGGAGGGGAAAGCGCACGAGCAGCCAGAGAGAGATCAGGTGGTGTTACAGTGGAGAAAGCACGAGAAGGAATACATAATTCTTTGTTCTTAGTGTTCAACTGTGACAAATTTAAATTGCCCCCCTGTCTCCAGCAGGCTAACATATCATTGACAAAACATTTTTTTGCAAACTACTATTGCAACCTAGCTGATCTTATTACACCCTCTGACAACGTGCCAAAACAGTGGCCTGATGAGAATACAGGAAGCACCATGAGGCCTCATCACCCTGGACATTACCAGAGGCATGACTCATGGGAAATGATGAAACTTCTACATTGCTGTTTAGACAGCCCTGACAGTTAGTAGACTACTTTCTACCAGCTAGGTGGTATTTAACACAACATGTTTCAGCAAGTTAAAGGTTTTGAAATCCCCAGTATTAACAGTTCAGATCTTACCTGCAGAGACAACTCCGTCATTATGCTCTGCCTCACCATATCTGCCAACATGAGAGTAACAAATACTGAGTTAGTCTGGAAAAGACTACATTGACAGAGAACGTCATTAAAAGTGGTCAGAAATCAAAGAATTTGCAATTAAAAAAAAGTTAAAACTTAACCACCCCGCGGTAAAACTGACGTGTACCAAAACGGTTTCCTCTTTCTTACACTCTCTTCTGTCACATTTTGTTTTGGTCTGTTCGCGGTTGAGTAACAGAAGTACGTTTAGCTATTATAACCAGCCACACCAGCTCAAAGGTGTAGCAGATATGTATCCTTAGCTAATCCTAGCTAAATATTTGCAAAAGGTCCTCTCGTTAGCAACTGACATCCAACACAACAGTTAACAATTGCCACATCGTTACTTTACATTAGCACTGTTGCTTCACACATCTAGGCAATGTTACCAAGACGAAGCAATGTCACGTTATAACAGCTAAACCAGAACATTAGGAAAGCTAAAGTTAGCGTTTACTGTTGACTGCATATTCCGATGTTATTGTCGTTAGCTACCCCGAACTAGCTAATAAGTACCCCTAGCTAGCTTGTTCTAACGATTAACGTCTATCGCATAACGTTCGTATTTAAATACCGGTCAGGTCTCGTTAAAACGAAAAAACATAAACACAATGAACCCTTCAAACCTGCACTCTGTGTCCAAAACCAGCCAAATCCCCTCTGTCAAAGCCTCTCACAGCTGATGTAAGCGTCCATCGCTAGCTAAAGATCCATCAGTCAGTCAGTGACGCGCAAGGCGGGAAAAACACATCAACAGACGTATACCCCGCCCCTTTCTGCATACCTCCTTCTCCCATTGGTCGACAACATGGCAACCATAACGACACGTAACGTCACTTGGCTTGTTGCCCCGTCACACCCATAATACAGTCTACGGTTACACCCCAATCCACGTAGTGGGGTTTTTTTTGTGCGTGATGACATGGTTTATTTACAGATGCGGATGTTGACAGGTCAGCAGCATCGTAAAAGAAGTAGCCCATATGCATACAGTCTGACGAAACATATATACAATGTTTCATCATTATTATTTTTTAGTTTACAGTGTTAGTCATCCTTGTCTTTATTTATCCGGTGAAATATGTCTTCGTCTGTGTTGGTTTTGGCCTGAACCAAACCTTTAAAGCAAATACGGTATATGATTAAAAAGATATATAAGTAGCCTCGTTGTCTTTTTGTCTTTTCACTTATATGATACAGTGTTGACTTTTATAATGAAAACAAATTGAGCCAATGTTTTTTGTACAAATGTTTGTGATGCAGTGCAAAAACACATTTGCAAAAGAATTGATCATTTTCAGGCTGCATTTTTATATTCAAACTATGAAAAACTTCAAATAAAATACAAACTTTCATTCAACAAATAAGACTCAGAACTGTATATAAAAAAAGATCCAACCTAAACATACATGCACAGGAAGAAAGAAAAAGCTTGAATACAGAAGATGTATTGTGAACCAACACAAAGTCCTATGCACCACAGTTACTGTTAGTAAAATCCTCTGTGAGGGCACATAGCCACCATCTGAAGAAGTGTGGTAAGTTAGTGGACCCTCCCAGTTGTGCTTAGAAAACCACTCATACAACTTTATCTAAAGTTCTTCTTTGTTTTGAGTGTTTTGAAGCCGATGATTTCTCACGGGGCTCAGATAATGTCAAAATGTAAACTCCTTTTGTCCATGTGGTTTTGTTTAACTGCATATCTTCTCTGTCATCTCTTTCTGTAGGAAAAGAAAACAATGGACATTTTTAACACATCAAATTCATATTGTACGAGGAGATGAATGATTTTTAAGAAGTGCAATTCACACTTTTAATATGAAAGACATTATCTTTATCATGAGACATTCTTGTTCCTTTAGGACCAACAACAACAACAAAAAATGGCCTTGGGTAATAAAGGTGAGACAATAAAATAAATTGTTTACAAGATCAATCTTTTCTGCAATGTGTTGACATAAATGTTGCATCCCTGTTTCACTTTACAAAGGGAATTACACAACCCGGGCTTCATTATGAGGATAACTTAAAGCCTTTTATTGACGCTTAGAGCACCCTTTTCCATCTAGTCAAACGTGATGGATGTCCCTTTGTTGGAAAAAAGCAACAACTACACAAACTCTGCCTCATTACTGCACAAAGTCAGTAACTTCTCTAATGAGAGTTGGTGCTTCAAACCACACCATTTTCTATAAAGCAGTTAACAAGGGTCAATCATGATTGAAAGTTGGGGGGAAAGCGAATGCTGATTCCATTCCCAGTGTCAAATGGAAAATGATTGTTATCTTAAGGAGAAGTAAGTAGTCTGTGCGGCTTCCAGTGAAATTTTTTTTTAATTTTCTTTGCGCTGCATGTGAAAACACCCTGACATGAGGATAAAACTCAACCTCACCAAGCATGCTGCACAATAAGGTTATAGATTGCAGGATGACTAATATTTTCGGCAAGACTGACAGTTATGAGAGCAATACTGACAACCCTCCCAACACAAAACATCCATTCGATCTTCTTTCTCATGCTCCCCCGTCGACCATCTCACACATCTGAGGTCGAGCTATTGTCTCACCAGAGGCTCGAGTTCAGAGTGATCAATGAGGTTGAACTCTGAGATGAAGTAGTAGTAGTGCTTGTAGCAGGTATTGATGTGGGCCTCTGCACCCATGCTGCAGATGCTGTCAAAGTGATGGATGTAAACATGCACAAACACCCTGAAGAGACGGCTCAGGATCTTCTTGCACACCTGCTGGAAGTTCTTGGGAAAAGGTACACCTAGTGTGAAGAAAAAACAAGAAACGTGTTACAGACTTTAATAGACTTCCAACTGAGAATTTTTTTTATTAAATCTATCACAAAAATGTAATTATTGTCTTTATTGAAACCCATCATTTAGCACATGTATCTGTAAGTAATACTTTTTCTCCTCAACAGCATCAATCGTTGAGTGCTAGTCAGTAGCTTAATGAAATCCAATTTGCATGGATATTAAAGTGATGAAAAGTCATTCCGAGCACAGCCTCTTTTTAGGTACTGGTTTGATGAAAGTGGACATAAAAGAGAAAATATATGACCTGTTACTTCATACTGTATTGCACCTTTATTTAAAATTGTTTAACAAGACAAGTCTTCCATGAGGCCCCAGTCAGTTTTATAAGTGCCTTCATGTCTTTATTTCTGCAGTTACTGTGGATGAGCTCTGTCTATTTAATGAAATATAAATTATGATTTGGTTAAAAAAAAACAAAAAAAACAATAAAGTTTGTTTAGGAGGAAAATGAACAAACAAATATGATTACAAATTGGTCTCAACCTAATCTTCAGTACATTTACTGCCACTATAACAAACAACATAAGAAGTTGCGTGACTACATAATACAACTGAAGCGCACTCTGAGAGCGTACACCTCCGCCAAGGCATGCCCTGTCTCACAATGTTAATGCAATGTGAATTCTCCTCCTAACTTTTATGTAGATTATTCCAACACCACAAAATGCAATCTGTGTGTCTGCCCTGTGATTCGGATCCGCTCCAAAATATATAATGGGTCCTTCCTTGGCCCATCTTACACCCATCCACCAAGTTTCATAAAAATGGGGCCAGTAGTTTTTATGTAACCCTGCTGACAGACAAACAAACCAACAAACAAATGGTCATAGAGACAAAACCCATTCACACCTATATGTTTTCATTTCACATGATCTGCATGTCTATGGACTGTAGGAAAACAGCGCTATCAGTGGACACTCCTGCAAAATCCACACAGAGAGGCCCCCGATTCTCTCTTCTAATAAATGTTGGCTGTCAAATCTGGTGCTGAGATAAAATACCACCACCATCACCCATTCAATCTCCCCTAAATGTCAACTTCATTGTTTAATTAACCTCTGCTGGAACATTATCATCCCATTTGAGATATTAATGAAGGGGAACAGCATTGTACCACCAGGCTGACACATCAGCATTGACGCAGGACAACGTCACTGTAGGCAGCAATCAGGTTATGCTAATGCATTAGGTTACACACTCAATAATAGTTCTGATGCCTTCATTTGTAGACTCCTCACACACCTACTCTGGTGGGGAAGATGTCCTCATTATTGATGAGCGACTCTATCCAGTCCATCAGCAGGTTCATGTACTTAAGTGCAGGCAGCTTGGTGGGTTTCTTGTAGTCATCACCGTCCTGCCACCTGTACTCGTACCTCAGCCCCCCAGACATGATGGGACACGTGCGCTCGGAGCAGTACTCGCTCACCGTGCCGTAGATCAAGTTGATCCTGTTGAAGAAATCCACCACATGGACCGCAATCCAGTCGTTGATGTTCTCTCCATCCGGCAGCTGCACCACTTTCCTCAGGTCCAAGCCAGACTTGAGCGAGGCCTGGGCCTTCTTGTAAAGTTCAAAGCGCTGCGTGCCCGGTTCAAAGCGCTTTCTCGGCCTGAACGTTTTGTCTTTGTTGAACACTTGTCCGAGACAAAAAGCCATTGACTCAGCCGCTTCACCTGAGATAAGGAGAGAATAATAATAATAGAACAATAATTAGTTTTGTGTTTGATAAAGTGTCACCTTCCTGGGCGATAGAAAAAGGATAGTTTCAGCTCGGAAATCAGGTCACAGGGGGTCAGCGTCTGTCATGTAAAGATTGCAGGGAGCTCTTGTTTCTGTAAAGAAGAAGAACAAGAAGAAGAAGAAGAAGAAGAAGAGAAGTCAGGGGCCTAATTTATTGCCTGTCAATCCACTGTTTTAGGCCAGAATGGCCAAGAAATTGTGTATGACTAAAACATCAAAAGGTATAACAACAAACTGTTCATATCATTGTCAAATTGTTTATAAAGGGGTCATACAAACCATTTCACAAGCCAAACATTTTCAAGAACTACATCATTAAAATGACTCATGTACATACTGCATAGAAAACTGTAACTCTAAGTTTGGTGTAAAAAAGAAGAAAAAAAGAGAACATGACAACTGATAAAAAACTCAGTGTCAGTTCCCCCTTCTCAGAAATGAGTCCTGGGACATGTAACACAACCAATACATCAACACATTGACAAGTGATTTGTTTTTCTTTCTTATAGCTATTAACCATCTGGCTAATAATGCACACTGATAAGGAGCATGCCCTTGCTGAAGGGCTGGTTATGTGATCTAAAGCCTTTATTGTTATGATAATAAAACATAATGTTCTCATTTGAATATTAACTACAGTAAGTAGGTTATTATAGGAAAATAATGTGGGCAGTCCAAGGACTTCACATAATAGAAAGGGTTGCATTTTATTGTGAGTTGTGTGTTTCCATTCAGAAATTTGGAGAATTGTAACATATGTTGGTTTCACAGATTTGACACTGCAGTCACATTTCAGTGACTGTGGTTGCAACATGATACTATGTCCGCATTTGTGCTCCGATTTTGTACTGGCTGCCTCAATGTTTCCTGTGGTTGTTTCTCTGTGACTCAAATTAGCAGAAGTTTCAGTCTCTGCATGTGTGCTAACGTTATGGACCCAGCACTATTACGGTGGTTTGTTGTGAACCTCTGTTGACCTCGTTTCAGAAGACTCACAATCCACAGACTCCTCACACTGGGTTCTGTTCTTTCTTATTCATCACTGAAACATTGGTGATTTCAAATGCAAGCAGCATTTGAAATATGAGAAGGGTACTTTTTCTTTCCACTAGCTTTGACAGTATGCCTGATTACCACACACCACTGGGGGAGCATGAATACGTACGTGGTCATGAGATAGCTTCTAATTTATCCATGACAAAAGGGCTTCTGAGGAAGGATCATAGTTACAAGTGTGTCTTTCAGTATACTCCAATCAGGGCTTAACAGTTCCAGCAAAACATTAAACTTTTATGACACTTTTTGTACTGAAGACAGTAATGGTTTGTAAGAAGAAAAAGTAAAAAATCAAAGAAAGAAAGAAAAGTGACTGCATGTGGGACCTAGTGACTTAAATTGTGATTACTTTACGTCTCCCAGCGTGCCTGAACAGCCTCGGACTAAAGCCTGTCTGATAACGCAATGTTGGCATGCTTTCACAGTTTTTCTGGAATTGGCCTCCACATTGCAGGCTCACACAAGTCGGCTCAAGACCAGACACATAAATGAGAAAGCAAAAAAGAAGGAACTGCAAGGAACCAGAAACAAAGGAAGAGGGAGGTCAAAAACAATAGATTACAGAATGGAAAAAGCTGTCTCCACTGTACCTGGATGAAATCCTACAGCAGAGGAATGTGGTGGGAAGTTGTGGGAAGTTCAGGGAGGATTTAGGCTCCGGAGCCCTTCTCTTTAAACTCCCTGTGCAGGACAGCTCCAGCAGCTCTGCCCCCCCTCTAGCTCCTCTGGATCCTCTCCCTCTCTGCCGCGCACTAACAGACCGAGAGGCTCCAACTTCACTCAGCAGCAGAGACAACACAGTAAAGAGAGAAAAAAGTTGTTTGGCTTCTCTTCCTGTGGATGATGTCACATCCTGATTTTGCCTTCTGGCCTCTGTCGTCTGTGTGTGGGTGCGTGTGTCTGTGTGTGTGTGTGTGTGTGTGTGTGTGTTAGTTAGTGCCTGTGTGTGGGTGCGTGTGTGTGTGTGTGTATTTGTCAGTGCCTGTGTGTGGGTGAGTGGGGGTGTATATGTGGAGGACCTATAATTTGAAAGAGAAGAAGAGCTGGAAAAGGTCTTTCGAAACCCCCACCCAGCCTTCCCCGTTTTCCATTTCTTGCCTCTCTTCTCATCCTGTAGGCAGAGAAGCCAGCCCACTTGTCCCACCAAAGTCCAGCCCTCTGGTAAAGGTCCTGAGAAAACGAGCCCTCTTCTTATGCCACATATAGGACAGAAAGAGCAGAATGATCCCACAAACATTTCTGGATGTTTGGCAGCCCATGCCCCTCTTTCTTGTGTGCAGTCTCAATAACATATCATTTAAATTCTTGGCCTTTTTAAGATATTGTCATTGAACTCCAAGCTGGACCTTAAAAGAGCCAGTGCTACTCACCAAATGAAAAACATTTAAATCATGAACACATAAGGCATGTTTGACTGAAACCATTTACTGGAGCCCTTGGGGGCAGAGTGTTCATATGATAGCCGCCCTGACACGTTATTATGGAACCCACGTAACTTCTAGGAAAGGTCCGCCCTACAAAGCAGCTCGATTGGTTGGGATTAGGAGTTGAATATTAGTCTCAAAGGTAAATGGGTGCCACTAAAATGCAGAGGGCATCTGCTGTGTAATGGCACTCAACCAGCAAAAAGATGCTGTCTACACTCTTTGTGATATAAATCCCTCCAGAATGATAACTGTAGGATGAGACAAAGTCTCATTCAGAGAGGTATGGCTTTATGACACAATTTACATTTTCTAAGTTAAGGACCAAAAGCATCAAAAGCCAGCAGTGCAGACACCTATGGTAGATTTGTGATGACAGCTGCCTTCCTTCCTAAGATTGAAATATGGGAAGAGGGTTCAGTGTGTGTCCTGAACATTCCCAAAGGGTTTCACTGAGCTGCAGCAATCACGCCAGTATTTGAATTGAGGTGCTAAGATTTTCAAATCTGGGGTCCTCCGTGGGGCAACAGGTATACCAATATACAGGATTGTATTGCTTTCCTGACCTTTATCTCAAAACGCTTGATGTTGCTTGATGGGAAGAATTCTAAACCTCATCTCACACTCACTGGATTCAAGATGCATGGGATTTTAGGAGGTTAGAAAATATAAAGTATTTTTACTGATAATTTTGATTGCATTTTTACCTTCTTTGTTTGGAACATGTAGAAAGGTTATATTTGACTATATGTGAAGACCAACATGTGTTACTATAGGAAGATTTAGCCTTAGACCAAACTGCATGATTTAAAAAAAATTATAATTTATATATATTTATACGTACACATACAGTATGCATGCATATGTATATGGGTAAATATATATAATTTGTGTATATTGTTGACTTTCTCATTTATACAATTCTACATCTTAATACTATTCATGGCTTACTGGAAACAAATAAAAAAGAAAACAGACAAGAGAAAGAATTCATAAATTGCAGTTACACAACATATCCACTTGGTGTCAATATGTTATTATGATGAGTGCTGTTTATGACACCTTCTGTATTCAAGGTTATCAGTAAATTATCATCAGAAGAATACCCATTTTTTCAGGCTAGCAGGTGGTTTTGGTTGAAATGTGGATTAAATGCAGTTCAGTGCTAATTAATTTGGCACCCAATGTTTGTACTGCACAATATATAAATAAAGTAGCTTAAGGGCAAGTGAAAGACGGGTGTTGGATTAGCCAAACCCAATCCAAAAGGTTGAAGTCGAAAATGTAGGAGGTGTATATTATTTTACATACAACAGGGATCTAACCAAAATATATGACTTAAACATACACAATGCAAGGTTTTTCAAAAACTCCCAGTGGTGACGGCATACACAGGAAACAGACAGATTAGGCCTGCTGCTGCCCTATGCTCTACTTGTGTGTGGTGTTATAACCAGGAAATGTGACACAAGAGGAAGTGCAACCAGCCAGGTCTTTTTTCCACCTTTAACCTTGAGTCAGCATCCCACTTCCTGTCATTATTCCTCAACACCACGCTGCCTGTCCAAACAAACACAACACTTAATGACACACTTAAGATGTGGGAATGGGGGTAAGCCTGTATATTGAACAGTGAATATGTGTTTCTACTATCTAATGAAAGTAAAAGTAAAATTGGAAAAATACATATATACTAGGCATGTCCATATCTTACAAATTATATCAATATGTGGTACCAGACACCTTTTAAGCTTTTTACTGGCAATTGACTTTTGTCTAAGTTACCATAAGAAGAGACTTTTATGTATTTTTTGTGTTGAAATGTGTGTCTTATCTGTACTTTAAACTATTCAAACAGATGACTGGTGGTGTAGGAGGAGTTTTTTTTTCTGGTTTGAAAATTCTCCTGGAGGTTTCAGGTATGTAAGAGAGTAAGAGAGAGTTTACAACCATACAGGTGGTTGAGCTATGATCATGCAAGCAAAACAGGTGTCTGATGCTGTCAATAAAGAGCCTCCATTCCCTCTGTAAATCTCTGTAGAATCAGTGTGGTGACACTCACCATCAGAAGAGCATCACCCACAACACTGGACTATCCATTCATCTCACTTTAACAGGCTGCGAGTGTAGGATCACATTAAGTAATTAGATCCTTTCTTACATGTGTTGGCACATACCTGAGCAGAGGTAGGTTTACATACTTTAAAAACATCTGACTGCCGTTGTTTGACAGACATGCACAAGCAGACCTTTATCTTTACTGGGGATCCGATTTTGTCATTCATTGCTTTGAAGCCTGAATAAAACTGTTGTATAAATTATCTTGCTTTTTTTTTTTTAAATATCCTGTTCAGTGTGCCTGGTGAAAAATAAAATCTGAATAAAAACGTATAAAAGGTGGGGGCCAATAGGCCTAACTCAGGTGTGCTTTTAGCTTATTATTTTGTTGGAAATATTATGGTTATGGAAATTGTTGTTTAATAGTTAGGTATTTCTATATGTCTATTTTGGTGGTAATATGATGATATGCCATCTATATGTACTTCTGCCTTTTTGCTCTCTTTACATCAAAGACCAAAATGGAGTGTAGCTGTACACAAGATGTTTAGATATCCACTCCCAGGTCAGAGGAAGATTACATTAGGAGGAGGAAGGAGGAAGCCACTTAAAAAGCTTAGTCTGTTAGAATGAAGCTGCCGCGGATTTTGTATTGGTGATGATTGACATTGGATACAGAGAGTTGGTTACGTCCATATTAGGCGACCAACTCACAGCAATACAGAGATGACTCCACCTTTTTCCAGCTTCATCAAAGGGGTTGCGTCGAGAGATTTAAGCGGAAAGGAAGAGGAAGCAGAGCTGACTTCACGCTGTCGCTGGACGAAGCCATCAGCCTGATTTCGACAGCTTTCGCAGGTTAATTTCAAGTGAGTAGGCTACTTTCTGACTGTTTTTGTCTATAGCAATTTAACAGTTTGCAATGTGTACGCAACGAAGTTTTACTTCATGGTGTGTTTATTTATAAATTTGAGCGCTGCCAATTTCCGTAACGTCATATTCATATTATATTCATTCATGTGGCTTAACTTGTTGTTTTTTATTAATAATTAGAATAGTTTAGACGTAGACTAGTTTGCTGTAAATTAAGAATAGATTTTGGATGCGTTTTGTTTAGTGGGCGCGAGTCACCTCTGACCTTGTGTACGGCGGTGTTGCGCCCAAAAGTGTACCCCCTGTGTAGTTTGGTGATTACATTTGCACACCAAGTAGTTTAGCTGTTTTGGCTATGCTTGGTTCTGTATCGGTCTGCTTCTCATCACTTGCACCTGTGCTGTGGACAAAGAGCCCATTGACAGCCGGGTGTCTCTCTGCTCAGTGGCTATTGTTACTCTGCACTTTGAAGGCAGATGGTAATGATGTCAATGATGGGAGGTGATAAAGATAACTCATAGATGTGCGTATGCTTGTTTAACAACTAGGTTATGAATGAGCACATATAGTTTCAGATTAGTCGATCAGGAGTAAAACGTATCCTGCTGGCCAAATGGTATAACGATAACTGTATCTAACGGTTCAGCCTCGATTTCACTAAGCAGCTTCTGAGCCAGAGGTACATCCGTAGCATCTTGTTTTAAGCTCATGGCCAGTTTGACTCGTGTAATGTCAGAGAGGCACATACTGTTTTTGAAAATGGGTCCCGTTTTCTCGCAAGCACAATTTTTTTTCTTTAGATTAGTTTTTAATGTTTTAGCTGAGTATTTGTCTCAGTCCCAGGCTACATTTAATGTGATTAGCCT
Organism: Etheostoma perlongum; assembly: GCA_026937815.1. Classification (NCBI taxonomy): domain Eukaryota; kingdom Metazoa; phylum Chordata; class Actinopteri; order Perciformes; family Percidae; genus Etheostoma; species Etheostoma perlongum. The sequence goes on from CM049379.1 coordinate 20,157,372, forward strand.
GTGTCAAAGGTGATGCAGCCCAACTTTCTACTTCATAAGTCATATAGCATATAGGCGTTTTTTTTTTAGATTGTAGTATTTTGTTCCAGTAAAAAAACATTTAACTCATTTGAATAAGAGGAGGAGTTGAACTTTCGACCAAGCGATTCTGAATCCATGAATCAGTATTAACTTTTTCATATATCATTATAAAGATAACGTTCTCGATAATGTTGTCACACACCTCGTTTATTGGGTGCAACAGTATTAGCCATGTCAAATTCTTGTTTGATTTCCCCGTTCTGGGAGAAAGACAGAACCAACCACACCTAATTTTTTACAATGCACAATGAATTAATCAATCAGTTTTATTGGTCACATGAAATCGTAGGTACAATTCCAATAACATGTTATGCCATCAGCTCTTTCAACTTTTGCATGATTCACCATAAAGCAGAATGAGGCCATCAGATTGGCACAATGATAAAGAGTTGCCCGGTTGAGGCACTGGAAAGAATACTGTGAGGCTATAATTGTTTTACCACACAAGTTAGTTCCATTGACATCTGAATATGATCCATATACAAGTACTCCATTTTTACAACTGATGCATGTCGTGCTAAGATGACACATGGCCAGTTTTTGAATTAAAACACTTGTTTGTGCAATGCGTCAAACTGTTTGTACATTGAAAACAATTAAAACTATATTTGTATTATTAAAAAAAGAGTCCAAAATATGTTGCAGGAGACCCTGATCTCCTCTCTCGTACTGGCTAGCCCTAATTGATGGTTATCTTCTCAGATGTTGCCCTCCTAAGGCAGATTATGAATCACTTATTCTGTGTAGACATGTAAACATTAGCTGTATAACTACCGACTATGGGATAGAGACAAAGGGCCTCAAGGTCAGCAAGCATTATGACTGTTACCACTCCAGCGTTGCATATTGTTTTGACTTCCTCAACTTCCAAAGTCAACACCCTCTCTGAAGGACTCAAATTTAAGGCAAGTTTCAGCCAGTTGAAATGCACTCTTAAAACCCTAAAACTCTTTAAACCAGGTTGTTCCTCCAAGAAAGCTTTTGCAAGCTGAGCTGGGTGTGCCCATGCAGCAGTTAAACTTCACGCAGTTGAGCGTTGTCTTGTCCTGTTGGTTACTGAGCAGCTGGAGTAAAGTGCTGGGCTCGATAGCGGAAAATATTAGTCGTGCATGTTTCCCTCACCACATATTCCAAACCAGGCTGGTGATAAAAGGATCCTTGTCACTTCTGGGTGACTTCCCTGAAACTCAAACTGTCACTCTTTGCCTGCTTACTTGTCCGTTTACTCTGCCCATGTTTGCTTTGTCCGTTGAATAATGTTAAGGAAGTTACAAATGCCAGTACGGGTTCAGTTGAGGATACTGGTATCTTTTACAGTTGCACCTCGATAGTGTTAGTTTGAGACAGTGTTGCTTTCATACAGTGTACATCTTGTCTAGTGTAACTTCCAATCCACTCCCCCACTTACGCATTTTTGTTTCATTGGATTGAATTGACTTTTCACACAAACTGACAGTTTAGTCTAGAATGGTCTTATCTTTTAACACTGACCACTGGTTTGCAGTTTTTACCTGGTTTAAAACAGCAGTTGGGCTGTGGCCAGAATTTCAACTTGAAGTTTGAATCCACATGAACCAACGCAGCAGTAGTATTTTGCAATACAGTGCTTCAGTGTGAATTTACCATTTGAAGCTGCTTTTTAGTGGCTGTAACAGTAGTACAAGGTTTTGATTATACAGCTTGCCCAAGGACAATCCATGCACATATTTAAGTATAATATATCAAATCCACAGAAATGAAGAAGTAAAAACAGGGTGGTGGTTATGCACCAGTTCAGTTCAACACTAGGGTGTAATAACTTGGTAAATAGCTGTATAACTTGTCTGAACAGTGCAATGACACAAAGGAAAGTTTAGTGTTGCCCACAGAATAATATTACATTTGGGGTAGTGGCTGACAGGGTTAGGCATTGGAAATAGTCTCAATGGCCTGGAGATGCCTGTGTGTTTTGACCAGAAGGCCTGGAAAGGTGGCCAAATGTTAAGGTGTGTTATATCAGTGACTGGTTAGGTTTTTTTTTTTTTTTTATCTGATCCTGTAATTATTACTTTGCCTGTTGTTGAGTAAGGTTTTAAAAGCTGCATCATGTTTTATTTGGAACTTCAGACTAAAGGTTAGATTTAGAAAAAAATAACCAATTATTACAAATTGTAAAAATATAGATCTGTTTCAGATGTTGGCACAGCTGGCTATTGTTTTCTCTTTCTCTCTGTCAAATGAGTCAGATTACAAAATTGCAGTAGTATATTTACTAGGACTTTAAACACGTGTTCATGTTTGAAGCTACCAAGAGGAAATTCCTGTCATAGTAGCATGTTCGGTATTCTTGGTAGACAGATTTGTCATTCCAGTCGTGGTTACGTCTTGCATAATAATCCCAACCTTTTTACTGGGCCAGGTTTACACTTGACCCGTATATCATGTCTGGAGTTGTTGTGTTGAGTTTGAGCATGCTCTCCCATCAGACACTCACAAGGGCACACGCCCTAGAGTGGGCATTTTTTACAGAAATGTGTGAATCCCTTTCTGTGGTTATTGGTGCTTGTGGGCAAATGATAATGAAATGAAACAATATTACAATTGGTGTGGGTATCATGGGTTGCATGGAAAACCATCCAGATGTTCACCAATCAACTTGGGAGGAGCATAGTTAAGTTTTATGATTGGAAAACATGGGCAAAAAAAGTAATAGAGTTGCCTTTTTTTTAATTGGAGTGTCAATTCAGGTGCCAATAGTACTTGCTTGCGCTAAATACGACCCTACTAACTATTTAGTTTGACATTAGGGCAGTCTGTAATCTTTTACATTCAGTCTTATCATTCAGATCAGTATAAGGACAGACAGGTGGTATTTGAGTGTTTCAAATGATGGCTTGGCTAATTATTCATCTGTGTTAATGGGTTAGGTTGAAAATCCCTTTCAGATTACCAAACTGACGGGATACTTTACGCAGCACTTAATTGAGAACTTGTGAATGTTTGCAGTCATGAGCATTGACTCCCAATGTAACATCGGCTACTTACAAGTTGGATGTTTTTTTTCCCCCGTAGCTTCAGCCATCGCTTAAATAATTTTGCAAACATTGTACTATCCACGTTCTTTTGCTGAGATCTCTAGAAGCCAGCTGCACCCTTAATAATATTATCATACAGGTTTGTTTTTTAGGTTAGAGAAAACCAAAGGTGAAGTAAAATTACAACCCAAAGTGTTTGTTGTTAATACCCACCACAGTTTACAGAACACCTTCCTGGTTCAACTTTGACCTACAGTACTTTAGTTTCCATTGTTGTGTGTGCACACATGTTTCCTGTGCAAGGAGAGGTTATTGTAGACACTACAGGTGCTTACAGTATATTTGGTTTTACCGCTAAAATGGTAATCTGGCTGAGGTTATTACTTGTTAGCACATAAAGTTCCTAGTTTGATATATCCATGTTCTCACATATCGACAATTACTTTGAGGACAATATAATCTCAACTATTGGGAAACCCAAGTTATATTAAATCAAAATTACCCCTTAACATTGTGTAATTAATGCGACTTTTCATGTGCAAACTAAATTGTCAGTTGCACCATGCAAATGAACTTTTTCTTCTCGTTCTGCTCACTCAGAAGTACCCATGCACTATTGTTATCTGTGGAAGGTTCCAGAAATCTGAGCTGTTGAGACCTGTCAAGGGGGACAGAGAGAGGGGGGGGTGGGGATTGCGTGAAGAGAATGAGACCAGTGTTAAATGGCCAACCTTGTCTGAATACTTGCAGGTACTGTGGGGGTGATACTCCCCCACCACCCACCTACACACATACACATAAACACACACGCGCGCACACACACTGAAGGGGAGGTGGTATAAAGATGTCAGTGTCCAGACAAGTTGAGCAACATTCCTAATGACTTAAGCCTTTTGATTGTTTTAAGTCTTCTTGAAGTTTGTTTTCCTTAACCTGTATTAAATATAGATGTTTGTATTTCAATTTGTAAATCATTGAGTCCCCGGTACCCATTTGTATCATAACACATATCTGCCATGCATGGCTAGAAACTAATGGCCACATTCAAATCGAGATGTGCAGTCACTTTTGACAGAGGACATAAGAATAACCTGTTGATTTTGATAATGCAAATGACAACGTCACCGACCCGTGCATGCTTATATTCAGATGCAGGAAAGACAAGGTTGCAGAACAGTTTATCCTGTGCCATTTCTTTTATAAGGGACCAGAAAAGTTTTTTTAAGGGTTCGTTAAAAGTGAGGAGGATTTATTTTGTATAAATTTAGTGTTGTGTAAACTTTGACAAGCCTGTATTTACACTAAATGTTTTACTGCCAAGTGTCTTGTTGACCTTAACAAGGCATCAATCCATTACTGGATTTTTGAGGCTGTTCTATTCTATCTGTATCTATTTTACACAAACAACTAATTTTGGCACTTTTTTTTTGTTTTTTTTGAAAGGATCTTTTAAATTTGTTACTGAATAACTGTCATATATTTAACACCGATAAGGTGATAAGGAAAACTTACAGATGTAAAATAACCCCAACCAAGATGCCTGTGATAGCCATTATATATTCTGAAATGTTCACTGGAAAATAACATTTGAAATAAACACTTAAATAAAATGACTAAAGACACAAAAAGTAATTGCAATTTCTGTTTGCATTTCTGCCAAAATATACAAACTATAAATCTATAAGACAATCCAATACAATCTTCCCATAATATTAAATCATTGAAATATAGTTTTAAGCTTTACTGTGCCTGTATGTGTGCTTATGTTTCTAACCAGGCAGATGTTATCAGGTGCACATGTTCTCTGCCACACCTGTACACCCTGCATGGCTCAGACAAGTTTTGTATTTTAATGAAAAAAAAGAAAAACAAAATGCTCAACATGTAATGTTGCTGACGTAGTTCTCCTTGAAAGCTTGTAGCTTTTCCGATTGTGGCAAATATGTCATAGGGCTTTTTATTTGGATGACAAAGCAGCAGAACGAGTTTGGATTACATTGGATCATCATTTTTTTAATTTATTTTTTAGAGAAAGCTTTTTTTTTTATCTCCGTTATCTCGAGACACCGTTACGACAGACATATTTGGACTGAGAAGACTTGTTGCCCAGGGAGATCACCGTGACTTATACGTAGTTTCCTCTTCAGTGAGGTTGTCATCCTGCTGGTTTGATTAGAATGTGTGATTTTGTTATGTGACTCTAGTAATCCCTTAGCTGATGGTATCCGTTTTAACTTGCCATTTGCTCAGTTCAAATGGAAATACAGTTATTCTGGGCGTTGATGGCTCTGCTCTTGATAATTCTCCATGGACCAGCCAAGCAGCATGCTAAACCCAAACAGGGAGCATCACGCTGAAACCCCTCTGGGTAAAAAGTGTCAGCCAAAAGAAAGACATTGAAAACCATTTTAAACTTTGAGTCATGTTAGGACTTTAAACTAGAAAGGTGGAGGAAAAACATTGCCAGCAGCAATGAGTGAAGCAGCATCAGTGTAGCAGGGACCAGTGAGGAGGGAGTCTAGTTTCAAAGTTCCACCTTGATGTGAGTAATGTTGCCACCATTCCAGACTTTCTTCTGACTTGTTTTAAAATGTTGTGAGCACAAGAAGAGACCAAACTGTTAGACATCAGGATAACATCTTCTGTTCAGATTGCTTGTTCTGAGTAGAAGCACTTAAGCTTGAAACACCACGTCATTAACTTTTTCATTTTTGCATCAATCTCTGAAGGGAATGCCTCGATATCATCTATCTGATCTGGCTTTGAGTCTACTCATCCTTGTACGCAACAATGGAAGTTATTTACATTGCATAGCTTGACCTGACATTTGTACCTTGGCAGCAAAGTCAGACTCCTTACACCAGTGTGTGACATGCTGGTGGAAATTCTGGGAGACTTATGCTTACTGATATAATGCAGCTGACACCCACACATTCCTGCTTTTACACTTTCCAAGTCAGACTATCATTCATCGGTATTATACTCTTTTGGTTTACCAAGATTATTAATACTGTCAATAAAATTACAATTTGGCAGTTGTATGTCAAACACACTTGAAACATTCAATGAATTTGATGCATTTTAGGATTAAGTTTTTAGTTGTGAGGTCATTCAGTACTTTGTGTAAGGAATTGATTGGATGACTTCTTTTTTTTCTGTCACACATCAGATATGAACCCATACTGTGTCTTTTTAAATTAGAAATGTTTTTTTTTTTTGTGGTTTTATGAAAATGAAAAAGAATATCTGAATGATTAAATATCTATTTAATTTATAAGTTTCATTGACGGAGCACAGTAAATACCTGATAATATATAGTCCAGACTTTTACTTGACTGAGGGTACCGAACTAGTTTAACTAGTAGAGAACGATGGTTTATTTTATTGTCCGATGTGTTTTGGTATTCTGCTAAAACTCACCGGAGTGACCGGTAAAGCCAGCCCAGTCCGTCAGATGCGGTGCAACACTAAAGACGGCATTTACTGTGACATGATCACTCGTGCAATGCTTTCAGATGTCTATCAACAGCCAAGTTCAACTAGTATAACTATGAGTGTGCTTTCAATAGCAGTTACAGACTTCTTCTTCTTATCCACTAAAATTAAGAAGATTTTACTTCTATTTCTCCTTGAAACAACTGGGTGGGACCTCCTAACACAACACGCTCAGAAGATTTTAAGCATTATTGTATGAGGCATGTCTTCCCTTTGCAGCAATCATTTGGGTCTGCCATTAGCCATACTATCCAACCCTTAGCAAACATGAAGCTTTTATGACTATTTATGGTTTTTCCTAGCTTGATTGTAATATATATTTTTCTCTGTCAGGCTGTCATGTGTTGCACTCCTTGGTGTTATCAGTAAACTGGAAATGAATGCTTTAATTTGTGAATATATGAACCAAGCATGCTGTGGCTCTTTGCCAAATATTAGGCAGACAAACAACAAGTACACACATGGAAAGAAATGCAACTTCTCCTGACTTGTTTCAGGAAATTTATCCATGATATGGATTGTTTCCCAACACAGAGAAAGAGGCATGGAAGCTAGTTTTGCTTTATGGGTGTTGGTCGGATAAAGAGCCAATTAAGATGTAACAATGGCCCCCTTCATGATAACAGAGGTTCCTCTGATTTCTCACCAGCTGCTTGTGAATAATATCAGCCCACCCTTGAGCGAAAACTTACAGGGCAACTCCTTAGTTGTGTGTTTCTCTACGTGTGTATGTTAGTGTGTGTTTCCGTGGGAGGAGGGCATATGAAGAGGGAGGGGGGCTCAGACTTGTTGAATTCAGGGCGGCAGTCACAAAGTAGCAAGTTGCATTATATTTCTGTGTGTTTTGTAGTGTGGGTTTAAATAGGGGCCATCTCTCTCACCCCAGTTGTACTCTCTCTTGGCGTCCGCTTGCACACAGTGCTTGCTCTCTCTGGCTCAGCCTCTTTCCCTCCCTCTCCTTCTGTGAGCTAGTTATTCATCCGCTGTGTGAGTCAGGGAGGGTGGGGATTCGGAAGACTGCTGTACCAGTCACACTTTGTCAGTTTACTTTCTCATTCTCTTACCCACTCTCTCTTTCCCTCTCTCTGTTTCTTTTGCTGCTGCTGCTGCTCCAGGCTGCCTGCCCGCCCGCCCTTATTGTTTACAGAGAGGCTTTGCCGTCTTGTGAAAAGAGTTCACGTTGGCTTTTGATGATTTAAGGGGAAAATTTTAGTCTCAATAAGGTAAGTTGCATGCATAGAAGTTGAAGTAACTTGTGTGTTGAGCAGGGATGGTTCCTGTTCTTTTTGGTAATTAAGGATACCAGGCTGTTTTTTTTATGTATATAACGGACACTTTACTGTGTGTTTTAACTAATGGGTTCTAATGGGTCATTTTTTTTTTTTTTTTGGTTTATCATTAACTTCTACCTCGTGAGTGTGAGCTCCTTTTTCCATCCATATGATTCATTGACATGCTCTAATAGGAAATCTTCACCCTCCCTTTCCACTCTTTTAGATCTCCTTTCTAGATGTAAATCGGCCACCTCGTGGTTGTGTGGTGGGACATACAGAATAAGTAACGGTGTGTTAAAACAACTTTTATTCTACTTTGGTCACAAGAATGGACTGGTGTAGCTGAGGGCTATAAATTGTGGACATTTCTGTTGAGAGGGAACACAACTCATTGCCTCAAGGTTGGGTGGTGCATGTCATGTGTCTACAGCTAAATTGCTTCACTCTGTTATAGAAATAACACAGCAGACGCTTTGTGGACCCCTCTCACAGTTATGAGGAAGTTCCTCTCCTCTTGTGGAACTACTACTAGTATTGCTGATATAGCTGAACAACAATGACAAAAGTAAAGTTCAGTTGATCAGTTTGTACTGGTTCAAATTCTGAAGTAACACTAGACTTTAATTGGGGTCATTATGTTAGAGTTCACTGATTACTAGATGCAGGAAATGGTACAGATGTGTCTGAGCAGTGTGGTTCACTAAACATGGTTGTTCTTGTAAAATGGTCTTTGCTAGTTGATTGTGGTTCACTAAGCTGGAATGGAAGGGGCTTTATTTTTCACTTAAGGCCCGTACACGGAGACGAATATCAGTTGATCGTCAGCGTTTTCGGCCAGCGTTTTTGTGTTCACACCCAGCGATTTTCGTGAATGAGCGAATGAACATGCAAATTCATAATCTGTCACTAGATGGCGCTTAATGTAAAACAGAAATACCCCCATTACATAGGGTGGCTAGACTTCTGATGCCTCGCTTGCAACTCAGAAGAAGAGCAGAGAAGAAGAGAGCAAGTATTTAGAACATTTCTTCTAAATCAGATATAGCTCTTTATGTGCGAAACCAACGAGACCAGCAGCTCAACATTTATTTTGGACATCGTTTTGCCTCTTCCTCGTCTTGTAGCAGTGATGACGGTTGTATGTCTTCTTCGTTGGTGTGCTCGGTAAGACCGTTTGTGCTTGAGCACCCCAAGATGTTTACTGTAACTTCAGAAGCACAAGACACGTGAGCAAAAGGGCGATTTCATTGAGGATAGTTTTTGACGCGTCAAACCAAAAAAAAAGAACCCGGCGTTTTTTAAAAATGGCACGTTTTTTGACGTCGGTGTGCACACTCTCATTGAACATGGCCCTTTGTTTTAGTCACGGACTTAATCGGCGAATATCGCCTTAAATGGGGCCTGTTCGCTGAAATTCGTCTGTGAGCGCCTGTTCACAACGGGAAGACATGTGGTTCACTAAACAAAATGTTCTTGGTCTTTGTTTCGAAAAAAGGCTTTTCTGTTTAGAAGAAATGTTTGGTTGATTGCTCTGGTTCAGAAGCTGAGCTGGCTAATGGAAGAGGGGCTGCTTTCCTTGGTTATTTTTCTAGTTAGAAGAAATGTTCTAATTTGCGCATCGTCAGCGAAAAATCGCTAAAAACGCATGTTCATTCGTAGTAACCTTATATGCGCTTTCTTCTTCTTGTTCATGGTCATCATAAGACTATCCCCCTGACTCACAGTCAGCTTTATTATTAGTCTGTATTCTGTAAAGAATCACTTTAAAGTGAGTCACATGTTGCATGTTAATACAGTAGTTTGAACATGAAAACTGGGAGATTTAGAAAACTTGTATTAAAAAAAAAAAACCTTCATCCTATTTGTTGGATTTCAAAATAAAACGTCTCCTTGTGCACTGTTACAGTGTCTACAACCCATTTATTTAAACTCAGAAAAGTGACTTTTGGTGCTAAACAAACTAAATTTGTTTTCTCATTTATACAAATCTTTAATGCATGACCAACATTATTAAGGGACAGTTAAGATTTCCTTTTAAAATTTCTACTGGAAACAAATGTGAGGTGGTCAAACAATTACTATGCAGCTACTGGGTTACAATAACCTTGGTGGTGGTCATCTGCTCAATTTAACTGTTCAGCATTTCTCCTCCAGAACAAGACAGACTCACTCTACACAGCAGACATGATAGTAGTCTTGTTGAAATGTGAGGCGCCTGACCAAATGCCTCATCATTGGTTCAATAGCAACCACAGCGTTTTGTGTAAGAGTTTTCTGAAATGTCACATGAATATTTGCACTTAATAATGTGAGTTTTCATCATATTGGTGGAAGAATGTTAAGTCAGCAGTGCAACTGTTACAAATAAGACTGAAATACTTAACTCAAATCACCTGGAAGCTCAACAAGAAAGAACAACCAGAGAGATACAGTAGAAACTGGCATGGTTTTATTTCAGTTAGCTTAATAGCTGGTTTGATTTGCATTTAGAGATGATCTTATGGAAAGTTCCCCATGCCTAACTCTAGGTATGATGTGACGATGTGGGGCTATTTTAATTCCAAAGGCCAAGGGAACTTTATCAGGATGCATAGTATCCTGGATCCATGAAATAACCGGCCTTTAAAAATAAAAATGTGCCTGCCTTTATGGGAATTTAACATAGGGGCATAAAGATCAATTTCCAAAAGCTGTTTTATTTTATTCCTCTTTTTAATCAACTTTAGCACGGGTGTGTAAACTTTCTGAAGCCACTGTACATGCTGTGCTGTAGACATGCCTTGTGGTTATAGAAAAAGCCTAATGGGAACAAGCTGCAGGCGGTATCTACAAACAGAAGAGGAATGCTGTTCAGAACACGTTTTAACTTGGGCACAATGAATCTACAAAATATTATCCTAAGCATATCAAGGGCTATTATGTTTTCCTTTTAACTGTGCAAAAGAGGCTACATCCCCGCATGTGACTTTTCACAAGTAAGCACAGATTACATTTCCTGTTTGACATCCTGTGATAACAGACAGCGTTTTAAAAAAGTTTAAACTGAAGTCCTTAAACTTAAATCCAGCTCATTGTTGTCAAAATGCATAGCTGTCTCTATGCTGTATTCCTTCGTGTTATTCACCTGAGCAGCACCGTTGTTAGCTCCTCTCCCTGCTCTTCATTCCTCAGCATGAAATCATGAGCTGCTAATTATATTGGTTTAAGGCGGGCTGTTCTTTAAGGCCTCGGGCAGCGAAAACTCAGAGCGTTGTAGATTGTGTAACAATAGCATGTTGAGAGAAGGCCGCGCCCTGTATGTCCTCTACTTTGTGAACACGCTTTACACTTGAAATGATAAGCCTTTGTGAACAAAAAAATACGCAGGTCTGAAAACCATGGCAACAGTCATGTGTACTTATTTGTAGATTAACTGATAGGTTCAGTTTGCAGTGGCAGTTCTCCCATAAATGTGGTTGCTACAGAACAAGAAGCAGTACTTTTTTGATTTTTAAGGATCTTGGATATTAATGTCAGGGTTCTGCGGATTGTGATTTTAGTTAAATGATCCGGAACTTTCCCCTTTTTTGCTTCCAGTTTGGTTCATTTGAGGAGAGCAGTTTAGCTTGACTCCTACACACAAACCACAGTAGAGTGCCACCTAACTGTGGGATGAGGGACACCCTCCCAGTTCCCTGTAGCACCTCCTCTCTGATGTCAGGCCATGTCTCACGAGTGGTTGGAGCAAAGCATCCTGGTATTTATTGTTGGGAGTGTGTTTTTAGTCAGAAATTAGCTGCTCTTTTCCAGTAATTGCATTTCAGTCCCACTGAATCAGGACATGTCTTAAAATGCTTCTCCTTGAAGACATTTATTGGTTGCAGGTGATCCCCAGGAAGACCCAAGTAATGAATAAGACGTGATTTCTTTGTTTCAAAGTTGTTATGTAATCCATGCTTGAAGAAGAATACTGTTGAATTTTATTGTTTGATGTCTCTAGAAATGTTGCTGTCTAGGAAAAGTGAACCACTTTTTTAAGCCGTAAGGTTTCAAACAGATGGGGAAGGATAATGGTACATTTGCTTACTTACACATCCTAAAAGACGTCAGAGATGTGCATCCTTTATTTGGACCTTAAAAATGAACAAAATTGTTTTCTTCTCAGTATTTGAATTGCTGCCAAGGGAGTGGTGGAAGGATTGCTGCTTTGTTTTGGCTTTGACAAAAAGTAACAATGAGCTTATTGGGCTTTTTTTGCAGATAATTGGGTCACAACAATTCAAGACGGCAAACATGCTTCGAGAGATTCAGGCGATGGGCTCGCATGCCATGGATATCTACGACTACCTCTTGGCGGGAATTGGTAGGTGATTTACCTGAATAAATACAGAAGATCACTCTTTATATTGGTTGTCTAATGTATTTTTTGTCTCTTTTTGTTTTGTTTTGTTTTCAGATCCACGGCTGAAGGAATATCCACTGATGCAGAATCCTATTCCCATGTCCTCGATATTGCTGTGTTACCTATTCTTTGTAATGTACCTTGGACCTCGCATAATGGCCAATCGAAAGCCCTTCCAGCTAAAGGAAGCCATGATAGTCTACAATTTCACCCTAGTGGCACTGTCATTATTCATTGTCTATGAAGTAAGACACTGCTACTTTACGTCTCCAACATTTAAAGACTTGTAATTAAGTTACTTTCTGCACATTTTAAACATTTCATGTGTTGACATGGCTACATTTGTGTAGTTTTTGTGTAATTTATATCTGTAAGGATCACCTTTTTTGTTATTTGTACCTATGACTACAAACCAAGTAAATAAGATGTTATTTTTCAGTTCCTGATGTCTGGTTGGGCCACAACATATACCTGGCGATGTGACGCAGTTGATACGTCTGACAGTCCTCAAGCACTTCGAGTAAGTCCCCTCTAACTACTTAGTCAGATACAATTCCTCATTTAATGTGAAGTGAAATGATTATTTTACCAAGTCTGTGTTCTCCTCACCAGATGGTCCGAGTGGCCTGGCTGTTCTGGTTCTCCAAGATTATTGAGCTCATTGACACAGTACGTTCAGTCTTTTAGTTGACCACCTTCATATGCAGTTTTGGTCAGGGAACAGCAGGGCTTTAACTAATCGATAACCTCTTTCGGTCAGATGTTCTTCATTTTGAGGAAAAAGCACGGCCAGGTCACCTTCCTGCACATCTTCCACCACTCCTTTATGCCCTGGACCTGGTGGTGGGGAGTTGCCTATGCTCCTGGTGAGTACACATTAACAAAATCTTGATTTTTCAAACATTAATGGAGGAGCATCAGCAGGTTGTAGCAATGTTACATCAACCTGCAAACCAAACTTGTTGACCTGTACAATCAGCAACACTGTCCTCCCATTTAGTTTCTGCTTGTTTTGTCTTGTTAAAGAAGCGTGTGCAGGCTACCTGTAAAATACTGAGATCTGTTTAGTCATACGAAAATGATTAACCAAGACTTTCTGACCTTGCATGATAAACTAAGAATGTAGAGGCCATAGAGGTTTAATTCTGAGCCGGCCTAATCCTGTTTGTGATTATTACCCCAGGTGGAATGGGATCTTTTCATGCCATGGTGAATTCCTCCGTCCACGTTATCATGTATTTCTACTACGGCCTTGCTGCTGCTGGACCACGCTTCCAGAAGTTTTTGTGGTGGAAGAAATACATGACTGCCATTCAGCTGGTACAAACACCCTATTTTCTGCAGTTTTCTGTGTTGTTTATTACATTTTTCATTTTAATTGTGCTTGCTACTTGTAGGCTTCATTCATCAGTCAGGACAGCATGAACGAGCTTGAATGCATGTTCTGTTGGCATGTTTTTGAAATGCCAAGTTAATGTCTCTGCTCCAAAGGCACCAAGACAAATTCCCACCACATTTATTTATGGAAAGTGCTTGGCTGACTCCTGATTTTCTCCCAACAGACCCAGTTTGTCCTGGTTTCTCTCCACGCTACCCAGTATTACTTCATGGACAGTTGTGACTATCAGTTCCCAATGGTGCTCCACCTCATCTGGATGTATGGAACCTTCTTCTTTGTGCTCTTCTCCAACTTCTGGATCCAAGCTTACGTGAAGGGTAAGCGGTTGCCAAAACAAGACGTAAAGCAGTGTAAGAACGGCACAGCTGTCCACAACAACGGCAAACACCACGAGAACGGCATTAATTACAGAACCAGCAACGGAGCCGGCAACAGCTCTGCTCCCCACGAGAATGGCAGCACTCACGTGAGCAAGATGAAGAAGGCCTAGGACCCCTGGAAGGAAACACCCAAGAAGTATGACCCAGTGAACCTGTTAAAACTACGGATTCCAAAGATAGTTTTGGCTGTGTTTCTTTTCCTGTTTTTGGGTTCATGTGCAACACATGGGGAGATGATGTGGTCAATGATTTCCACAGCTAGGGTCCCCCATTTGGTTGGTTTGTTTTTTGGAGTTGGTAAACCATTTATGGACCAAAATGTATGAAGAGAAGATGTTTTCACTTAAATGTTATCTTCACTGATTTTGCAGCAACCTGTAGTTCAGTAAAACACGGGTGGCCTTACACCCCACTTGCCTTCACTACTTATCTGACCCCAACATCATCCTGAGCAGCCCGTGGATAGATGACTGTACAGTTTTATCAAACTTGAAAGTACTTTTTGTAAATAATTTTACAGAAAAAAACAACTAATTGTATTAGTATGCTTTAGACTTTCTAAATTTTGTTATTGTGTATTTAAAATTAAATGCCAATAAATTCAATTTAAAATTCTCTAATACACATTGTGTGTCAGTATTTCCACTTGCAGAGTAGGCGCTAACTTTATGCTTAACTTGCTGAAAAGGTTTTCAGATTATAGTTGTCGGGGCTTCGGGAGAAAACTCGGACATTGTACTGCGTTGCAACAAAGAAGAAAAGCATTTGCGTTGCCGGCTTGAGCCTCTTGTCTTGGCCATCCCAAGTATGTGGAGCAAGTAGGAGGTAAACAAGAGCCCCATTCTGCTTTGTTTAAATTCTTCATTCATTGTAAAAGGCAGAGAGAAAGCATCCTGTAGACCGGATCTACACCCACCCAACTCAACCATCAGCTGGTTCATCGCGGTCAGAAATACGGTCATATTAGCACTCAGAGAAAATGTTTTTACATCCATTCAGCCTGCAAATGGATGCAATCAATAAATCACTGATCCAGCACACAACAGTGGTAAACTGCTTTGTTTTTCTTTTTTGCAAAATACCATGTCACACCTGTAACTTAACCCTCCTTTAAAGTCGCTATATGAAACTTATCTTGAGGGCAATAAATGATTGTATTCATTATATGATATCTATTATATATTAAAAGGTGTTTCTTACATTCTAACCCCCTAATGTTTGTAAATGGTTTGAGGGGCAAAACATTAAAAACAAACAGTTTAATGTATACCTCTTTGATAGTGCCAATCAAAACTCAGCATCATTATCTTTACAATCAAGCTGTTGTGTTAAATTGCATTTGATTTTACAGGTATACCTAATAAAGTCACTGAGTGGATATTTTGTGTGTAAAATCTGAAAGTTTGTTTTTTGTCATAGATATTTGAATTATATAGTGTTTGGAACCAAACAGTACAATAAATTCCACTAAAAAGTAAAGGTGTTAAGTAGAGGGTTCCTGGATGAACAAGCAGTACCTCGGTTGTTGTTGCAAGTTTAATTCCAGGCTGACATTACATTTCAATAGCAATCCATTAAAATACATCCAGTAAGAAAACATTAGTTAGGCATTCATTCAGTGTGCATCAAATTGCTACATATATACTACATACTGTTCATCAAGTCATTCTCTTTTTCTCTTTGCATTAAGGTAATGGGGCTGAATCCATCTCCCACTTTTAAAGGTATTCTCCATACGGATAATTTGTATTGAACATTGTGACCTAAATGAGATGAAGCTATGAAGTTGCTGCTGCTGTACAGTGATCTGATGGTCCATCCTAGGTTTCATGCATACCCAGATTGTCTGCTGCAGGGTGAGATCACAAAACCACTAAAAGTCTGACCACTTCTCTCTACTCGTGAGTGGATAAGATGGATGCAGACCTTGGATGTGGCCTGGTTCGCCCTTTGAATGCTTTTATTGCCCTACAAATGATAGCAGCACTGATGAGAAGTGGCAAAGACAGAGTTGTAGTCAGGGTTGTGTGTGCGTGCGTGTGTGTGTGCGTGCGTGTGTGTGTGCGTGTGTGCGTGTGTTCTCTATGTGATGTTCTCCAGGATGTAAAAGATAAGCTCCATCACCATAGGCTTGTCGCCTCTCTTGCGCCCCCTGCTGTGGATGACGGGGATCAGCACGCTATCCAGGGCGTTGAGGTACTGAGCAGGGAGGGGCTGTCCATTGCTCCCAGCCACAAATCCCACCTGCAATTACAAAACAACAGGAGTTTGTGTTATAAACTTTACACCTATAATATATATATATTTTTTTTTTTTCAAAAGATTTTTTGGGGCATTTTAGGCCTTTATTTTAGACAGGACAGCTGAAGACATGAAATGGGAGAGAGAGGGGGAATGCCATGCAGCAAATGGCAGGTCGGAGTCTAACTCGGGCTCGCTGCGTTGAGGATTAAACCTCTTTATATGGACGCCCGCTCTACCAACTGATGTATCTATGCGGGCGTTAGTCATATTTTACATGGTAAATTAATTTACTGTTGGCCATGTGAGAGAGCATCTTCAACTTTAAGGAATCCATCTTCAGAGTGTTAGCAGAGTGATACACATTCTGTAGCATACAAATAAATATCTCTGCTAAATAAAGAATGGATAGATGAGTACTAGTAAAATAAATAAATAAATAAATAAACTTCAGAAATCTCTTTCCCCCTTACCCAAAGACATTTTGCAATTATACGCCATAAAAAAAGGTGGATAAATAAAATTTGTTTTCTGTGGGAAATGTGGACGTTTGAGATCACTTAGAGGAGTGGTTATTGTTTGCATGTTCCATGTTTT
Organism: Etheostoma perlongum; assembly: GCA_026937815.1. Lineage (NCBI taxonomy): Eukaryota > Metazoa > Chordata > Actinopteri > Perciformes > Percidae > Etheostoma > Etheostoma perlongum. The sequence continues at coordinate 20,174,234 of CM049379.1, forward strand.
ATTGTAAGTGTGTCAAGCAGACTCGCACTGGTCTGGTCTTGACTCAGTTGCACCCTTCTTTGGTCTCAGTCTCAAAACACTCTGGTCTTGGTCATGACTTGGTCACTAGACTCAGCTCAGTGATACTTCAATACCAAAACATCCTTTCTGACCTCTTGAGAGTGAAAAGCAACACGCAGCCCCAGTTTGGCCATCCCGTCCTCTTTCAACAGCTTGAGGTGTGGACACAGTGCCAAGCAAAAAGCCCGGGCGATCCGCTCCGTTAACCGGTCGTGTTCAGCAGAGTCACTCGCTCCTCCTCTGGGATGATCCCACCTCTGCAGGAAGAACACCTGCACAACACATACACAGAGATGTGATGGGAGGAGAAGACAGTTTCAGACGGACTAATTGATATTTGAAGCAGATCATCAAATGTACTTCTGTCCAGCGGATAATCTTCCCATTTTCTTTGTATTCTGACTTCTGAAACATCTTCGTACTGCTGATGGACTCCATGGATTTCCCATCAATGGGGCTAATAACTCTGGAGGATACAAACACACATCATGGGTGCCAGTCATTTACAACATATAGTAGATCAGAAATTGAAATGCATATTTTATTATTATATTGTTGTCTTTGATCTCCAGAGCTTCATTCTGCCACATGAACATCAAACAGGGACACACTCACCCCTTATTCACAGCGCATTTCTCCTCCACCCACTGTACACAAACAAGTTCCTGGCTATCTGATTGGTCAAGTCGTCCACAGGTGACAGTGTAGTCTTTCATCTCCCGTAGCGACCTGCGGAGCTCCGCCATGGTTTCCACGGTGATCTGCACCATCAGCCCATCTGGGGAGAGGGGACAGCGATACAGGAAAAACACGCACACAAACAGACACACACATTCACATGCATCAACATGTACACACGCCTAGACAAACAGTCTGTTAAAATGTACACAGACACACACGTACAAAGATCAAGACATTCTGAATTAACCAGTTTTAAAGCAGGGGCGTTAACATGCACTACTGAGTAAACAAATTATGTCAACAATGAATTTCCTGCAGGGAAGGAAATAGTCAAGGTGAACCTTGAGCGGACATCCTACCTTCTACGATGCTGGATTTAGCAAGGTATCCTGCAGATGCTTTGAGTGCACTGCTGAATATAAAAAAGCATGATCCAGTGACTGCAATAAAAGAAAGAAAGCATGATTAAAGACACACTCTGTGGCTTCAATCCTGTGACAATCAGTTTTCATGGTAATAACAAAAAATGACCATGCAGTGCCATCTAGTGTTATAAAAAGGAAGGTGAACTTCTTTGGTTCTGTGGGCCACTTGAGCCCTTTGTTTGTCTTTGGGCAGTTTTAAAGTTGAACACTGTTGAATAATGTACTTCCAATACAAGTAAATCAATTTTTGCTGCACATTTATTTGTAATGGTGGAGTCAATGTAAATATACAGTATGTTCCCCCTTTATAGTCCCCCCCTTGTGGCAATTCACATTTCTGATTGCAATGAATGACCCTTACTACTACACGCTTGTGTTACATTAAGTCCATACTCTGATATCTTGATGTTGCTCACAGTATGCTGTTATGGCCCACCTTTGCGTGGCTTATTGTGGATGCTGATGGCTTGGGTCTGGTACTGGCCATCATCTCCTTGCACACAGATGAGGTGGGAGTCTGCAGTCTCATTGAAGCACGCCCCAATGGCAAGCACATGCTCATTGGATTTATTCAAAGCCTTCATTAGCTAACAAGAGGGAAGAATCAGAGTTGATAAAAAGCATAAACATTATTATAAACTCTGTGATGCATTTAAAAGCTTAGTCTTACCTCATTATACCCAGTGGTCGGTATCTTTATGCAGGTCCTCCGAGCTTCTAGATCCACAGTGAGCCCTGGCACCATTGGTAGGCTGTAACGGTAATTCCTAAAGTCCTGGAACAGGATGGGAGGAACAGGTCAACATCAGTTATGGGAAGTTTGGTCAAAGTGAATGACACCAAAATTAACTATTAATGGTGGGAAATGTGTTTGTTATTTTTAACAACACCAAACAGACGTGGTTACAAAATGTCATACTCACAACTAACAGTCTCATTATGGTGTGGCCAATTTCCCCAAACAAGGGCTTCCTTAAGCGCACACTGTACAGAGGACACGGGTAAACTGGAACATAAAAAGAAAGTGGGTAACTGAAGAGTAAACCTCTAGCATTGTCAAAGCGGTATTTAATACCAGGACCTGGCTTACATCTATATTCGGCCCCCAATCGCAGCATGAGACGTAAAGGAAAGGCTTTGGCCCAGGTCACCTCTGCTCTGTGGACCAGCAGGCCAAAGAGGTAGGGCTGGTTTGGCAGAGGTAGACCTTGAAGGGACTGGAGAGTGGAGCGTATGTACAGGAAGCCCGCATGCTCCTCGCTGCCTAGGAAACTACTGCCAAACAAGGACAGCGACAGGTGTTTCACAACCTTCCCTGCACACAAGGAAAAGGGGAGTCAGTGCGTGTCAGTGCATGGTAGGCAGTTGGAGGTGAGGTGGATTAAAGTCTAAACATAAGCAAAATTCTATACAACACATATCAACTTTACTATACTATGTGTGTGTGCGTGTGTGTCTCTGACCTGTGAGGGTGTCCCTGTACAGCTGGATAAAGTGGCTGAAAATGTCTTTGGGGAAGCTTTTCTCTTCAGGAAGGCACTGCAGCAGCACCACCACCTCCACCTGGCCCACAGCATGCATTCCCTTTGTCGTCACACACCAGCACTTCCTGTTAACATCTGTCACACACGGCACAACCTCAGGAGTCTTAAATCAATGCTGAAATACAGCTAGTCATCCTTTTTGTAATCATTAATAATAATTATTATTTATTTATAGTATTACAGCAGCACTATACTATTAGTACAATATATTGCCATTGTATTGATTTCTATGCACTTTAACATGCATAATGAAAAGAAAAATGATGCGTACAGTTGACCAGCTTGACCATAGCAAGTAGGTTGGCATTGAGGACAAACACCAGGGGCTTGGGCCTGCCACTCTCCAACTCCTGAATAAGCAGCATCTCTGAAGGCCGCTCCTCCACAGTGTAATCTGATGGAGGAAAACACATAGTAACACTGCTGTTAGACTGTAGTATCTTCTACCACTGCACAGAAAAGTTTTTTAATGACATTGTACTGTCATCCATTGTAAGCTAAAGAAGGAGCTAACTTCATGACTTCACGGTACACGTCTCATAGCTGTGTGAGGATTAACAACCAATGTCTAAGCCGGGCCCTAATAAAAATGCAAGGACAGGCAGCTTTTATTAATGTTATTATTTTAAATCGCCCCGGTTTAACCAGGCAAGGTAGGGTCCACATTATCAATTACAGTAACAACACTATAGGGAGCCGTCATGACTTTTAAGTGGGAATAATGAAAACATAACTAACTAATTGCTACTTCATCGTTTATTCAGAACAGACAAGCTTAAAATCGTTCATTTAAGAATATCCAGCATTTCTCTTTAATTGCTAGTGTCACTTTATTTTACCGCTTCAGTTTGCTCTGCCTTTTGTCATCACTACATTGTCAACTGCTCAACATCAGAGACCAAACTTTAACCTCTTCTGCTGCCTGATTTGCAAACAGCCTTCTTTGGGTGCCTCTCTTCTTCTCTTTGCACTATGCAAGACATGAGGACACCATGCACATTTCAAGGAAAGGAAGATACTAACTTGTGCGCAAAAAAGTAAAAAAGGATTTTGCCTCCCTCTCTTTAATTGGATGGAAGCTGTCTTACCTCCTTTGACTCCTGTGGAGGTGAGGATGGGTGGCAGGCCATCCAGGGGGATGAGGTTGGCCGAGCTGCTCACTAAAGTTGTGGTGCCCCAGCCATAAGGACCGCAGGCCTCCTGGAAGAAAAGGTTGGGCAGAGGAGTTAGCCCACTTTTTTTGTCAAATCTTTGTTGTACAAACTAAACTATGTGTTATATTTTCGATGATCCTACATTGATATTGGTCCCGTGTGGGCGCAAGGCTCTCCTGATCTGTGGTGAACCCACAGGACTTCTAACCTGCCCGTTCAGCGCCCGTCTAATCAGCGGTGAGAACCCTCTGACTGGTGTGGTCGGAGCAGACTCTGACTGCTTATTGGGGAGCATGTCCTCTGCAAACCACACCCTCCTTTTACCCCTCGGAGGCGTCCCTGAGGAGAGGATGTAGGAATTACTTCTGCTAATTTTCAGTAAAGAAAACTGTGAACTTACCAAAAAAAAGTATGTCTGTTCTCACTTTTGAGGAGAGTTGAATGACAGGAAACACAAACTCGGCCCTCCTTGCCATCCAGATGTGTGAGTCTGAACTTCAGATTGGAGCAGAGTGCACAAAAAACCTGACAATACACACATGTACATGCACACACCACATAAGGAAAGACACACATCCAACATGTCAACAAGTCACTCAAGAACGTCTAATCCAATTTAATTTGAAAATGGTGCACAACATTTTTCCTCACCTTTCCACAAGCACGGCAGTGATGCCTCCTCTTGGTAAATGTAAACTTCACCCCACACTTCATGCAGACCTGTGCCTGAGCATCAGGAACCCACACTGGAGCTACCTCTCCGAGGACAGTGCCTCGGTCCTTGGATAGAATCCCAACAGGGCTCAGCTGGGACTCATTGTCAGGACCCAGAGGCGAAGCTGCACAGTCCCCCATCGCTCCCTCCCCAATGGATGCCTGGGCCTTGCTGTTCATTTCGTCTCCTCCATTAGATCTGACCATCTTTAACTGACCATGTGTCTCATCATCGGTCGCCTCTGAGCTGCAGGACTGCTCTTGCTGCTCCAGCCTGCTCTCCTCCAGTTCCTTCTCCTCAACCACAGAGTCCTCCTTTGATAGGAGAGCATGGGGCGGCTTCTTCTTCTCCTCTGGCACCTCTTCGTCCTCCTCCTCTGGCCATGCAGCCTCGGCAGGGCTCAGCACCAAGGGGCTGGAAGACTCCCCGAAACAACTCTCACCCCATGTGGAGATGGCGGTCACAGTGCAGCTGCCTTCCTCCAGCTGGGAGGGGGAAGCAGTTTTGGCAGGATGTTCAGATGGTTTCTGCTCACATGGCCCGAAGCTGCTTCTGACTGATGCGTCTGAAGAAGTCTTAGATGGAGATTCAGGCCTGATTTGGCCGCAACCCAATCCTGGTTTGGACACATCCCCATCTTTGAGCACCAGCAGGCAGGGTCTGTTCAGCCAGTGGTGCTTGGTGTCCTGAAGAGACGGATTGTCTCCTTCATCTGTTTCGAGCGGGAACAAGGTGATAACATCATCCCTCAATGTCTCTATCACTCTTTCTATCAAACACACAAACACACACACACACACACACACAATGCATATATGCACATTAGTAATGACTCATTAGGTGGAAATGTTCACATAGGCTAAGTGGCCATTTAAAAGCCTGTGATAATAATCTGTTTCATCACCTCGAACACACCTCATTGCTGTCAACCATCACTGATGGCAGCATTAGCACTCAGTTGCCCCTATGAGGTGTGTTTGAGCTCACAGAAAAGACCACATGGTTGAAAAAAAGAGGATGAGGTTTCTTGAGGACTAAATATTCATATAAAACCAATCTTCCTTGTATAAGCAATTGATGATAGGCTACCACGTAGACGGCTCCCCAGAGAACCAACAGTTCAATAGTGGCGCTGTGTTTGATTGGCTCTCTAGCCTCCAGCATCTGTTACCATGAGGATTTACAAATGCTCTTTCTGTTGGCTTGCAGATGTTCACACTAAAACCTTGACTGGTTCTGTGTATTGGTCCATCTGTCATGTGCCTTTGGTGGTAAAGACAAATGAGCAAATTATTATTTATTTATAGCCTTGCTGGTCGGTAATGCCTTTAGCAGAGTCAGTTTCTGTAGACTAATGACAAACTGGATATCCTATTCGACTTCTGTTTTTGTTTTGTTCTTTTTAATGTTGGCTGATCATCACCTACAGTACAGAACTGTTTCATTGTGGACATATCCTAATGAGCAATATTTTATTATGAACGACTGCATTCATTATCTCAACGTGAGATTCTACATTAAGGCAATACCTTCTGGGATTAAAGCCAATTACTGTTTTAGCACCCTTCTCTCATATGGCAGTTACGTAATAGCCATTACTGTTTGTACCAGCACTAACGAGAGTTGATGTGTCTATGGTGTGATTAATGAAGAGTTATCATGACTCAGGCAGGACATTAGGCACTAGAAATCATACACTAGCCTGCATCTGGGTATTATTGGCTCTTCTGATTTATATTTGATGTTAAAGACCTCTTCTAATTTTCCAGGCTATCCTGCATTGCAGCTCCTTCACTTAAAAAAAAAAAATCATTAAAAAAAAGGCGGGCCGTGTTGCTCCTGCTGCGGGCTCCAGAGTGTAGGTTCCCCGACACGGCGGAGGGCGACACCGATCCGGCTGACTGGAGCTGACTGGAGAGATCGCCTGAACGGGACAGTGACGCATTCGACACACGTGCTAGTGTTTAATCCGCTCGCAGGCACCGGAGCCGGCGGCAATGCGACACTCACCCCCCGCACCCCGTTACATCAGACCGAGCAGGACACCTCACTGAGGTGATGTTCACACGGCCTCACACGGAATGTGCGCAACACACACAGATGATGCGGACTATGCGCGCGGCCAAATGCTGTATCAGCGATTCTCTGTGACAAACAGACGCGCAGTATCATCATCCTGTAACGCAGAAGCAATGGACGGGAAGTAAAGCATCTCGACCCCGTTACAGTCAACACAATTCTTACCCTCAGTTATCGCTCCCAAAAGGCTTTCATTCTCGTCATCCCGCGCGGAGAAGAACTTCAGCATTTTATCCTGTTAACATGTGTTAACATGCGAGAGCCGAGGAACACGGACTCAAGCAGCAGTGTTCACAAGAGGAGGATGGGATGATTTCGCCTCTCTACCCTCCTCTCTGTAATCTCCCTCCTCCCCTGTGCCTCTCTGCAGCTCTTTGAAGAAACTCAAGAGGTGTGCAGAAATGTCCCTCCCCAGTTTGCTTTCTACACAGCCCGCAGGACAGCATCCAGGCCAAGACAGCAGCTGTGATGCCAGATATTATAAACAGTGGCTGCATGCACATCCTGTCATACTGTAGGTTTTTTTTTATAATTTAGTAGATCATTTCCATGCAAAACTGCATAGTAAAATCTTCATTTTGGATGACAAGCATCAATATTAACACAACCTTGTCAATGACCACAGCACCATCTAAAAAATGTTAATCACCTTTATTTTGTTTCATAAACAAAAAAGTCTTAAGACTAGCTTTAATGACCACAGTAATCCTGACCATGACTGACAATGTGGTGAAGGGCTTTAACCAATTTTCCAGTAGGGAGTATTTTTATTTATTTTTTCAAGTGCACAAGCCAGTCTGACTCGGACATCCGTGGGTCATTGTAAAATAGAAAAGTCTCTGGTTTGTGGGGATAGTGTCTGATATGTCTGGATGACTAGACTTAAAAACACAGGAGAAGGTTTCTCGCTTCATTGCAGTCCAGCCCGTGTGCACATGGGCTCCATGTGCATCAGTTTGCCTCGTTCTTTGACGCTTCATCAAAGTTCTCCACCAGATCTGCAAAACACCACAATGTGAAGTGTTACACTCAAAGAAAACTACTTTGCATTATATAGATGTTTTACCCTATTTTCCAAATGATATCAAATGCACTCAGCTGAATTATTTAAAAAGGATTGCAGTAAACAATATTCCAACTTTACAGTGTATCTTTCTTAATCAGTCTAAATAATAAACTTAGCATTATGACAATTAGTTTCAATACATGTAGACACAATCTGACTTTTATATATCTAAACGGTGCATACCTGGAACATCATCATCCTCTTCCTCAATGTCCTCTGCCTTTGGAGCCTTGCTGTCGAGAGCTAAGATCAAATGTACAGATAAAAAAAAAAAAACATATTATAGCTAATAGCTTTGGTTATTGAATGAATGTAAGCAAATGTTCTGAAAGAATCAGTCTGGAGGTATTTTATATTTTTCTTATTGTCAAAATTCCACGAAAAGAGCCAAACAAAATGCATTCCTCCCACTAACAAACATTTTCTGTGAGAACAAAGCCTGATGTATCAGTTTCCTCTGTGCCCTAGATCTCCGTGGTTAGAGCCACACCTTTACACTGGGTGACATGTTGCCTCATTATCATGAACATGGGACCTGTAGTTTGTTTTTTTAGTTCTGATGCTGTAAATAGTCATTGGAACACTGAATGCTGTGGATAACAAATAGTCCCCAACAAATACACTACTTACTCCTGTTTGAGTCAACTTTGCTAAAAAACTAGTGTCCTGCTGATATTGTTTTGCCCTTAAAAGAAGAAACTATATAATTGTGACCTGTTTTTTTTAACATTTACTTTATTCAGAAGGAATGAATGGGCTTGTGGCTGAAATAAAAACTTTAATAATGGAAAAAGGGAGAAACTTTAGGTAGAGCAAAACAGCAACAGAGGAGGGATTTCAATGTTACCCGAGCCAACTAACTAAGGGTTGGCCCCTGGCTGGTTACTACACGTTTCTATCAGTCCTCAGCCTGTCCACAAAGCTACACCTGCACCTACAGTGGCTTGAATAAGTTTACACACCCATGCTAATGTTGATTAAAAAGACAAATAAAAAACATATTTTGGAAATTGATCTTACTGCCCTAATTAAAAAATTTAGGAAAATCTAACCTTTTAAGGACACCAATTTTCTTTGTGAATGAATAATGTATTGTAAATAAAAAAAATGTTTTTCCTTAAAATACAGTAGGCATAAGTATACACACCCCTGTGTTAAATTCCCATAGAGTCAGGCACATTTTTATTTTTAAAGGCCAGTTATTTAATGGATCCAGGATACTATGCATCCTGACAAGGTTCCGTTTGGAATTCAAATAATCCCATATCATAACATACCCTTCACCATACATAGAGATAAGCATGGGGAACTTTCCATAAGAAAATCTTTCAATGCATATCAAACCAGCTATTAAGCTAACTAAAATAAAACCATGCCAATCTCTATGTATGGTAAATGGTATGTGATGATATGGGGCTATTTTAAATTCCAAAGGCCAAGGGAACTTCAAATCAACGCTTGACATTCCGCCAGCCGCAGCGCGTCCCAGAAGCATGCGGATCTCCGCTCCGGTAAAGATAGGCACCTGGTCTATTTTTACGCGACTCGTTCAAGGAAGAAGTAGGATAGCGAGAGCATCCTGTATATTTTCCAAAAGACACCCCCCAAAATCATATATGTCTCCTCTACAACACCATGGATGACAAGAGATTAATTTCATAGGAGGAAAAATATAATAGATATCACAAATCCTTTTTATAAGGAAAACGCCAGAAAAGAGAAGGCACGGAATTTAATTTCAGGGGTGCTTAGAGTGGAAGGTAGATAATAGCTAATAAACAGTAATTGTTCTTTCAAGTACTTGTAGAGAAGACAATAAAATCTGCGAGACGCTCTGCTTCTGAGGTGCTCCCGGTGTGCTATGGTGTGTGGCAGAACACACGTGCCCATTAGTACCCAAAAAGAAATTGGGGTAAGAGGCCCTGGCACACCCACCTTGCCGAGGGAACTGTTCTGCCAGTTTGCGCAGGCTGCTGAGGCTGTCAGCTCCCAGCTGACTGAGGATGCCGGGAAGCATCTCTGTCAGCTGCTTGGTCTCAGCGTGGCCCGTGATGGCGAAGGTGTTGGCGGACAGAGAGGCCTGAACTTTGGGGTTGTTGAAGTGGATCACAGTCCCGTCATCCTTGATCATGTTCACCTGAGAAGAGAAGACCACGTGGTTTTTACAGTTATGGCTAAACGCTGCGGTGTCGTCATGATCTGAGCAGTTACTCTATACTGAATGAATTCAGTAAACCTGAAAGCGGTCTGGTCTACACTGCCAAGTAAGAATGCATCACATTAAAGTAAAAGGTAAGATCCATACCAATTTACCTCCTCAATCCCTGCAATATTGTTGACAGCCAACTTCTTAAGTGAACTCTGAAGCTTTTTGTCATCAGCTGTTGCAGTTCTGTGTACCACCTTCTTCTTCCTGCGTGCAGATCCCTTAAACCAAAAGAGAACATAAGAGTCTTACATTACAGCCACTGTGACTTACAAGAGTGACAGCATTAGGAGAAAAAGAAAAAGCCATAGGGGAAACACAGCCTTTGTTGTTCTTGTTTTATAGTATGTCATACTAGGCTCTCAATTCAATACACATACGAATCAAACAAGAATTTACAATGTGATTCTGTTCAAAATCTGTTGCAGTCTATTATATACTAAAATGTATAATCACAATATAAAACAAGTTAATGAAGATCCCTTGAATGTGTTTCAATGGTCTCTGGTGGACAAACTATTGGATGATATCACTGTTTCTAAACTAGCTTGAATATATCTTTGGCACTTTTGTAACAACAACTTCTTCTTCTTTCTTCTTCTTCGATGTCTGGTTTTAACAGTGCTCTTAGTCCAATATTCTGAAACTGCTGCCCATTTGTAAAAAGTCTTGGTGTTTTTATTGACAGGTCTTTTAAACTTGATAAACAGATTAGCTCAGTGGAAAAACAAGCTTCTTTCAGCTCAGACATCTTGGGAAGGTCAAGCCTTACCTGCCCCATAGCCAACTGGAAACAGTTGTGTATGCCCTGGACTACTGTAACTCATTGTACTTTGGCCTTGATCAGTCTTCAGTTCGCCGATTACAGTTAGTTCAGAATGCGGCTGCACGCCTGCTGACAGGAAAAAGGCGCAGTGACCACATCACCCCTGTACTGTCGTCTCTCCACTGGCTGCCTGTCATTTTTAGAATCCATTTTAAGATCCTATTGTTTGTTTTTAAATCTCTTAATGGGCTGGCACCATCATATTTATCTGATATGTTGATTCTGCACACTCCAGTCAGAGCACTCAGGTCCGCTGACCAGTTGCTTTTAGACTGCCCCAGATCCATGCTGACACCCAGAAGGGACCGAGCTTTTTTCAGTAGCAGGTCCTAAGCTCTGGAACTCTCTTCTTCTCAATATTAGAGCAGCTTCCTCTATTGAGAGCTTTAAATCCCTTTTAAAAACTCATCTTTTTGCACTGGCTTTTAACATAAGCTGAGCTGTGACATTGTATTGTAATTGTTTTGAGTAAAGTTTTTATCTGTTGTCTGTTTTTGGCATATTCTGTTTTTAGATTGTTTTTTCCGGTTATTTATTATGCTTTTATCTTATGTTGTTATCTATTTTTACAGCACTTTGAGGCAGTAGTGACTGTTTGTAAATGTGCTATATAAATAAACTTTGACCTTGACCTTCTTGTTGTTATAGCCAGCATATGCGCTGATAGCAATATATTGGCAACAAGCTAATATTGGTTGCTATTTTTCGATTTGACATCTCTTGTTTAGGTCACACATATTTTTGCTAAATTCCACTATTTTGTGTTACACTGCTGTGAAATGACTCAATGTGATACTATATTTTAATAAATAAGAGTTAGCTGTAATCAAATGAAGGGGGGGTGTGTAAGGACCATACTGAGACACTTAAAAATGTATCATAATGTGACCATAACATAAGTGATTTATCCACATAATGTATCATCGATTCATCTCCAATTTATTTGAATAAATGTCAGAGTTAACAGTAAAAACAAGGCTATAACTATTTCCCACAGCTCAATATGTCAACTTCAAAATTTCTTCTTTTGTCCTAAACATCAGTCCAACCAAAATAGATTTATTTACAAGAGAAGAAACCAATAACAGATCAGTTAATTGACTAGTAGTGTCTAGTATCAAGACTCAAATATTTAATATTTAAATAGCATCATTATTTTTAATACATTTGCATTTTAGCTCTAATCTGAAAGTTGAGCACATTCTTGGACACTCTGTATTTAGTTTGTCACATTGAAAATGCATTATGACACCATCCTAACATACCAAATACAACAATTAATTTTAGTAAATGCTATAAACACACTCTAAAACTTGCAAATAAAAACGTAAAAAGTAAAATTACAAACACCACTTTTTATGATAAGATGTATGCTAGGTGTTGGTTTAGACTAGTTAATTTGACATTAAGAATAGCACACATACAGATAACGCACACACAACGCACACACAACACACACACACACACACACACACACACACACACACACACACACACACACACACACACACACAAACAAACAAACAAACAGGCACACACACACACACACACACACACACACACACACACACACTTACCTTTCCTCCTATCCGGACCTGAGCTTGAAGTTTTGCTAGTTTTTCTTGATTCATGTTGTTACCTACAAAATGAGAACATTGAAGATAGTGTTGAAAACGGTGCAGCTAAACAATTAGCATGTTGCTGCTTCCCCTGTCGACTGTGAGCTGCAACATTAGTACAACAACAAAATGAGCTGAGAGAGAGTCCAGTTTCTACATAACACAGTGAAATTCAGAAACAGAAAAAAAAAACGTTTTATCAACTCAACAACTCACCAAACCAAGACGTTACAGAGACATAAACACTGTACCACGCTAATGCAATAACAAGCCAGACTTTTCAGTTTGCTGTGTGTGTCTGTGTCTGTGTGTTGTTAGCAGCTGCAGAGATGAAAACACAACACAAGGCCTACATGACTGAACACAAGACTGAACACAACGCGTCACGGCTCGGCTCGGTCCGACAGCTCTGCTCCGACCACACACCAGCAACCACACACTCCACACGCACCGCACATTACACACAAATTAACATGTATCATCACAAACCTGGTCAGATATCCACACAGACATGCGGCAGTGAAAGATGGAGGATATCGGGCAGAGATTACGTCACACTCCATACGGATGTTTTTTCTTCGGCGTTTCCGAGCAGCTGGATGATTAGAGCGTCGGGCTGCCACCTACAGGACACTTTATGAATTACACTAACAAACGGTGCAGCCCTCACTGTAGGTGTCAGTGAAAACCATATTATTACATATTCTGAATGTAAAGATAGAAGTGTATGTCATATTATTAATCTTTTTATTTTATTAGGGAAGTTTCACATTCATAAATCAAAATTTTCAAATTCAAGTTTTAAACTATTCCAAATTTAAAGTGACATATATTTTGAGTCTCTTAAGTTATTAACAAATAAAAAAGCTATAGCTAACTATATCTGATGTATACTTCAGTCTATTTAAATAAGAACATCTGTTGTCAATATCATTAACAAGGTTTGTAAATCTGTCCAATTTTATTTATATATATACTTTTTTATTATTATTATTTTGTTCACTTCATGGATCTGTTTATTTTGTAATTAATACTTAATTACCTGTTACCTGGTCTCATATTATATAAGTTGTAATCTCTTTCTTTACAATTTTATGTTTTGAGCTGTGATGACTGAATGTAAATTTAAATCTTTTCTTTCTTTTCTTTAAATAATAATAAAAAAATAGGTGTCTGTAAAACATCATTTTAATAGTTTGCCTCTTCACAAAGAATGAAAACAGATGTTAAAAAATATGTATGACAAAGAAATACGGAAAGGAACAATGGAACTTCTCAAGCTGCTCCTACAGCATTTTATTCCTTTATAAACAAAACAGCAGCTTTATCCTATGAAGCCAATAGTGTGCCTCAATAATGCTGTTTCACTGATGAAAAATAGCCCAACTAATGAAATGATATTAAAAAAAACATCTATTGTACATTGATAACTGTAATTAAATTGGCTATTACTGTTACTGGAATGTCAAAACTCACAGTGGACAAAATGTATAGCAAAGCCATTTTTACATTTGCAAAATGATATCTTTTATGTCTTTAAATTTTGAAATAAGTGGATTTAATGTGCAATCCTAAAATTACTATTATCATTATCTTGGACCATTTTTTCCATTTAAGTGTCTGCCTTGATATTCCTTCTTACAATGTATTTGTTCTTAATTTTGTTTTGTTTTCAAAGATGTGTAAGCAATGTTCCACCTATAAGTGAATATAAATTACTGTAAACCTCCAGAGCAGCGGTGATAAGCAGTTCTGCCAACACTTAACGGCTGGCAAATTACCAATGAATCAGTTTACTGTTACGCTAAGAACAGAAAGACTAAAATGCAAGGCTCAAAGGAATGCAAATGGTTTTATTGACTGAGAGGAGAGGGGAAGTGGGAAGGCAGACGCCAGGGACAGGGACGAAGAGACGGGGAAGCTTGGGGAGTCTCGAGGGTGCGGATACTCTGGGGAGAGCCAGGAGCGGGGAACAGAGAAGACACTGGAGCTGGGAGTGGAGACGGAGACAGGCTAAAGCTGGGTGCTGTGGGAGGGGGACCGAGAGGAGAAGCCAGCTGACCGGAGACAGAAAACAGGAGTGGAGGTGATAACTGCAGGGCAGAAACAAAAAAGATAAGTTACATTAACCATGGAACACTTGCACGAACAAACGCTTGTAGAGAGTTTCACCAGTGTGACGATCAAGCAAAGATTGGTTGAAGAGCCGGGGTTGATATACTGTTGTTGATTGAAGATGGCAGGCAGGTGTGAGCGGTGGGAGCAGGTGATTGTGGATGAGACTTGGGTGTGTGGGGTCAGCTGGCTTCAGCAGGAGGGAGAGTGAAGAAAAAAGAAAACAACAGGGACCATGCAGGGCAGGCCAACAGAAACCTCAGAAAAATAGTAAATACTCACGGCCAGCCGGACCCCAACCATAACAATTACCTCATCATGACTGATTGCAGTAATTGTAATTAGGTTAATGTAAGTCTAATTGATTGGCTTTTACAACAATAATTTACTTATAATTATTGAATACTGAAAATATATATAATTATCCTGCTGCCAGACTTCACAGAGACAGACAGAGACACGGGACAGACTTTCTCTTTAAAAACTGTTTTTGGTGAAGAATAACTTCCTCCTAACACATACTACTTTGACCATCACCCATTATAAGTAGTAGTAGAGTAGAGTATTCAATTTGGTCAGTAATATTAGTTGGTTTTTATACAATTTGTTTTTACATTTCCACATTTACTACACAGTTCAACCCAAAGAAACTGGAAATATTTCATGAGAGAGAGATGATACAATACAAAAGCATTTGTGCAGAACATTACATTAATGTACACATTACCTAAGCAGACCGCTGACTGACTTAATTCTGTCATTCTGTATTTCATGGTTGTATGAAAATGCTAGATAGACAGACAGATAGATAGATAGATAGATAGATAGATAGATAGTACATATTATTTGTATGCTACAAATATTGAAACATTGTATGCTATTTATACTTAAATATATCTGCAAACACAGGGCTACACTGAGTTTAGTACACAGACTGGAGCTGCCAAATGGACAGATGGTCACTTTTTCAATAGACAAATTGAACAAAAGAATGACTAAACTAACCTGTCTGTGACTGTATTATTTTCTGAGCACTGTCGACATTTTTAGACATATTTTGTTCACAGCCGCTGATGCGAAAAGCAGAGCTCAAAGGTGAGAACAGAAAATGAATCCCACAATACTGCCAGTTCATGATGACTAAAGAGAACATGAAAAATAACTTTAAATTGGTAGTTTATGTACAACAACTTTGAGTGTCTGTATTCAAACAAAATTCTGCACATCTTCACAGCTTCTTCCCGTTTTTCCTCACAGGTGTTCTCAGATCAAAACATCGTGACTATGTTTCAGGTGATGGATTTAATCGCAGTGTCGGACAGAGGAAGTCTCCCGGGGTAGCGGCAGTCAGTCGGGCCAGGGCCGGAGTTGCTGGTCTCCATCGAGCTGTGGAGCATGCTACGCTGCCAGCGGTTTAAGTTATGAGACTTTGGACCCCAGCAGCTGTGAAACAACATGAAGATTTTCCTCAGAACAGCCTTCCTCAGGAGGATGTAGACCCAGGGGTCCAGGATCTGGTTCCATGTGGCCATGCGTACCGCCATCAGCAGACTGGAAGACGCACGCTCGTCCTGGGCTCTGGTGCTCACCACGATGACGTGAATCTGGTGGAGTGGTCATAGGCAAATGGAAAGTGACAGAAAAACTAGAATAAGTGCATGCTATCAAAGATATAAATAAACAAATAACTAATGTAGCGTTTAATAAAACTCATGTCCTCTAAAGTCTTTTTTAAGAAATCTTTACTTATTGAAACACATTACAGAAAGCATCACCACTCAGTGTTTATGTAAGCTATGCAAATGGTTTATTGGATACATATTTTAAAACTCGTCTTCTGCAGACTGATAGTGTCTATCACTTACCATCTTCTCACGAGTGGCACATTCATTATCTTCCATCAATGTATAATGAATGATTTTAAACTCATAAATAAATAGTGACTGACTAAACTGACAAATCCTACTTAATTGTTTGTTTGAGCCAATGTATGAATAAGATGTTTTAAATAACCTAAAGGAAATTTCAGTGCAATTCTTTTGGACAAATTGCCAAAATTTGTAAAGTACCATGCAAATATGTTGCAAATATGATCAGTGTTTTGCTTTATAACTGTAATGGATGAGGAGTGTGGCATGCAGCTAACGGTATAAATCACAGTGCACTTTTGCAGTAGCAATAAGAGGTTTGAAGAGAACTTATTTTGAAGGACAGGGCTGCGTGTAGGTGTGCCTTCAGAGGTCTGGACACACCGCAGTATTTTAGCAGTTTAGATCAAGGGCTAAACTACTGAAGTCTTGATGTCATAAATTCTTGGAAGCGCTCTTCAGCTGCAAAGAATGAGAGGGAGGGACGGATAAAAAAGAAAAGAAAAGAAAAGCAGCGGTGCAAAGACCTTAAAAGAATATGCCACCATTTGTTGAAATAGGGGCCAATGCATTTTTTGTCTCAGTGCATGCTGCTTAGTTTATCTTAGCTTTGCTTAGCATAGTGAATGGAATCTTATGCATGTTGTGAGTGAAAGTGAGCCAACAAACAAAAGAAACAACCAAATTACTTCTTAGGGTATTCCTTTAAAAACAAGCTTTTCTTGAGTCATCTTTTCATCACACATCACAGATAATCCAAATCTACATTGTATCTGTCTCATTTCAAAACCCATTTCACTATCTCTAACCGTCACTTTGTAGGCTATATTTACCAATGTTCAAAATCATCAAATGCATGACAGACTGGCAAATAGCAGATGTGGTTTAAGATCAGAAAAATGTCAGTATGTAAATTTAATAATAGTAGGATACAAAAAGGGAATACATTATTGTAATATAATAGCATTAATTAATTAATTAACATCTGTGCTCTCAGCATGTCTGCACATACCTTTTCACATATTGTTGCAACAACTAACAGTGTTAGAAAAACTACAACACCACACTGGATCTAGCTAGACCGGAAACAAAACAGGCACACCTCACACACTTGTTTGGGATGAGTAGTAACATTACATTTTGAGTGCATGGCGAGCGCAAGACGCCAAAATGGATGCCAATAAGATTCTGGATGGAAAGTATACTTTTTAAAAGTTGCCACATGGTTCCATTGACGAGATCAAAGTGATCTGTGTGTGTTGTCGTTGTGAACTGAGCTATCATCGCAACACGTCCAGTCTGAAATACCACTTTTTTCACCCTTTTATTGATGGACAGTGTTACACTGTGTGAGAGATTATTTGCTCCAAGTGAGAATGTTGTGTGTAAAACTGAATAGGCTATATGCCAATGCTGTTTTCAATAAAAAAAAAACATTTGCACAAAGTAAGCCGATCCACTTTTCCACGTTGATAAGAGCATTAAAATGAGAAAAAGTAACCTGTCACCTGTTTGCGTTTGGTTGCTCTAAATGGTGCTGCTCTATTTTGCATATAGGGATTTCCACAATGAACATGTGTATAAATGCATTTGAGAGTAATATGATTCAATAGCAAATTAATGCAAACTATTTTAATCTGCAAGGCTTACTCACACATTTTGTGTCAAAGTAATTGACTATAGTCAAGGGAACAACTGACCTTAAGGTAGTAGAATAGTTGTATAGTTTGACAAAGTTTAAAGATCCTTTGATAATTGTGCCAAAGCAATTGAGAAAAACTGTAAAGGTCTAATCAGAAGGAGATATTCTTACCAGTAATGGGCCCCAGCACACGCAGGACACCAACATGATAGCCAGCAGCTGGCAGATCATCTCTAAGTGGTAGGAAGTGCTTCTACAGTGATGCTTGCGGCGCAGTCTGTCCTGCAGCAGAGCGCAGCTTGTCAGTGCATTGCACACAATGGAGAGCAGTAGGGCCAACAGCCCCATAATAGAGAAAAGCAGAGGGAGGAGCACATCCAGCCAGTCTCTGGGTTCCTCAATGTGAAAGAAGCACCAGCTCCTGGAGCTTTGGACCTTGTAGGGCCTCCACAGTAGCACAGGCAGCACAGCCACCAGGGCAGCAAGCAGCCACATGAGTCCGAGGAGCCTTTTCATGTGGTGGGGAGCTAATGCTGTGGAGTGGAAGATAGGCCTGGTGATTCCAATGCAGCGCTCCACTGCCATGGCACTCCCCAGGAACAAGGGGGTCAGGCCAAAGAACACCATGCACGCCCCAAAGACGCTGCACACAATGCGGTGAGGGTCAAATGTCTCCCATTTCTTGTGGAAGCTGTAGACCAAAAGCACCAGGGAGCCGTTGATTAGGTGACCCAGCAGGTCTGTGAGCACCAGGCTGCTGGCAAACAGCAGGAAGGACGCCTTGGACTTGATCCGGATGCGGATGTAAGACTTGATAAGGATAAAGAGCGCGAGGCCATTGGAGAATATGCCCACAGTCATAGAGATGACGGAGGCGGTGATAGACAGTTCTTTCTGGCTGCAGGAGTTATTGCTCGGTCTGACCTCTGACCTGCAAACTGTCTCTGTGCTCCCATTGGCTGACATGGTGGAAATGAGATCTAAAAGAGAGGAGAAATGGTGGATGAGATGCCTGATTTATTTGTACCAACATATTTGTAACACATCTTCACAGGTTAAAAATTAGCTTTTATTATTTTAATCTGGTGAGATCACTTCATACATAACATAGTTTTTTTATTTGGAACAGATGCTCAGCTTTACGATAAAATGTTTTACTACAGCTCACATGCAGTTTTGGGTGTGACTATGGGTGCAAGGCACGCTACTTTCTTCAACACTGGTGAGTCATGCGATAAAAAAAATTTAATAAAAATCTTAACCATATGTTCCACATTCTCATTAGCCAATAACTTTTGTCGATGACGGTGGCTTACTAAAATCTAGCACAGTTCCTTACCTTACTTCAGGTTTAATCTTCTTACACGCATCTCGCCATAAGTCAACAGCCTCTTCCCTCTCTGTGTCCTTTATGATATTTCAATAAAGCAAATCAGCCCGGCAGTAAATTGAACGTCCAGAAACCGCTCTCCACAATATTCCTGTCGAGGCGACGATCTGTGCAAATCGTTCCGTCTGCGCTCCGCTGGTGCCAAGTCGGTGAAAGCGGCGGAGCTTCAGTCTGCGAAGTGTCACTTCAAACTCAAACCCACCTCGAAGACTGGTGACAGTACAGTGTGCACATCTGTCGCATATTGCAAAAAAATAAATAAATAAATAACTGCTACAGTTTTGTGTCGGCAGGTTGTCAATAACTGGCCATGATGTTCTGAAAGAACAGTCTGTGTGTGTGACTGTAGGACATCCTTTGTGGTTACTCAAGCCTTATATAAAGTCAAAGATACATCAAATTCTTATTACAGTATAAATTGTGATATCACTGGTAAAGCCTTATTACTTGCTAAGCTGCCTTTTTTTATTTTATCATTCACAGCCATATAAAGCCTGTTGTTATATCCTATTAGTGAAGCGTTGGTTTTGTCACCTTAAGGATATTTTATTTTGCAGCAAGCTTTAATTAATAATAATTCATTTTAAGCAGCTTCAACAGTATTTATCCAATCCTACCTTTTTTTTATCAAACGTCTTTTTAATAAAGAATATGATTCATAATACAATTCACCTGTACATTCGGAGTCCTTTTTTAAGGTAAAAAAGAAAAAAACAATAAACAACAATAAAACAAGACAAGTCAAAACAAAACGGTGGCAAAAATACCACCAGATGTTGAAATAATACCAGAGAAATAAATAAAGTTTCCAGTTCTGAGGGTCTAACAATGCAATGCTTGTGATGTGGCGGAGACATCTGAGCTAGACTTCACCAGTTACAGAACAACATGTCTTAGCTTTGACTGGACAGAGTGGTTCTTTCCACCTATCAGTCACACATTTTCTTTTCTGGTGGCATACTATACAGCCATTAGATAGATCATTGTGCTAGATGGGGACAGGCATGTATTTGTTGATGCTATTTTTTCATAAATTTGTTGTTGTCCAGTGGGTTTATGCAGTCCCTTGTCATCGACTAGATCTGTATTTTTCTTTTTTCTTCCTGATTCCAGAATGATGACAAAAGAGCTTTCAATGTGAACTGTGATGTGGAAGTTGCTCTTTGGACATCACTAGGACTTACATTGTAAGAAATTATACTATTTATAAATAAATATCAGATTTACAGCCATGTCTGTCTTAAATGAGAATAATAAGGATAATTTGGCAACAGATGTCCAAACAAATGTTATACAGTATGAATTACACTGTTCTAACTATTAATAGCACATGCAGTATTTCCTCACACAGTTTTTTGTTTCATGTGGTAACCTGTTGGCCCCAGAAAAATCAGCACACTCTTTTTCTAAGAAGACCTGTAAGAAAGCAGACATGGACTGAAACTAAATAGAAGCAGCTTTACAAAATACCATGAAATTCACATAAAATGAGTAAAGTGCTCCAGAAAAGAGCCGGACAAAAGATCCTTTAGTCCAAATGCAGCACAGAGAGTTCCTCGCTGAGTCTGAGAGCAAATTACAAATGACTTTCGTGATAGCTGGCAATTTAAGACATATTTGAGAGTACATAATTGTAAAGCAGATATTGAATTGACTTAATAAAATATCACCCTTAAACAAAGCCACAAGCAGGAGCGATTCTAGGATCTGACCTTTTAGGGGGGCTCAGCCCATAATGAAGTGTTAAAGGAAACACTTACGAGGAGAGATGCAAAGATTTTTGTAATTATGTAATTGAGCGCTTACATTTCATTACTGCTGACTCACAATGGGGGACCAACAGATCAACAAAGAAGACCGTTCAACTTCAAGTCCAAATAAAAATATACAAAAAAATAAACTAACACCCACAAAAGGGCCGGGCTGATGCTGGCCGTGATCACATGTCAACCTCTGTCATGGACTGCATTTGGTCTGTGTGCAGCTCAGGTGGGACCCGGACACCTGACCCCAATAACAACTCCCTTCAATTTATTAATAAAAGGGGTATATTTTGTATAGCCTCAAGAGTGTTTCTATCCTGCACTCATGCTCATTTTGGTTCAGATGTTAGCACTGTTTGCCATTTTGTGGCACCTATTGTCAGCAGTGAGGCGCCACACTCAAGGGTCGTTCAGGAGCCCTCTCCTCCCAAGTCAATGCATGCTGCTAATCTATTTTTTTTTTTGGAAACATAGTTGTACATGGTTTTCACAGAAGAGTGACAGTGACAGTGAAAAAAGCATCAAATCCCCCAAACTCACACGTCTTTTAGAATGTCCCTTTTTCCTTCACACTATTGTGCCTGGGACATCTCCAGAAAGCTCACAATGATGTTCATCATCTCTAAAATATATTATATTCCATCCTTCTTTTCAGCATCTTTCCCTGGCCTGGTCTCTAGCAGATCATCGTCAGTGGGAACTTATTTTATTTTATTTATTAGCTGCTCATGATGCCCACTCTATATGGATTTTCATTTGTCTCCAAACTCTTTTTTTATTTTGGAAATTCTCTCATCTGACAAAACAGAAATATCTATTTGTTTACACACACCTAAGCACTTCGCTGTAGCACTTGACTGACTATGGTAGAGAACTAGAGATTTGAGTAGGGAGAGGAGAGGAAGTAGAGTAGAGAAAGGAAGTTTGAGTTTTCAGATAATGATTGCATGCTTACTTTGATGAAGAAGCCAAGTCACCAACGTACACACATGCATTTTAGAGCATCAGCTTATTTCCCAAGTGCAATCACAGACCCACTAAGTCTACACACTATGCCTATAGACTCTGCAGTCAGCATATTGATCGATAGGGTCTCCATGACATCAGCCCACTGCAACCAAACAGTTCCTGAGTATTAGCCATGGTGCCAGGCAACTGAGTTAGACAACCTTTGGGTCACACATCAGCTATCAGCAAATATCACTACAGAACATTGTGAAGGGAAACCAAATTATATTCTACCAATACTTATCATTATGAACGTGATTTGAACTGATGGTGAGCTTAATCCATGAAATGAGATTCCTGTAGTTAGTAGTTAGTATTATGTTGCTGTCACAATCATATTACTGTCACAGTCTTTTCATGTCGTCTTATATTCCAAATTCTTTGCTGCTGTATATTAGTTTAATTTTACTGCATTTCCGGCAATAATTGTCCTGGGGTATTCATATCCAACTTTGAAATTGAGTGGTACTTTCTTTAAATTAAGTTCAATTGAGGTTAATCTCGATAAGCCATAGAAGTTTTTTTCTGGACAACAACGGAGCTGTTTGGAGCAGTTTGAGTGTTTTCTGTAAAACTATACCGTGCACAAAAAGATATATAACACAAAGGAAAGGGAAAAAGCCAAAAAGCATAACATGAGCACTTTAATGTCCCAGTTGTTGCAGCACCCTGAAGGACTTTGATGCGTTATCATGTCTGAAGTGTTGAAGAAATGCTGACTTATTTCTGTCCTCCAAAACTTTATTTGATTTCTTTATTCAACAGAAGTTAGCACTAAGAAATAATGCAGTGTATTATTTGATATACATGTAAGAATTTGAAGTATTATGTTACTAATCTTTGCTTCTGTCATATTAGTTTGCAAATAACTTCATAATTCTATGCCAAAATATACAGTTAGTGAAATACTAATAAGGTTGGAAGATAGCCTTCTACATTCTTGCACTTTTTGGCCAATTTTTGAGCATGTGGTAAATTGACCACATTTATTTCTCTAAATTATATCCCATTTATCTTTCACTGCATTATTTATGTGTGTAACAGAAAATCAAACATTTCATAACATGTCAACAAACCTAAATCTAAAAAAGCATTACTTACTGTGAGAGCTTAGTCATAAAGTACATTTGATGTGTTTGATAATTTTTATTCAATATTAGGCTGTGCTGACCTCAACACTTAAACAAAAGTAAAAAATGTGCTTTTCTTTTAAACAATTCATTGTTTTTTCAAGTCTGTAACTGACTTGCAGCTGTCTCTGTTCTTATTGTAAAAGCAGAATAGCATGTCCTCTCAATGTGGTAATGAAAGCTGCTTCTTAGCTCTCTTATGTGCCCAAATTGTCACTAATTATCCAACAAGAGGACTCCTGATCAAATCTTCTCTCAGGTGACATTACACCTTCAAGCGTGGTGTCATAGAGTATCTGCTGTAATGACAGGCAGCAGAGTGGTTGGTCACAATGCAAGTCAAGCACAGCACAGGCATGGGAGAGCAATCACATTCTTTTGTTGGCTGCATCAAATGGGGCAGCCATAATAGACTGCCTGCCTCAGTAGGGTTCAGATGGAGCCAGGAGTAGATTGAGCGAGATGGGAAAACAACCCATAATGCAGGCTTTTTGCCAGCGGTACTGTTGCTTCCTCCTTTGCGTCCCTATCTCATTACCAAAACACCCCTGTGCCAAGATTCACAGGTAACAAACGGTCTCTTCCTCTGCTGTCGTTCATCTTGTACCTGCTGTCCTTTCTTGTTTTCTGTCTGTCACCTTGACCAAAAAATTTCCCTCATTACATCAAGTGTTAATGGAGCCGAGTTTTTGTGCCATGTGTCAAAGCTGTTTATCAAACCAAGATGGGACGGTCATTCCAGAGAAAAAGAAAATCAGTACAGTTTCAACATAAGTTGGGGTTCCAACCTTCTTTGTGTAACCACCTCACCCTTTGCTTATATGTCACATTTCAACACAAATTTGATCCAATAAGTTTACGACACTTGGATTGAACTTGCAACTGAATTATCTGACAGTAACAACTGAGTATAAGAGAACAGCTGTCAGCTAATGGCCTCCCAGATGACAAACTCACATGTCAAAACAAAAGTCAATGAAACTAGGGAGAGCAGAGTTTTTTTAATTGATTGTATAATTAATTTACAGTCCAACAGACCTAAGATTCTTTATGAAGACATGAAGCTTGGATAGAATGTATCATATCTTCTAAGTAACTAGCTAACTTGCTTGTTGATTCTAGTCTTTGAGCTAACTACTGTACGCTAACATGCTCACAATGCAGACCTCCCCCAGAAAACAACCGTATAGGTCAATTGCGCAAGCTGCTCATAGCAAACCATATTTATGTTTGTTTATAGAAGGCGACCTCTTGTGACTGTAGTAATTATCAGATGAGGAAACAAAAAAGGTATGTTACAGGACAGTACAGGAAAGTACAGGAGCCAAATTCGACATTATGTTGGGATGGTGGATGTGACAAACCAACGGAGGGCTTTCACTCAGGGGACCAGGGCTCATGGTTAACGGTCACTTTTTGAAGTTAAATAAGTTTCACGTGGATTGTTTTCATCCAATCCCTAATGATTTACTGACCATAACTAAGAATTTCTGTTACCTAAACTTAACTGGTTGAGCTTCACAACATTAACTATGAAATAGAATGGGCTCCTGAATAAAAAAGCCTCCTCGGTCACGTGTTACCATCAAGTTTAAAATGGATATTCTATAATTTTGGTAAGAGGATTTGTTACACAATGTCAATGCTAACATGCTTATATGGCAGGTTGACACAGCCACACCATATCTTTTCACAAATTTGGCCTACAAACGTTATTGTACTGAATGTCTTTTTTCTTTGTTTACTTTTAATAGGGCTTGCGCTGGGTCTGCAAACTTGACGCAACAACCATAACTGGAAATGACTCCAATTTCTGCGAGGAGCTTGAACATTAAGCCAACGGGACTGGTAGGAAAATTGCAAACCTGAACAGCATGCTGCAAACAAAGTAAATCCTTGACACCAGAGCAACTAAAGCACTTTTTTATTGTTTGTCTCTTTGCTGGATTTAAGGTGAAAAGGTCTCTCTGCTGGGTGTAAGCGGCGGTTCTAAGTGGGGGCTTTGAGCTCAATAACAGTCTAAAGTTGGCCATTTTTCAGAGGAGTCCCCTGACCTCTCACCTCAAGATATCTGAATGAAAATATGTTCTACGGATACCAATGAGTCTCCTCTTTTCTCCCAAATGTATTATTGTCACCTAATCTAAATGGGGGATTTGAATATTTCTGCAGTCTGGGCACCCTGGGCAGCTTTGTAATTGCATAAATTGAGTATGACCAGAGACCTTACACTCAAACTGAGCCCAATTGTATTCATGTGTGATGATGTGAGGCCTCAAAGTATCCATTTCATTTTAGGGAAACCATTTTTGGAGACATGACCTCACTGTTATAAAATGATTTGTTGTGACCTCGAGGATAATCACAGCTTCAAGAAAATTTACAACCACAAGCTAGAGACCTAGGGCATTCAGAGGTCGCATGGCTTTCCTTGGTATTTTAACAATAAGGGGGTTTCTGAGCAGTTTCCGGAATTAAAGTGTTTGCTACCCAAGTGTTTGATACCAAATTACAATATACAATATTTTCTATGGTGTCCATAGAAAAGGTCTTGGTGTCCTAATGGATTATTTTGGAGGGATTATGACCATTGTTATTTTAGTGGAAAGTCCATTTTTTATTTCTAAAGCATAATTTAGACCAGCCAACATTGTATATGTATATCAAGTGATGCAGTATGAATTCAGATTCCAGTCATGGTGAAGTTTAGTTCCAGGTCATTCCAGAGCTATTCATGATGAAAATGTATCTCACCAATGCAGAGGCCAAATACTGAAAATTAATTTAATTAAAGAATGGAGGAGATGACATTTTTACCATAGAAATAGGAAAAGCAAATGGTATGTGTTGTTATTGCCATCAGTAAAGCACTCCAAGCTTACTTCCACTGAAAACAAAATTATAGGCACATAGTAAAAAATATCCTTTTTTATTTTGAGGGGATGTTACAGTAGAAAGATTTTTTTCTGAACTACCACTAGGAAGTCAGGCATTTTTTGGTTGTAACACACATTAAAATACTTGCTATTGACATTAGTGAGTTGTGATTCTAAAATGGTCTATATTTAATCTTTATTCACCTCATGAACAGATTAAGGAAGCAGCGGGACTATTAAACCCACAAGGGTAAAAGACAGCCCTGAACCATCCGATCTGTTTCTAAACCACATTGTTTATGAATTGTCTTTTCAAAGCTGATATCATTACATTTAAACATTATAACACATTATTTCATTTCTGCACCTCTACCTTAATATCTTACACTTACACCCTTTACATATAATTTTATCAAAAAAGGATTTTTGTATTCTTGTGAACAGTGGTTTCAGGTTGTGGAGCCTGAACAGAAAATGCTGAGACACACAAAGCCACCAGGTGTCAGTGCAGACTCATTACACACAAAAGGGCTATTCTAGCTGTAAAACGTTTCATCTGTTTGAGATTACGTGATGAAATGTTGTTACTTACTTGATTAAATATTGTATATCAGAGAGATTTCATTCATGACTTCTTATCTCTAGAAGATGATGGTATTTTGCAGGCTCGATGATAAAGCTCCAGAATTACTTTACAGCTTGCTATCATAAACAGGGCAGGCAGTTTCACACACTGTGCTTATCAACAGCTGGTATGTGGTTACCGAATGTGTATGCTGATATGTGTCACAACGAAAATTGCTAGCTGATGAGATAAAACTGCTGCTCTATGTATAGAGGTGTCACAGCCAAACACACAGGAATGAGTAGGACTATTAAATACACATAAGATTGGAACATTGCCAATGGAAATCAAGAAGTTGGGAAAAAATACAGGGATTTTCTGATGGTGTTTGGGTTGTGTGTTTGTGATTAAACAGCCCTAAAACTGTTGTAAACTTGCATTTAGTCTTCACTGTCTGCAAGCCAAAGTGCTTCCAATGAATGAGAATTGAATTAAAGGACCAGTATAGTAAAAAGGGAGATTTCCATGTCTGTATTGATAAAGCAGGTTGAGGGGCTATGTAAATACTGTGAAAGTATCAAAACTCTCAATCTACAGAGAAATAGAAACAGCCCATATTCAGAAACCGCGCGCTGGAACAAGTTGTCAGGACTGCCATACGGTTTAGATATCAGTATACTACATAGGTAGAAAGTTCTGTTACAGTCATTCCTCGGTTGCAATGATGGTGCAGAAACGCCAATATTCCAGATGCAATCAGAGCAGACTGGGCTTTTTTAGGAAAGACAGGTGCTAAAACGTAGCGTTTCAGACAGAGGGTGAATATTAAGATAGACAGTAAAATAAAAAATAATGTGTTTTAAACATTAAAGCATGTAAAGTATGGACCCAAAATAAGCATCATATCGGACCTTTAATTCTGCACCAGTTAATCAAATCTTATATTGTGTTGTGCTGTTTAGAAGGCTCACAATTTAGATCAATAGTCCTCCTCACTCAATTCAAAGAATGCAGTGCTGTGGAAGTTGCCTTATGTTTTGTGTCCACATCTGATTTTTGTCATATTGGAAAGTGATATATTAGTTTTGTTTTGTCTCGTATTAAATGCTGCTGGAAAACCACTAAAAAGTAATCTGGCAAAATTCAAGTTCATTCATTCACTGAATACATTCAATGTTACTGTAAAATCATCTAAAAATAGAAGGCACATTGTTTTAAGAATGAAAGATGTTTAAGAAAAACATATTAAATCATTAAAAAACACTATTTGGTATCAATTGAAAATGTGGATTTTGTGAATCATCACACCTTTGTTAGTCAGATATTGTCTAAAACATCACACAGTTTTGTATCAAGGGGCTGAAGCTTAAAGGAACGGCCCAACATTTTGAGAAATGTGTCTGAGAGTTAGATGAGAAAATTAAAGCCACACTCATATTTGGACTGTAAAGGATTGGCTAAAGCCAGCCGCTGGTTAGCTTAGCTTAGCATGAACAGGTGCTACAGTAGGCTGACTTCTCAATGTCTGTGACATCCATCTGGCTCTAAGCACCTCCGTATCATTGTTTGTCTGCTCAGGTCTGCAAGGTCAATGAAAATCATGATGGCGCCTTGAGCGTGTGTTTAAGACAGTGAAATCATGCTTATTTGCAGCCAGCTTGTCCTTTGAAGCCTTTACAATCCAACTTTTCTACCTGAGGGGCCAGTAATTGGTGTGCAGAGCACAAAGCACATATATCTCAGAAGCAGCTAGTGCACTTAGCACCGTGCAAGCTTTTCTCAGAGCAAGGGCTTTTCTCAGAGCACCTGAGAGCATTACAACATTAAGATTCCACCTGAGTGCAGGAACAGGCAGCAGTCAATGTCTTTTTCGAAGACCCTAGACATCTTGAATTCTAAAATAGTCTTGCTGCTCCTCACCCTGGAGATCCGGTTGGATAGAACAGTATAATCCCTTGCTAAGAAGCAGCTCTCCTCTGTATGCCGGAGAGGCTGAGATAGAAGCCTGTGGGTCAAGACTGAAGAGGCTGCAGGACACTTTGATGAAATCATATGTATCAGTATTACAGTGGAAAAGCCTTTGAGGGCTTGTTCTGACATTTGGCTTTAATAACAGAACAAATCATGCCCTTGAGTATCAGACACATGCTGCCGGGTCATTTCTGAGGGGCCATCTGTTACAGGGCAAGAAAACCAAAAAATGTTTTATTAACATGCCTCTTTATTTCTGGATTGAGTCTAGATATGATTTAGGAGGATCACATCGACACATGATTTTTGTATGTAAAACTAAATGAGATGAAATTACTTCTCTTGTCAAATGTGTGTCAACATCTTGTTTCTGTGAACAAAATGTCTAGTTGGGGTGTGAAGCTGCATTATGTGTACGTGTACATGCACATACTGTATACATACTGTACACATACACGTTGATTTTTACTTAAAGATGCCAAATGTGTGTCTGATCTTAACCTTATTGATTTGAATCACTTGCTTAATTATTCTAGGATTGTTTTTTTGCCACATTTTCCCAGATACACTTGTGCTGTCACCAGAACTAATTTTGACATTTTATTTTTTAATTGTATTCTATGGTATCTATGGTAATGATATCAATGCTGTTTAAAGTCTAATAATGTGATAGTATCTTTATTTTACAGGTTTGCCAATTCCAACGCTGATGCCAGCTGACCTACATGTCACCAGTCATGAGAAACAGTGGACCATCTCTTCTGGTCATGCATCTCTTTAAATCATTGCTGCACATTCATACTTGTGTTTTGATATATTTGCAACAAAACTAAACAAGAAATCGATTATTGACTAGTTGATAGACAGAAAATCAATTGAAAAAATTGAAAAAAATCAATGTAATTGTTTCTGTCATTTATTATAGGTCCCATGGCATGAAAATGTCATTTGGTTTTTTAACAATATGCGTTCCCCCAGCCTGGCTATGGTCCCCCAGTGGCTAGAAATGGCGATAGATGTAAACCGAGCCTTGGGTATCCTGCTCTGCCTTTGAGAAAATGAAAGCTCAGATGCGCTAGTCTGGAATCTTGCTCCTTATGAGGTCATAAGGGGCAAGGTTATCTCCCCTTTCTCTATTTTGCCCGCCCAGAGAATTAGGCCCACCCATGAGAGAGAGACATCTCGGCTTTCAAACAAGCAAAGTGGCAGTTGGTCAAGGCCACACCCCCAGCCTCCACTTAACCCCCACTCTCTCCTCCTCAAAAGCTACAGACAAAGAAATGACACATTCTAAGGAAAGATCATTGTGGGACTGGCTCTAGTGGCTGGAATTCTGCACCAAAAACTTCAGATATGGTATTAGGGGACCACTAAGGTCTATATAAAAGCATCATATATATATATACTATATATACTGTATATAAATCTTTGCTTTTCACTGTCAGATCAAAACAAGAGATGTGAAAACCATATAACTAACAATTTGTAAAGGGCATTTTCTGACATTTAATAGACAAAAGACAAAATATTACAATATTGATAATTGAAATACTATTACAATAGACCCCAAAATCCATTTATGGCAATACCTTGGGAGCACAGCATTATTTCCTATCATTTGAATGCCATAGCATTTGCTTCAATGTTAGCTTGGAGTAAGCCTGTAATACGATAGATCAAGGTGGTCATCACGTGTCTTTAAATGTCTTTAAGGGAACCTCTATGAGGTGCCAACAACATAAGCAATACTTCTACCTCTCCGTTTTTACTTGTTTGTCTTGTTAAGTTATTGTTTTACCCTAACCCTTGAATTTATTGCACTATACTCCTATATGTTTGTTGTATAAGTGCCCTACTGCAACGTGATGGCTGTGTTCTGTCATTGACATATACAGTAGCAGTATGAATAGGTTGTATGTTACAATTAACTATACTACTACTACTTACTATAAACCTAAATATTTTAAGTGTCACCCTTTTCTTTCTCTGTGTTGTCATCGCTGTTTACATTATGAATATTGTATTGTTGAAAAGGGTTACAATTGTTGAAGATTTTAAACAAAGGAACTGACAAATTCACAATCAGATTTGAAAAAAAACACTGTTTAATGTGTGTGATTGTAAAGTTATAAACTCCTTCTCAGGTTCATTAAAACTGCCAAATTCCCAGAATAGTGAGGACATGACCTGAGTGTCCTCACCGAATTTGTATTGAGTTTATGGAAATGAATCAGTCATACTGCGGTTATTGCAGTGGTGTACTGCCTCATTGTTTGTCTCCTCTCTGACAGCTCGAGTGTTGTTAAAGCAGCTCTACACAGAGTTTAAAAAAACTTGAGCACTTGAGCCAGCCTCCATGGCTTTGATTTCAGAATGAAATTCATCCTTTTATAGTTACACTTCCAAAACATTGTTGGGGCTTCTTTCTTACGCAATGATCTCATTCTGCCAAGTTGCTCAGTCAGTGGGCTAACAGCCTCAACAGTTGCCTCTTCTGTTTTGTCCTACTGCTGTCTCATACATTCATATTGTCCAGAGAGAGGGAGCACGCTGGAAACCCTCCACAACCCTTCACATATTCCACACTTCTGGGGGCCGTCTCTTGAGAGAACCTCAGGATCCAGCTGGAACTGGAGTGTATGAGCTATTCATGTTGGTAGTGAGAGTAGCTGGCTTCCAGTCTGGCTGGTGAAAATGGATGTTGAGGGTTCGAGCCCAGTTTGCAAACACTGCCTTCTCTGTGATGAAGCGGTGGTGGCTTCCTCGTTGGCTCCTCTCGTGGGAGAGATACATGGAGCACTCGTCGGGCCCCGAGGGCTCATAGTAATGATAAGGCAGAGAGGGATGAGAGGAGGATCTACATGGGAAAGTCGAGCAGAGCAGAAGAGAGAGGTGTGAAGCGTGAAAAGGCATGAAAATCAAAGTGTGAGGGAGTTGTGGAAAATGGTGATAATTTTGACATAAGGGTGGGGGAGAGGAGAGAGGAAGAGAGTCACAGTGGGGGAGAAATGAAAAAAGGAACAAAGAAAAACAGAAAGATCAGAACAATCTGGGCTGTGCTCATTATTCCCCATCTTGCTCCTCTGATATTCACGGTCACGCCGCACTCAGTAAAAGATTGCATTTCTCTGTAAATGTGTCTCGTATATTCATGTAAGAGCAATATTAGCTAAATTATTCTGCTATTTCCAGTAAACATGAAGCCATGATAAACAGCTGTACTTTGCAACCTATTCAATAAAATGTGTTATTTTGTTTGTGAAAATGTAAAATTTCCACTGGTGCTGAAATCACCAGTCATTAACGAGCCTCGTAGGCAATAAAAGACTCTTGAAGTTGTCACTGCAGGGACTAAACATTAGATGTTCATTACATTGTATAGACATCATTACAGATGTAGGCTACTAGCCAAGGTTTTTATGTAGAAACACACCCATGCTGTCAGCACACACTAAACCCCAGAGTGGAGCTGCAACAGAAGAGAGTGTCCCATCTGCCTAATGTACATTTGCCCACTTGCTCAAACAGGAAGAGACAAAGTCCTAAGGATAAGGAATATCCTATAGTATGATTTGAGTATTATTTGGTAATAATTATTTAGCCTACTACTATTTGTATTTGGTTACTTCTTTGTTTTCCTGGTATATGTTCTTACATAAATTAGAAATGGAATTTTAAATAAAATGTCTTGTTTATTTGCCATTTGTTAAACATAGTACATGAAATTAAGTTATATATTATATCATATGCCTTCAAATGAAATGGATTTTGACCAGAAAAGTCAAGAACACAGTATTCTTGGCGATGAGGTGGTTCCTATGAATACTGTTGCTAGGCTACTGACCTTTTTCAAAGGTAGTTAGTGGTTTTGTGATTTCTGTGTTTTAATGTTAAACATAATTGATAATAAAATAATAATAAAAAGAAGCTTCGTAGGCTCCAACATCTTTAAAAATATTACGATACATCTCAACTCGTGAACTCTTAACATTTAGTCGCATCACTCTTTGGAACATGCTTGACACTAAATACTTGAAGGCACCAATAAGACATTGATTTGAGTACAGTAATCTGCTCATATATATTTGGATGATAATGGCTGGATGTTTTTTCTTCGAGAGCTTCGTATTGTCTTTCAGCTCTGTGTTTTGTTTGTTTTTTGGCCTCAACTACAGTGTATCACAGCTCTCATCAGCATTGTTTTCAGACATAGTTAGCAGCTGTTTTCAGCAAAAAAGCTCTGATAAACACACTGTACACTATACCTGCCCAGCACCAAATGGCAGACAGACATTGTTAGAGACTAGCTGGAGGACATAGTGGAGCAGCTGAAGAGCCAGACATTTCTCTTGTTGGTGGAGAACAAACACAGAGATAAAAGGAATTTTACATTTCTGGATAAAAAAATAGTCTACCTGCAGAAATCAGGTGGTACCATGCCATACACGTTGATCCTGTCACACAGCTCCACAGCTATGGCCATGGTGAACCAACCAGTACTCAGCCAGGAGTTGGAACTCTTTCTGGAAGACGAGAGAAAATCGTCATATTTAGTAAATTCACACTCATATAGTGAGTACTGACTCCTTCCAAAAGACTAACTGATCAAATGAGACCGGATTAGAGATGTGAATAAATCTAGATTTTATTTGATCAGTCATCTCTCCAGAGATAAACACAGATGAAGCAAAAAGACAGATTGAAGAAAGATTTTCTTATTTTTTATGCCTTGTGCACAACAATAAAGGAAATATCAATGAGCAAGACATTTACTCTGACACTGACTATGCTTGCATGAAGGCAGAAGTGATTGGATTCTCCATTCAAATGCAATTTTCTTCTTATCTTCCTGTTGGCTTACTGTTCACATGCAAATGAGTTCAAAATGTCTTTATCTATTAGCTCTGCTCATGTTCAGTCAGCCATTTTTCTACAGTAATGACACCTTCGCCGCATACCGGTAATATGAAAAGAGACATGTGACTATCATGTGAAACTTGCATCTGTTTCATATTTAGCATTAAAATTGTGAATATTTAAGATAAGATAAGCTAAAAAAAACAACTTTATTTGTCCCACAGTGGGGAAATTGCGGTTTGCAACAGCAAGACTACAATGTAGGGTGATCTCACTATATCAAAATCTTGATTGGTATGCTATCTTCATTTAATTTATGTTGATGATACTATATTGGGGGTACTTAAAATATAATTGAAGAATAGTTTACTTCCTGTTGTTGAGCATTTACTTCTGTAAAGGTCTTGCTACATGCTACTACGCTACACCACTACATTAGAAAATACTTTGCAATAATCTCCTGGCATTTTGGGGTCAACTATGACTTTGGCATGATTTAAATCCTTTAAAATCCTTTCAGAGATACCAGACAAGTTTTAATCTAAAACCTATTAATAATGCTGCGTCAGTGTTTAGATCAACCTTCTGACTTATTGTTTTGCTATATTTTGCTTCAAATTTCATTTCAAATGGCTCAAATTGTTTTTTCTTCTCACACACACACACACACAGTCTGGAAAACAAACCTCACAGAGACAGGACGCTTACCTATCAATCCCTGTTTCCTTTTTAAATAGTTCATCAAACTTCAGCATTTTGATTCGAGAAATGACGTAGACTTTAAGTTTGGGCAAAAGCTGGTTCAACAGCCTGAGGTTGTTGTAAACGTGGCCTTTTCCATCCCGTCTCATGCAGCTGCTGGGTCCCCAGAAGATGAACACTGTGTCTTGGCTCGCATTGAGCAGCTCCTGTCGGCTCCGCAGTACCCTCTGCAGGCTGGAGTGAGCTACAACACGCAGGTTTGTGCGTCGGCCAACGTCCTGCTGGTAGTTTATGCTCGGAGCATCATTCATTCGGATTACGCACTCAGAGCGGTCAATTTCTTCACCTCTCTTGCTCCCAATTAGCTGGCCAGAGCTGGTCACCAGGGCACAAGTCCTGCAGTGCATCTTCATAGGCTGTGGAGACCAAAGGTTAAAGGTCAGAAATAATTATAATTTCATTTAGAGAATATTGAAGATCCTTTTCAATTCATAGTAGTCATATTAAGCTGTTATACTTCTCTACAGAAGCCAAGGACCCCTTTACTGAAAGAGAGATACAGAGCAAGGACCCCCTACTACATATATTGTATAAAATGAAGTTGCATTATAAACTGGGCCTACAATAACGTTTAGAGCCTTTATACATACCTTTTTGCATAGAATACTAAGCTATTAATATATCCTACTAATTGTTGATTTTATAAATCATGTTTTAATGATAAACATACATGTGGAACAGTGAATCCTTAGGATTCTGTATCTGTGGATGACCTTAGTGACTACACTGCCTATGGGCCAGTAAGCAGTGGGGATTTACATTTGCCAATAATATGTTGGATTTATGTTAAGACTTTTTCATTTTTGAAAAAAACGTTCAAAACAACAATTCGGAGGCCCTCCACTCTAAGGACCCCTCTACAGAATCAGTTCTGTTGTTCTGCCTCTAATAAATTTGAAAAGATTACAGTGTGTAACTATTCTTGGAGGAAATAAAAAGTTGAGCGTGTCTGAACAAGACAAGACTACACGCTAGCATGCTCAATGACAAAGCTAACAGACTGATGTTTAGCAGGTACAGTGTTTGATTTGGCAAGTATTTGGCCATAAACTAAACCCCATTGGACAAATGAAATATTTGACCTGCTAGCACTAAAAGAAAAGTTGAGGGAGTTATAATTCATCCCGAGGGGAACAAAAAAAATAAAAACTGAGATAAGCTGAGACATTTCACTCAAATGTCAGCTTCATAGTTGTGCTAAAGGAAAAGTCAGCGGATCACCAAAGTCTGAAAGACTGACATTGCCATGTGTAGAGCCACCCGCTAGCATTGCTGGAAGCAAAAAGATAAAGTAGCACAGACAGAAGGGATAAATCTGCACCCTGTATCCATTAAGATCAAGTCTACTTGCAAAGGAAGAAAAAAACAATGACCCCAGAAAGAGTTTAGCATAGTGCTGCTCAATTATGGGAAAAATCACAATCACAATTATTATGGTCAACATTGAAATCGCGATTATTTAACACGATTAATCATTGACTTTTAGAAAGATGTTGCAATTGTTGAATTAAAAAAAACAGAGAAACAGTTTTTCTCTTAGTTTACTTTTACCATTAGAAAGATTTTATTTTCATTCAGAACACAGGACAAAACGAGATTTTATTTGTAATGTGCAAAATAATTGTTTTTCTCAATTACATTGTTTTTTTGATCGTTTGGTGCCAAAATCAAAATTGCGATTAAAAATTCAAATAATTGCACAGCCTCAGCACACTCTGTATAACAGCCCATGTGGACAAGCAAGCTAAAGCATCTTGGATAATGTAACCAAAACTCTTTAGATCTACATTGACATTACGCACTGTAGTTATCATTACACACACACACACACACACACACAGAAAACCCAAGTTAAAGTTCATATCTTGCTTTTTAAAACCATAATCATGCTGTCATCTGCAGCAGCCACACAGGACCTGAATAAAGTGTAACTGGCACACAGTGTCAAGCAGCTACTGGTAATGGGCTTTTCTGTCATGTAGCCTATTATTCAAATACACTGCCGGTTGACAGTAGAGCCGAGGCTGTTCTGTGCAGTACTTTGAATTTTTAAGAACACCATGAATTCACATAGGGCGGTATATTTATTCAGTCAAACACGACCTCAGAGCAATGTCCTCCTTGATAAAACAAGGAATGCACGAACACATAAGCTTTGTCAAGGTAGTATGTATTGCAGGGTTGTTGTGTTGGTTTGCATTATATTGACCAGGACATATTTGTGTCTTGTGTCCAACTAGGTTTTTTAAATTTGAAAAAGGTGAGATTGGATTGAGTGATCCGACAGCAAAGACCCACAGACTCTTCACATGAATTATTCTCCACCTTAATAGAGAGCTACATTGGCATTCTGAACTGTGCTCTGAGCTTCACACTCCATCAGGTTCTGAGGTGTGCAAGTGTGTGTGTGTGTGTGAATGCGTGTGTGTGTGTGTGGGTGCGTGCATACAGGTGATATTACTAGTGCCCCAGGCTGTGCTGCTCCCACTGCTATATTTATAACACTCTCCCACTATCAGTGACCCCATACACTGGATGATTGCCTAGGGTGTGTGTATGTGTGATGCATCTATATGTGTGTATGGATGTTATCTGTCTGTGGCTCTCCTTAAATCTCTGTGGGGAGTTCGATGTCGACACAGATATTTAATTCTGACTCACAATACAATCTCATTTCTTTGGCAAGAGTCTGCAACTGTCTGAAAAGTGTCAAGAACCAAAACCAGTTGTAATCCCATCTACACACACACACACACACACACACACACACACACACACACACACACACACAAGAAACAGATATTTTCAATCCCCAACACAATGCCCAAAACAAAACATTGTTGGAGTGGGTTTGCACTCACTGCATGCAGACCTCCTCCCTCAATAACAGGTTGGCTGGAGCAAATTATACGTTCCACTGCACAAACACCCTCCCTGCCTTAGCTGGGTGGTGGGGGGGTCCTAATCCCCTTTGTCCCTTTAGCTGTTTCTTCTACATACAACAACAGATAGAGCACAGTCCAAACAATTACAACTCTTTTTTTTTAAGTCCAGGCATATGTTAAACTTGTAAAAGGCAGTTGAAGGTTGCATGGACAATGTCGTTATTTAAAGCATTGGTGAAATACTAAGTGTCCTTGACAGTGATGTTGAATCTCCAGTGCCATCTCCCTGTGCTTCTGACAGCTGGATGATACTAGGAAATAGCCACTTATATACCGTGTCCCATCGAGAGGGGCTTTCAGAATCAGACGGAGAATATTTCAAACGGCAGGCAGTTGAATATGCAACCCACAGACTGTTGAATGAATACATGTATGCCTTAGTATAGAGTAGTTTTTTTAAAACTCGTAATCAACCTTGACTTAACACAGAGGTCCTTGTGATCAAACTAGGACTTGAACACTTGATGACTCCCCCACACACCCACACACACACACACACACACACACACACACACACACACACACACACACTCAGTCTGCACTTTGTCAAGTGGACAGAGGGATGTCTACCTTGATCATTAATGCATGACCTGATAAGCTAAAACCTCCTGTTTTAACTTTACAAGGCCATTAACTCTGATGTGATGCCTGGGAGGTAATTTATTGAAAATACATTTAAATAGTTTGTAAACATGAACTGGTGTGGTACTACAGTAGTAGATTGTTAGGTTTGCTGTACTTGGTTTGTGTAAGTGCAGGGCATTATTGTGCAATCTGTATTATTGTAATCTAGTTTAATGATGGTTTTGACAATTATAAGTAAAGATTCTCTATTACTTTGCATGCATCCAGTACTGTTTAGGCTCTTATGCCATATATCTCATATTTTCTATAAAAAAGAAAGCAATTAGTGAAGTCATATTTATATCATAGAATAATAAAGGGGAAATATTTATTTAAATAAACCAAACATTAAGCCATCTTCTGCAACTTACTGTAATGTAGGCATAGCAATTCTGCTGTGGACTTTGAAATATAGATGTTAGAAGGATACATAACAATTGGTAAGGGAAAGTTTCTCATTCCAGATTTCATTCTAAGGCCCAGAGCACATTCATAATCATAAAGACATCCTCTTGGAAAACAAAATAGTTTCAGAAGGAAGACGTTTCGTGTACTATGGTGGTGGTGGGCTTTTTCCATGCATGTTTGTGTATATTGATATACTTTGTTTGCATATAAATTCAATAGAGTGTTGAGAGAGAGAGAGAGAGAGAGAGAGAGAGAGAGAGAGAGAGAGAGAGAGAGAGAGAGAGAGAGAGGGGTGTGGTCTTTAGAGCATTGGAAGAAGAAACAGTTAGGAGTAGGCTATGGCTCCAGTTCCAGTCCCAGTCAATTACCGCCCACACAGACTCATCAGTAGGATCCTGTTGATACACTTCCCAGGGCAACCCAGGATCATAATTGCTTTCAGAGCAAACCCCATCCGTCAGCCCCTAATGTTAAACCAGAGCCTCCAATCCACCAGCCTCCGTCAACACCCATTTCAGTTTAAGAAGGGTAGAGAGTACACACACATACAGAAAAAGAAGATTTGGATGAGCTATTAAGAGGTCTGAGAGGAGTCATTAGTAAAGGGCAAAAATACCATATAGTCATTGTTAACCATGGATAAAGCTGGTGTTATTCAATAATTGTCTTATTGTCAACAAATCCCATGAAATTTACAATATAGTGCACTATTTATTGAATGTCAGGATTCTCGGAAACCTAAGCACAACATGTACGCAACTTTCTGCTAACAATCCCACAATGCATTGCTTCAAATTTTATAGATTCAAAAATGATGCTGCATTGATGGTGCAATATGTCCACATAGTCACACACAAAACAGTCTAAATTAAAAACCAAAGACACAAATTCAATCCAATATGGAACACTGAATAATAAGAAAAATATGGAGTATCTCTAACCTTATCCTTTAATATCAAACCTCTTATGTGAGCAGTGGTGTGCAGACATGAAGACCTGGCTGTATTTGCTTACAATTGCACAAATTATGGCTGTATGGATGTTGCTCATTATAATAACTGTAACTGTACTCTTTCTAAAGTGTACAGAATTAGGCTAATGGCCTAACTGAGAGCAGAGGTAAATTAAGTGGCACCTGTTTTCATGGGTGCCAATACCGTGGGTGAAAATACTGAGTACCTACATGTGCCAGACTAGGCTATTAATTTATAATTAGGCATTGCAGTTGGTGCTAACTGGTGTGTGATTGGTTATGTTGCTCTGCTTCTAGATAGGTGGCATTGATTCTTAATTTCCCACGAAGCTGATCGCGGTTACTTATCACATACACTTTTCATCTCCAATCCTATCTGTATTTCTGAGAAGTGGCGCTGTCCTGAGTAGAAAGAGTTAATAGGCGTGTGTGTTTGTGTCGGTCGCTGTCAATTTCCTAACCTTCAAAAATGCAAACATTTTTTGACTAATTGTTTTTTTGCGGCTGTGAGAACCCACAAAGGGAAACATAAATTGGCGCCTATGCTTGTTGTGTGTGGCAGAGCTTTGATGATCAAAGCGGCTTTCTTTTCTCAGAGACCAATATATTACACCGAAATCCTCCTGACAGTTGACACTGCAATTCTAAACTTCCTCTGTTTCAATTTGGGAGATTAGATAATCAATGCAGTCAACATCAGACAGAGAGAAAGGGATGGCTGCATCTCAGATTACAACCCCAGATTGCATAGCCTTGTTAGCAGGATGGATTGCAAAAATTCTTTTCATGACCGGAAAGAAGATGCTATTCATGACTTCCTGCCAGCTCTTGCCATTCACCTCGTCCATCTAGTAGTACAGATATTTGAATGTGTTGTACTCTATACACCTTGCATTAAAATGCAATCTGACTGTATCTCAATAAGGAGAAACACGTTGATGCCAGGTGTGAATGCATGCACCAACACATTTTCATGATCAGATCAACCAGGCCACATTTGGAAATGGTAATCATTTTACATAAATACCAGGTGTCAATGCAATGACCCATGGAGTGGATGTCAAGCAGATACAGTTGACATGTTACAGTACTACTGTAACAGGTGTAGTTGGGACCTTCATTTAAGCATGACTATAAACAGGGCTATGTCAGTCTGAGGATGGCACCTGATAATAT
Source organism: Etheostoma perlongum (assembly GCA_026937815.1). Lineage (NCBI taxonomy): Eukaryota > Metazoa > Chordata > Actinopteri > Perciformes > Percidae > Etheostoma > Etheostoma perlongum. The sequence continues at coordinate 20,214,682 of CM049379.1, forward strand.
CCCCGTAGCTCCGTCACATTTTCAACCATCCCTGGTTGTGTGTGTGTTTGTGTTTGTGTGTGTGTGTGTGTGTGTGTGTGTGTGTGTGTCATAAAGCAAAGATTCCTCCCGGCAAGAGCAGACCTGAGATGACCCTGAAGGGAGCAGTGCAGGCTGTTCCACCCACTCCACAGATCCAAAGCAATTCCACTGTGGTTAGTCATTCTCAGACTCTGTCGGAGAGTGCAGCCACAGCAGCAGAAAAAGCTGGAATCCTCCATGGGAGGTGGGGGCAGAGTGACACTAAGCAGTATGGAAATGTCGCAGTGTGGATCCATCATGAATCAGCTGTCAGCCAAGAGGTGGTGGATGGTCAGGAAAGATTGTGAATAATGTAGTGCCCACACGCAAACACCGCGAAAAACTCCAAACTCTCATTTCTCTTAAGAGCCCCTTTCATGTTTTTTTCATTGACTTTAAAGGGATCTGATGAGGGTTACAACACCTCAGAAGAACCCTGAACTTAGAATCAAGACGTCCAGGGAGCCTCAGCCGGATCAAACCATCACTCACACACTCTTGTATCATTGATCATTAATCACTGAAAGGTGAACTTCAAATAACACTTTTCCCCCTCCAAATGCTCTCCTGCCCAGTGCTGCCTGAGCAATGCAATGCACTTTTCACTCTGCTGTAACTCACTGCATATCTTTTCTCACTGAGGGAAGACATGATGCCGTCTGAATGATCTATCTATCTGAATGAGCTGTCCTGGGTCTGAATGACAGGCCTTTGCATTGCAATAACACTGACTGTGGTGCTTATATGACCAAAAGATTACAGTGCTGAGTAGTTATTCTAGTAGAAATCTATCCTGCTTTAAGTGCTACGGGCACTAAATATTTCATGGTTTGCAAATTAATTATGAATCATGAAAGCACAGTGACAATGTAGAGATAGTACTACCGCAGCAAGTGCAGCTTTTGACTTTACAATTTAAGACATTAGCTGATATTATTGTAGCCTTACAGGGGGAAAGAAACCTGTAATAAACTCCTATTTCATTTGGAAGCGTTTTCCTCATTAACAGGAATTGCTACACAACTTCTATTGGGCTATCAGAGTAAAAAATGAAATGTGAAACATTTGCCAATAATCATTGTATTGCCCAAAATAAAATAAAAAATCCTGGACATCAGAATCAGCTGTGAGGAGGACTTAGGACACAAGTCAAACACACAGAAAAGGATTTTTAGTGCTCCCTGAAACCAGGGCAGCACCCAAACCTTTTCAGTGCATACCTGAACCCTACATTTATATGTTCTTCTCTCTGCTTCACCTGGATGACAGCAGAATACAGATTAGGGGCAGATTGTATTACATATGTGCAAAAGTGCCAAAGCAATCAGTGTTCCTTTCAAGGGCTGGGAGCTCGACACAAATATGTCACGCATATGTCCAAATGCATTGGGTGAATTCAAATTCATGAGAGTAGGGGCACTACTGTCATGTTAATCCACTATTTGTAATGCAGTGACTGAATCAGTGTGTCAAGCTAAATTTGTCTGAGGCACATGTCAGACAATACAGAGATATTTAAAGTGACTTTACTGCTCCCTTTTCTGTAGTTTCTATCCTCGGTTTAATACGACAAAGTCGCATCATGCTGCTGTCCTTGTCACTTATATTGCTGGCCTCCAGGTACTCCCTCCAATACATTTAAAAGCCACTGCTCACCGGCCAATATGCTATTCCCCCAAATCCCACTCACCTCTCCATGCAGTCACCACTGAAAAGAACCAGATGCCTCACCCCAAACACGGCCAATGTTTTTATCTGGAACACAACCAAGCTAAGGATTTACCTTCTGTCTCTGTGGTGGTGGTACATAATTTAATGTTTCAAAGGAAAGCCCAGTTGCAACACCATTATTGTGTACAAAATTGCATTAGGAGGCAGATCACTTCACATAGCACAGAGTGTGCATATTTACCTTCTGATCCATGACACCTGTGTACCCCTCCAGTGGTGGTGTTGGGAGTCTCTGCGGCCTCCCTGGCTTCTTTGTGGATGGAAGAGCAGCATCTAAACGGTGGGGCGATGCTACTGACAATGCCGATGAGGAAGATGATCGGTCACCAGAGTTGCTGTTGTACACCAACATAAAACTGGTAACCATGGTGACGATGATGATGCCACTAACCCCTTGGTACTGGAGAGACACATGGAAGACGTTAAGTTCAAAGAAAGAGCATTGAAAACGACATTGAGTCGGAGCACTTGATTTATAAAATCAGTTTCAGGACGAGAGCTGCATTTTCTTTTGTCAAGAAATCCCTGCTATGAAAATGTCAGCTTTCAAAGCAGAGGCGACGCAATAAATTGCAGCTGCTACTTTTCTCATGCGAGGCTGCAGATGTAACATCAGCTGTGCCACGGCTCTGTCAACAGGGCAACATGTTTTAAAGAGAGGTGCAAAAATAGCTGCTGAAGTCAAACATGTTCCAAAATCCGCCCCCCCCATATAATCTACAAAGCTTAATCAATAAATGCATAATGAATCTATAAAATAGATTAATGTAATGGACATGGATTTACTGTGAGATACAAACAATTAAATACCACAAAGTGGAATTAGGTTGCTATATGCTGACAGCTCAGCCTGTAACTCACTTCTTAGAAAACATTATAGCTCCCTAAAAATGAACATTACAGTGATTCATAATTACCACTCTTATCTTCATCTTTATTTCCCCTCGTTGCCAACCTTCATCCTATCATCCTTGAATGCTCTCTCACAGAGCGTCGGGACTCTTCAGCATGCAACACTTGAGCAGCAGCATCACCGGGAAGACGACGCTCCACTACTCTTCTCCCATGCTCGCCTCACTCCACACTGACTGTGCTCCTCATGGTCCTAAACAACCCCTCCTCTTCCCAGCGCACCTCACTGTCAGTGTTCACTGGGGGTTCATGAGATGACAATTTCACACTTACACTTACACAGTTAAGATTATAATAATGTGCAGGATGCCGCAATTGTCCTATTCAATATTAAGGGAGCTCTGTGTGTTTGTAGTAGCATTATTGACCTCATTTGTATCTCTGTTTTCAACCATATCAATTGACTAAATTATTCCTTTCCAATTTCTTTTTGGCACAATTATCAAACGATAGTCATTTTTCTCAACAAATTGCTAATTTCCCCACAGTAACATTACATTTATTTTCACTGCTTTCATGCAGAATCCCTGTTATTTTTAAAAATGGCCCAGTTCAGTCTGGGTGTTCAAAATATTTTTTCAATTCATTTGAAGATTTATATTCTTCAGGAGATGGCAGGTCTACACTAATCATCATCATGACCATGCTGGAAGTCTGTGTGCTGGAAGCAATCAATTAATGCTGGTCATAGTTCTGAAGATGTGAGGTAGATAAACATTCTGGAGATTAAGAGATTTTACATTTTTGTTTTTCATTTATTTCTACAATAGTTCCTAAATGAAATTGACTTTTTTGATTCAGATATTTGTCTTTACTGCACAATACAATTATTATTGTATTATTTCTGTTTTACATATTTGTTACTGTAATGTGCTCACAGTGTTGTGTATATACTATAATATACTATAAAGTTGTTCATTGACTGGGAGAAATCTGTGATTGGACACTTTTGAAACTTGCTTCTTTAAGACACAATATTTGATGATAATCGTCATAAGAGATTACTCTTCATATTATTCATATTGACACAATGTCTTAGATCTCTTCAGTTATGCAATGATAAAAGGATATGTCACTTAGCAATGATTCACTGGCTGATATTTATTTTGAATGCCAACATGATTTAAATGTTTTTAGTGGGTGACAACCTTTTGTAGGTCAGATCACGTCTAGTGTTGCTCAGAATAAACTGATGTCGTTCTGAATAGTAACAGTGTTTCATAAAGTGTGCAGATATTTTAAGCTGATGCCTCATCTTGTTGTTTTGGTATTGCATAGCACCTTGCTAAAAGTTATGATAAGATTATTATAGTTCTGAAATGATGTTATTATACATAACCATTTTTGTCATTCAAGCTAATTTGGAGACATACCATTTAAGGAAAGGGAAACTATTTTACTAATTTGTCATGGCAACCTGCATGCTCATAAGGAGCTAAAGTTCCTCATGAGAGGTAGATTTGCTGGAAGCTGTAATCTAGTCAGGAGGAGCTGGGAAATGGAGAAGGTGTCTTTTTATAGACGCCCTATGAGCTGCTAACATTGTGTTCATTTTCTAATGTGTCTTTCATGTTCTAGCCATTCCTCAGCAAGTCTGACTTTACAAACTGAAATGTATATGTTGGCTTTGTGGGAATTAATAAGTAATTTATATCTCAAAAACATCACAGAATATCACGGCCAGATCAGATGCTGTAAGAAAAATCAGGGTAACCTAGTTAAAAGCCACATTGGGAACAACACGTCTTCCCTTTTATGTTATTGGCCCAGTTTTACAAAAGTGTAAACAATTGTCTTTTTAGACTAATTTGCTTCCTATCTGACACAGGGATACATGTAAAATATGATGGGATACAGGATGATAAAAGATAAAACAACACATAGCCTATTACAATGCAATGCAATGTATGGTATTATGCAATATTATACCATACTATATGAAACAAGACAAACTAATATGAAACAGGCTGCACTATGGAATTCCATCATTACAGTGTAATTTTGATGATATAGTTTTTTGTTGACATTAGATGATGCTTTGCCAAACCACGCTTAAAATCTTAAGAAAATATGAATTTCTGCTACACAAAATTGTGAATATAATTTTTTTCTAAATAAAGCTTTTTTTGCGAAATACAGGAGAGTTTTCTCTCTACAAACTTTTCAAATGAACGTCACTTTTTGCCTGGAGTTCCCACCCCTCATAGACATATTACAATGGGTCTCGAGTAGTGCTTGCATCACAATTCAAAAAAGGTTGTCAAACAGTGCTCAGTAGCACAAACACATCAGGGATACATGTAGTATCACTATAAATAAAAATTCTATGAATGGAAATAATGAACATTTGTTTCATTGTCTCAAGAAAATAAAACACACATGTACAGTAAAATACACAAGCTGTACATTAGGAGAGTTAAACAGAGATACAAACATATGAACATCCAGGCTTCTGAGGACAACAGCTCTGAAATAGAGCCTATTATGGAGTCAGCTCATTTGTTGGTTTGACAGCGATCAATAACGTTTTCAATTCAGTCCTACACATAAATGGACACCTTTGTGAGGTTGCTAAAATTGAGAAAGCACTGACATCCCTTCAAGCTCTTGTTACAGTGTCTGAGTTTAACTTCAATAGATGAGAAATGAGCAAAAATGACTCCCTACTCTATGTTTAGTAGTTAGGGTACATTTTCATGAAACCATAAGACTTTTTCAATGACTTTACTCATTTTCTGTTTTCCATATGGCCATATCATTGGTAGAGTAATTTTAATCAACAAATTATCTGTATCACTGAGGAGCACAGCCTGATAATGCACCTCATCATTATGAATTCAGAGGATTAGGTGGTTTGCAGTCTGTGTGGTTTGATTAGTGGTGTGCCTGAGGTTTTGTGTGCATCTCAAAACACAACAAAGGGGATCACGCACAACACACACACAATGAGCTTTTATAATTAACTCGAACATCCTATCCAGCGAGGCGCCAGACGGTTGTCTGCCTGGGCCAAATGGAATACATGTGTGAAATAATCAGCTTTGTTTGCACCTGTTTGGTCTCCCAAAAGCAGTTTTTAGTCATTATATAATGTCCTTAGCTTGAAGAGTAGATCCCTCCTGTTGTAAGTAAAGAAACTAAGCTAAGACTAAACGTCAAGGGACTGTGAGTATGTTCCCAATTTACATTGTTGTTTATGTTAAAGTGCTGTTACAATGGGCACAATACTATATGTTTTACTGGACTATGTCTGTACTGTCAGATGCTCAATTACAATGGGAGTTGTGTTAAAAAAATCTCCAATGCAACTGTAGAAAATAAAAGCGGAGATGGCGGTGTGGTGAATGTTATTGTTTATCATCCAGTCCTGACAAACACTGTGCACTTTAGCTGTGACACAAGTTGAAAAAGAGATCAGCAGGAGATAGATACCAGCTTTATGTCCTGCATTTTCAGGCCCAAGAGATAAAACACCTTCATTCTCTTTGTAAATTGCCTCCGCCTTCAGACAGATCATTGACTCATCGGCTGGCATCTCTACCAATCACAGATGCAATTTCCTGTTTCCCAATACATGTTTCTAAGAAGTGTTGTGTTTATCCAAATGATTGGGGGTGAAAGGACCTGCAATCACCTAGTTGTATCTCTGTTGCATGTTACAGCGTAAGTGAATCACTTTCTTTAATGGTGGGACTTGGTGAAGTGTCAGCAGGGTTGATTGCAACTGCAACAATTGGAAGCACTAAATGAATGAAGCAAAGAGTGATTGTGTTATGAGTATCTCCTTCTGCCTCTGATCATGAAAAATAAAAATAAAACTCAATATCCAAACAGCAAAAAGACTGCCACAATGAAAGAACTTATCTTTTGTTTTAGAAAGTGGAGAAAAGCAACCAATCCAGCACAAAATGTGACTGCATCTGTTGTGTACCCTCTCGATTATGTAATTAGCAAGCTGTTAGCATCTGTCATTTTCACTGAATGACAAGCAGATGGGCTGGCAACTCTGGAAATGACAGTTATTCTTAGAGGGGAACACATTTCACCAATGAAATGTGTCATTGTCCTTGTGCAATCCTTGCAGGATTAAAGAGCATTTGCTGGCTGGCAATGAAAAAATACTTTACTTGACCTTGTAACATGTGATAACATTCTGCTGTAATAGTTTAGCCCTGTTCATTATAAAACAGAAATTAGTGGAAAAAGGAACATAGGAAGATAGATAATAAGTTTCCCAACCTCAACCTTTTTCTCCTTTAATTTACTTATTATTGTAGGTTTGCACTTAATAAGACATAGCACACCAACACCATTCACTTACAATGTAGGAATGTCCACAAGAGCAGGAAATATGTTTCTAACTGAACTATAAAAATCTAGGGTCCATCTGGCTGTAGTATCATTCTATTTATAGCATCAAAACCCCAACTGAATTAGACATCGATGAAGAGAAGTTTAAAAGATATGTTGCAAATTCCCTGAAAAACATACAGTAGGGCTGAGAAAGACTGAGAAACAATCCTTTACTTTTCTGGTTCTCTTTAGGATGTAAATCTGTAGGAACAGTTCTTGGCTAAATGGTTGAAAACCACTAGACTGGTCTGTGTCACCAAGACAAATGGTTCTAGATTCATTGTATTGCACTTGTCAATAATGTGATCCTGATTTTCTCCATGTGCAATTGGCAGTGATCCTGTCACATCAACATATGATCTGTCCCAGCGAATTCAATCCCTTCTTAATGAGAACTTATTGATTTCATCCACAGAGCACTCAGACAGATATCACTTTTAAGGTGTCATTGTGTAATACAAATTACGTCCCATTTCTAATATAATCATACATTAAAATGCATGGAATATTAACATTTTATATACTCTGTCTGTCGTTCAAAAGGGATAATGTTTTGCGATGTGCAATTATTCAGGCAACATCCAGGTTGAAACACTTTGGCTGCAGTTCTCACCGATAAAACATGCTTTCTTTTATTGTATCTTACTTTATGAAAATCCCACCCTGCAGCTCTTGGATCTCCCAGTGCATGATTTTCAGTCTCTGCTGCCACGTTCTGGTCATACTCACAAAAGTGGACTCTCAAAAACCCATGACCAATGTGCTGTGTGTGAATACGAATACGAAAGGCAAATATTGGAGTACCACACTTAAGCATGATTTAGTTCTATTTGAAATGGGAAATGCAGCTTTTCCTCCTCTACATTTACTTTACAGAACAATATTTTACATGCAAAACACATAAGTCATAAATGGTGACAAGTTTAAATTATAACAAACAAAAATTACAAACTGTATGTATGAGTAGCCTGAGTGAGAACATGGATCACCCACAATTATAGCACATTACTAGTCACACATGAAATAAGAGCTATGTAGGCTATATAATGTGTTCTTGTTGCATCTGTTTGGAGGTGGAGAAGTTATACCTTTATCGTAATTAATAGCTCTTAAAATTTGGTGACCTCATGTGATTCCAGCAAAGCTCCGCCCAACTTTAAACCAATCAGCCAGAATAAGTGGAAACCCTCTCGAGTTGTGATAAACGTAAATTAATGCCACAGTTATAGGGAAAGACATAGAGAGAAATATTTGCAATGTCACAGAAACCCCACCTGAGGTCAGTGTTTCTCCACCGGACTCCTCAGTGTAGACAGAAATGGCACTGCCTCCCACTACCTACAATTTTGGCTGTATTATTAATCAACTAAAAAAAACAATCTGGATCACCACTATTCTTGTTGACACGGGCTGTGTACTAATCCCTCTGTTCTGCAACGTTATATCGTTGATATAAATCCTACACGTGTTCGTGCCAGCGGACAAACTGCACGACAACGATGTGTTTTGGAAAACGCATCCTAACAAAGGGGAACGTGAATTTAACAGCACCGTCCGCGGTGTACGTCCCCTTTAAGACAGTTTTGGAATAATTAATGACGTCGCGCTGTAAACACGACTGACGCTCAGCTGCGTGGCCAAAGCATCCACCAAGCGCCCAAGACATCTCCAGGTTCTGTTGTGTTTGGCGTTATTTCTCGACGGGACCGCTGAAAGGCACTAAAATAAACTGCGGTCCACCTCGAGTCTCATATGCGGTCTCCAAAACCAAGACATTTTGTAGCATTTGTCCTACTAAGTGCCATGGCTAGGAACACGGACACCCCCTCCTCTTACTATGGTGAGTCAGTTCGTCTTTGTTGTAAACGCCAACATATCTTTTCTCTGCACTGTGTAACGTTAACGTTATGACAACATGATATAACGGTGTGTTCTTTAGCCCGAATGATGTTTAACCCCCTGCTGTAATTTACAGGGACGTTAGCTTGCTTAGCTACATGGTCAGTTGCTAAATTCAGTTTTTTTTAACGGTTTACATCAAATGCGCCGCAACGGGTAACGTTAACGATGTTTTAAACGGCCATTTACGTTTGAATAAGTAGCGTTAGCCTAGCTAACGTCTTTTTGTGTTAACGTAGTGATGTGATATGTTTTCCCTTTGTGTTTACCTGGCGTAGCTATACGTTAAGTCCTCACAATAGGCATTATAACTTTCCTTCTCCACTTGTCACTTCGTCTTTGTTGTAAACCTATATATATATATATATATATATATATATATATATATATGTGTGTGTGACGGCATGACAACAGAAAATGACGTTAACACCATCTTCATTATCGATTAAAGATTCTTTTCTGGACTGATAGATTCATCGTTTGTCAGAATCACTAGCTAGCTATAAACTAGAATCACTTCAATTCAGTTCCTAAGGATGATGCCACCAGATTTCTTTGTTTTGTTCATATTCAGTTTCAGACAAAGAAAGCAGCTTTCCTCAACATTGAAAAACTGGAATTAGGACATTTATCTTGAAAAAAAAAACATTAATCGATCAGTTATTGAATAGCTGCATGTAACGGTAGAAAAACGTTTTAAACGGTTAAATTTACGTTTTAAAAGTAGGCCTTTTTATGTCTCTCGACATGTATCTCAATTCATTTTCTGTTAATCGATTAGCAAATAGACTAATCGTTTCAGATAATCTCAGGCCCCTTGTAGTTAGCTAGTTTACAGGACCGTTATCTTTATGGCTCACATTTAGTCAGTTGGCGATTTAAAGTGGCTCAAAAATTACCCGTAGCCATGGTTATCTTCTGTGATGTGGTGTTTTGCCTTGTAGTTCTTACATGTGGAGAGACTGTTAACAACAATAAGTCTTATCTCCACTTACCCCACAATAAGGATAATTACAACATTGTAATAACTGTCCATGTAGTTATTAATGAAGATGTTCTCTGTTTATAGTTTTGATAACAAAGGATTTATTGTCTCCAAGTTGCATTTTCGCTGCTCTATATAGATATATTTAATACATGGGCAGATTTTCAGTCCATTAGACTGTCTTTAGTAATCATGTTGTTTATCAAAGCAATTTAATCCTTTATCACCACCAGATGCCACACAGTGTCTTTCCTCTGACACAAAGAGTCACATACACTGGTGATATTTACCATACCAGTGTTTTTTTTTTTTTAGGTTGGTTGCCCATATTAATGCTTCCCCAGCTAAAGATATCCCCTCTATATTTAGTAATCTTCCATTTAACCATTAGAAAATACATATTTAGTGCTTTGTTAACAATGTAATTCTTGTTGGCCGTGTGCAACTGTTCTCAGGCTACTACAAGACTAATGGGAAACTAACTATTGAAACCCGGACTAGGTGACAGGGCAATTAATGTCTCCTTTTAATGGAACATTTCTTTACAAAAGTGTTACAAAAACAATTAAGCTCCTCAAAAAAATTAAAATGTCATTTCAGCTTTTACAAGTTGTTTTTATGTGGCTGGTAGATCCAATCTCTCCTATTCACCAAAAAGGCAAAGGTCAGCTAATCAGCCAACACATACCTTCATATAAGTATTAACTTTCTCATGTCATGCTTATTAGTGCCAGCAGAGCCTTCCGCATCATTTTCAATTACAAATGTGCCATATCATCTAACTCTGTCCAAGTTCATTGTATGTTGTAATAATAATAATAATAATAATAATAATAATAATAATAATAACCAAAAAGACTGTGAGGGAGGCTTGATCCTTACAGATCACAAGCAGAAGCAGTACAGTTTTAGAGTGACACAGGCTTTTGTCAGGACTGCTCGTGGTGGCTATTGATTGGGGGGGGCTACAGTGTCTTCCCAACATGCTGACCCCGTGTGTCCCTCAGACCTCATGACCACAGCACTCTGCCAATCACGACTGCAACCTGTCATGTGTAGTTGATTCTCACTGCTCTCGGCAGACATGCAGTTTACCACCGGGCCCTTCAGACCATATCAACATAAACATGACACTAGTATGTACAGTGTTGTAAGTAAACTGCTTAGTGAAGGTAGGGAGTAAAACACAAAATGGAGTATGTGTATTATATACTAGTATATAATATACTATCAGTTAACATACAGTGTGTGCATCTTTATAGACGCTAATATGTACTGAATATACCTGTATTATTAGTATTGCTTTAACTCAAGTGTTACTCTCCAGAGAATTACATAGATTATATTGAGACAGTTTAATTAAGGAACACAATTTAGTTTAACAGCATCTTACCAAATAGTGGAGCATGGGATGGAGTTATGGGGGCTCCCTGTGTTTAGGTCAGCTGCTTTATGTTATTGGCTCCCTCGTGCTAACGTCAGTTAGCTTGGCAAAAGAGCAATTCAGACTAGGTTTCATAACAGAGAACAACAAGACACATTTCACATCAGCATACTCTGCCTGGTAGTGTTGTCAAAAAACTTCGGCAGCTAATGTTTCACTCTCTGCATTTATTTAAATGTGGACTAAATGTGTAGTGCATAGTAACACACATCACATTTGTTGTTGCTTTTAGTGTACCCACTATTTTTTGGTTTTCTTTAATGGTTTATCTCTCTTATTCCAAAATATAAAGTGGATAATTCTGTCCAATATATCATTTATTTACAGTTCAGCTAGTTTGATAGATCTTGTCCAACAGCAGGGCTGTGCGTCGGTTAATTCTGATGTCAGTTTGGCAGAATCAAAGAATAAAGGTTTCTTTCTGGACTTGCTACTCTCAGATGTAACACAAGAAGAAACAGAAAAAGCAGGGACACCAGCTTGTTTATAAACGACAACCGTAAGGCATGATTTGTGGAAGAAGTGCTAGTGTTCTCACTGTTTTTCCTCAACAGGAAACCCTCCTACTCACTTGAAAGTTATATATTTCTGGGAAATGTAGCAAAATTCCTAACGGAAGCAGATGTACAGTGGGTATGGAAAGTATTCAGACCCCTTTAAATTTTTCACTCTTTGTTTCATTGCAGCCTTTTTCCAAAAATCAAAAAAGTTCATTTTATTTCTCAGTAATGTACACTCAGCAACCCATCTTGACAGAAAAAAACAGAAATTTAGAAATTTTTGCATATTTATTAAAAAACAAAAACTGAAATATCACATGGTCATATGTATTCAGACCCTTTGCCGTGACCCTCATATGTAACTCAGGTGCTGTCTATTTCTTCTGATCATCCTTGAGATGGTTCTACACCTTCATTGGAGTCCAGCTGTGTTTGATTATACTGATTGGACTTGATTAGGAAAACACACCCTGTCTATATAAGACCTTACAGCTCACAGTGCATGTCAGAGCAAATGACAATCATGAGGTCAAAGGAACTGCCTGAAGAGCTCAGAGACAGAATTGTGGCAAGGCACAGATCTGGTCAAGGTTACAAAAAAATTTCTGCTGCACTTAAGGTTCCTAAGAGCACAGTGGCCTCCATAATCCTCAAATGGAAGACGTTTGGGACGACCAGAACCCTTCCTAGAGCTGGCCGTCCGGCCAAACTGAGCTATCGGGGGAAGAGCCTTGGTGAGAGGCAAAGAAAGAACCCAATGGTCACTGTGGCTAAGCTCCAGAGATGCAGTCGGGAGATGGGAGAAAGTTGTAGTAAGTCAACCATCACTGCAGCAATCCACCAGTCGGGGCTTTATGGCAGAGTGGCCCGAAGGAAGCCTCTCCTCAGTGCAAGACACATGAAAGCCCGCATGGAGTTTGCTAAAAAACACCTGAAGGACTCCAAGATGGTGATAAATAAAATCCTCTGGTCTGATGAGACCAAGATAGAACTTTTGGCCTTAATTCTAAGCGGTATGTGTGGAAAAACCAGGCACTGCTCATCACCTGTCCAATACAGTCTCAACAGTGAAGCATGGTGGTGGCAGCATCATGCTGTGGGGGTGTTTTTCAGCTGCAGGGACAGGACGACTGGTTGCAATCGAGGGAAAGATGAATGCGGCCAAGTACAGGGATATCCTGGGCGAAAACCTTTTCCAGAGTGCTCTGGACCTCAGACTGGGCCGAAGGTTTACCTTCCAACAAGACAATGACCCTAAGCACACCGCTAAAATAACGAAGGAGTGGCTTCACAACAACTCTGTGGCTGTTCTTGAATGGCCCAGCCAGAGCCCTGACTTAAACCCAATTGAGCATCTCTGGAGACCTGAAAATGACTGTCCACCAACGTTTACCATCCAACCTGACAGAACTGGAGAGGATCTGCAAGGAAGAATGGCAGAGGATACCCAAATCCAGATGTGAGAAACTTGTTGCATCTTTCCCAAAACGACTCATGGCTGTATTAGATCAAAAGGGTGCTTCTACTAAATACTGAACAAAGGGTCTGAATACTTATGACCATGTGATATTTCAGTTTTTGTTTTTTAATAAATATGCAAAAATTTCTAAATTTCTGTTTTTTTCTGTCAAGATGGGTTGCTGAGTGTACATTACTGAGAAATAAAATGAACTTTTTTGATTTTTGGAAAAAGGCTGCAATGAAACAAAGAGTGAAAAATTTAAAGGGGTCTGAATACTTTCCGTACCCACTGTAGATAAGGCAGGATGAGGGACTGCCATGATGCCATTCCACATTAAAGCTACATTGTAGAAGAATTACTCCCATCTAGCGTTAAGATCATATATCGCAATCAACTCTCTCTCGCCACACAGTTTAAAGCTTCAAAAAGCGAAAGTGTACAAAAGGCCATCTATCAGCCGTGGTTGTTGGAGTGCATGTCAGAGAGTGGCGTGGACGCGTGCTTCACACCACGAAGCGGGCCCGCGCGCCACCTTCCGGAAAGGAGAGAGAAAGAAAAAGAGACTGAAGCGGTCCGGAGAATAACTAACTAATTGGGATTTGGTGTATGCGTCCAAAGTAGTTCCAGTGTTTTTTCCTGATGACGCCAGCCTCTTGCTCTTTTCAATATCTGCTTTTTCTGGGCGAATAAGAAGACTCCTGTTCTTGAAATTTGCAATAATAGCAGCAATAATATACAGTTGGATTTTACTTTTTATGAACATAAATTGCATATGCCCTCCTAAAAAATTGCCCTCTACTGGCTAGTATTAACGCTTCTAACTATGCAGCAAGTGTTTAGTGGGCTTACTGCTAAAATGTTCAGTCAGTCAGAAAAATAGAAAAATAGCTCATTATCATTCTTTGACAGGTTTGTAAGTAACAATTTAAATATGATTTCCATTCACCACATAAAGTGTTGAGCCTGGCTCACTGTTAATTAACAAATTTCTCGCATGGACAGCTTTCCTAGACGCTGCGTTTTTATACTGAGTCAATGCAGAGTCTTGACAGAAAGCTGGGAGCCAAGGTTTAGAATTAAACCTTTACAGCGTCCTGTGAAATTGCAGTCAGAGAAGGTTGTGGCTCAAATGGCCCATTTCGCACCCAGAACTAAGTGTTATTGTGGGCTTTTAAGTGTCACTGTCCTCTGCAAATACTTGTCTCAAAAAGGACCAATGCTCACTCTGTAGTGCTCCTACACATTTTATCAGGCTTTATGGCATAACTGCTCATTATTTTTAACACTGTTATGTTCTTTTGCTACTAATTTGTGTCTTTTTCCAAGAGATAGCTGTGTCAGTGCCTGGAAGTTTGAAGTATATTATTCACACTAATGATAGGGTGAGTCAGTAAATAATTTCAGATTTACTTCTGCACAGCACTGGATGTTGATTTGTTCAAGTCTGTGAAAATGGGACATTTAGCTGTAAACAGGCTTCTGGGCAAAGCAAGGGGACTTTAAATATCTAATCTGACATACAAATATAGTCTTGTTTGTTTATGGCTTACTGACATTGACAGGGATTTCTGAAACCCAAGATACAGCTATGTACATAACACGTTCACATTCAGCCACGTCTCAGGTGCACAGTGAGACTTGAAATTACTTTTGATAATTCAATGTGCTAAATGATGCATCTAGCTTGATCAAAACAAATGAATTATAATCTTAAGAACAAAAGAGACATGATGTTGCCACAAGAGGCATGTTTTTTTGCACAGGTGAGGGCCTTGCAGGTTTGCTTAGACATATTAGGCTTTTGGTGTATTTAACGCTGATCTGAGTTTGTTGTGTGCTGCTGAATGCTGAAAGGCAGAGGTTACGAGATTGCCTGTTTGATAACAAAGACAGGGAATTTATGTCAAAATGACCAAATCCAGACATTGGCTCGCCCATATCACTTGTTTAATGAAATCTGATTTGTAAAACCTTTTGGCATAGAGAATTACATGAGTGCATTAAGATTTCTTGCCATTTTCTAGTAATCAAAAAATCAAGATTCTGTGATTTGCTGTGACACACACACATATGCACTCTTATAAAGCAACATGATATCATGACTTTGTATAATCATACACGCAGACTTTCCTATGCCAAGTGGCTGTTCGCATTTTGAGCTATCCACCGCGAACGTAAACATACACGCCAATTGGCACGTTATCACGAGAAGAAAGTGACTGTTGAGTTTAGGAAACGTGACACTCGGGTTGGGTTTAGGAAAAGAAGAACAGGCTTGGCTTTAGTAAAAGAAGAAAGTGAGGGTTGAGTTTTGGAAACGTGACACACGAGGCACGATCCCTGGTCTCCTGGCTGAAAGTCCTGTGTTTTACCCATCTACCACCCCGACCTTTGTCACTATGCGGATGTTCACCCTGTCATACTATTCGCTACGGCGTTAATTCACACGCTTTCGCCAGGTAAGTTAAGTCAATGGAGGCCAAACAGCATTGATAAACACTCTAAAAAGTGAGTATGCGTCTTGATAACACACCAGTAATGGCATATGAATTGGCGTGTCACACAAACGCCATTTCATGAGATCAGTCTGTATAAAGCCACAGTTGGTGATCGATTAACTTTGTGGACCTACATTTAATTTGTGTGAAAGTGTTACTTCCATGTGACCTTCAACTGTGAATTAGCTTTTTGTCAGCGAAAAGTGCATCGAGTTTAGAAAATATGCAATTATTGGGATAGTGAATTCATTCACCATAAAATGCAATAGCAAAGTTTCATCTGTCCTACCATTAGGAATATGGGCTCTGTTGCATCCTGCCCAACATAAAACTTTGATGTGTAAAGCAAGATGTGGATTTCTGTGGTAGCATACAGTACATGGCAAGAAATATATAGCCATTAGTCTTTTAGTCCAGTACAGAGTCTTGAAAATCTTATTTTCCTAAATCTGCCCAAAGACTATGATTATGAACAGTACAGTACAGAACAGTTGTTATTAGTGCAGATTAATTTGTACTTTTGTCATACTAATGGAGCAAGCTGCCTTATTCTGTTTTGGTTTTTCAGAAAGTTGTATAAGAAAAAAAGAGGAATTGTAGAAGTTTCAAGGCAAGTCTTGAATACTGAGTATGAGACTTAAGGATATTGTTTGTGCATTTCTAACAGTGTGGAGATGCGTGCATATGTAGGTGTGTATAAATGTGTTTCTTTACCTTAGTGGGTGTATTGCACAGTCCCTCCAGGATTTCGCTGACTTTTTTTTTAGATTGTTGTGGCCCAAAATGCCTGATGTTGCGGGAGCTTTTGCAACAACAAAAAATGCGATAAAAGTTGCAATGTTTTTTGTATGTTTGTTGCAATGAAGTTGCGGGAGACAGAGAAAGGTGAAAGTTTTTTTTTTTGTATAGTTCTTTTAAAAATAAAAATGAAACTTTTTTTGGAGAGAATAAAACTACTGTAGGCTGAGTTTCCTAGTATTTTTACCAAAATGGCTCAGGATGCAGCACATATTGGTATAATATGAAAATGGCTTGTGGATTTAAGACAAAAAATACAAATGTATTGAATTAATTAAATTTGAACATGTCTGTCAGTGGCTTGTTGATCTTTACATTGTTAGTTAATTTCCTATCCTGGCCTGGGACACACATTCATAAGGTTTGATAAAGCACTTACTGGACTTTTTATTGTATTGTATTTTTATTGTAAGTGCAACTTATAATTGCACTTACAATGACAAGCGTAGCTGTCCTCAATTTAGGTCATCCTGTACGTCTCATCTCCGTTTTTTCCTGCATCCACCGTGTGTGTGTGTGTGTGTGTGTGTGTCAGTTGCGGGGGAACTGAGCAGCCCCACCCACTGCAGAGAGCCGACAGGATTGAAACAACAGCCGCTTCAGTGACAGAGTAAAAAATCATTACAGTGTACATTAATGTTAAAATGTGTACAGGCTGACAGCACGGTCTGACATGTTTTGCACGGTCTTTCGCTGTACGTTTTGTTGGTAAATGTGAGAGATGTTCGAGTCACACACATCTCATTATACAAGGAAATGAATTTGGCGACGTACGTGTGACGTTCTTACTCCCTCTTGGTCATTGGCTCTCAGAGTCACATACTGATACAAAGTCTGGCACGTAGGACTGCTGTGAATGGTTGAAGTCGCGGGAAGTCGCGGGAAACTGGTTATTGGTCAAAAAACGTTGTGGTGATTGCTTGAATTGGCGCGATCGCGACATCGCCAAATCCTGGAGGGACTGATTTCATATTTGGATAAACAGATGTGGGATATCCTCTTATGTTTAAACCTTTATAAATCCAGGCCAAAGCCAGTTGAGCCTGTCACTGATCTACAGTAGCAGTAGTGAGCCTCATTTCCAGGAACACATGGCTGTCACTGACATGCCCAGAGGCTCCTACAGGAGTTACCAAGGTCACAAAGCCTCAGCCACAATACTGCCATTTGTCTGCTTGGAGCAGCAGGCTAGCTGTCAGCATCTGACACACTCGGATGCTAACTCCCCTCTTGGGGGTCGAATCCCAACCCGGATACCACCATACTCGGCATTTGATGGAATGTCAGCAAGCACTGTGTCTTTGCTTCCCTCTGAAAATATACACAGTAAACACTGTTCGTGGACTGATGGGATGTAGCCCAATGGGCTACCTAAGCCAATGTACTTGGTCCTCGAGCATCTGCTAATAGTTGAGAGGATCCCAAGGGGCTCTGCAAAGTAAACTTAAACCAGAGATGGATGGCTGTTTTTGTCTGTCTCAATAAGGAGACAAGCACTTTAAAGGTTGTACTGTTGTCTGGGGGGGGGGGATTTGAGAGCAAGGCAGGAAAGATATTTTTTGATACACAAGGTGGATAGAAGGCGGGTGAGAGAGAGAGAAAAAGAGTGAGTGTGCTACATGGAGAGTGTTTGTGTGTATTATCTTTCAACATTTTTAATAGAATGAAGAAGGGGAGCCATCTAGAGCCTTTTAACTGCTTTGATTGTTTCAGAGGGGGGCTCCAAATGCACTTTTTTTCTGGGCAGTGTCGGAGACTTAAGTGATCATAATACGGTTCCCAATTCTTAATGTGTTTTTGTTTTTCTGTGTGTGTGTGTGTGTGTGTGTGTGTGTGTGTGTGAGAGTTAGTGGGATGTGAGTGTGTCGCCGGACTCGAGGGAAACCTTGCCAGTAAATGTCTGCCTAACATGACCCTCTCAATGTGTATGTGTCTTTTTATTCTGATTCAAACAACAGTGAATCTCTGTCCTACAGACAATCCTGTCCGCTAATCCGGTATCGGGTTGCGGGGGCAGCAGCTCTAGCAGGGGACCCCCAACTTCCCTTTCCCAAGCTACATTAACCAACTCCGACTGGGGGATCCCTAGGCGTTCCAAGGCCAGGTTGGCGATATAATCCCTGGGTCTTCCCCGAGGCCTCCAGGATGTGCCCAGAACACCTCCCTAGGGAGGCGCCGAGGAGGCATCCTTACCAGATGCCCGAACCACCATAACTGGTTCGTTTTAACGCAAAGGAGCAGCGGCTTTACTCCAAGCTCCTCATGGATGACTGTGGTTCTCACCATATCTCTAAGGGAGATGCCAGCCACCCTCCTGAGGAAACCCATTTCGGCCGCTTGTACCCTGGATCTCGTTCTTTCGGTCATGACCCAGCCTTCATGACCATAGGTGAGAGTAGGAACGAAAATTGACCGGTAGATCAAAAGCTTTGCCTTCCGGCTCAGCTCTCTTTTCGTCACAACGGTGCGATAAATTGAATGTAATACCGCACACCGATTCTCTGACCAATCTCCCGTTCCATTGTCCCCTCACTAGTGAACAAGACCCCAAGGTATATAAACTCCTTCACTTCACTTGGGGTAAGGACTCGTACCCTACATGGAGTAGGCACTCCATCGGTTTCCTGCTGAAAACCATGGCCTCAGATTTAGAGGTGCTGATCCTCATCCCAGCTGCTTCACACTCTGCTGCGAACCAATCCAGTGAGTGCTTCCCCCTCCTGAGGTGGTGAACGGTTTTCCAGAAGCACCTTGGTGCTCACCTAAAGTCCTTCTCCATGTCTTCTCCGAACTACTCCCACACCCGCTGTTGTTCCTCTTTCACGGCAGAGGCTGCAGCCCTTCAGGCCCTTCAGTACCTTGTAACTGTCTCTGGATCCCTCCGGGATAGCATAAGACTCCTTCTTCAGTCGGACGGCTTCCCTAACCACCGGTGTCCGCCAGGGTGCCCCTTGAGGCACCTAAGACCGCAGCTTTAGCAATGGAAACTTTGAACATTGTCTACTTAGGTTCAATGCCCCCAGCCTCCAAAGGGATGCATGAAAAGCTCTGCCGGAGGTGTGAGTTGAAAGTCTGTCGGACAGCACCCTCCAAACATTTCCGATTTACCCGCACTACCCGTTCGGGCTTACCAGGTCTGTCCAGAGTCTTCCCCCCACCCCCTGACCCAATTCACCACCAGATGGTGATCAGTTGACAGGTCCGCCCCTCTCTTCACCCGAGTCTCCAAAACATACGACCTCAGATGAGATAAAACAATTATAAATCGATCATTGACTTTCGACCTAGGGTACCACGTACACTTATGAGCCTCCCAATGTTTGAACATGTTCGTTATAGACAAACCTAAGACTAGCACAAAAGTCCAACAACAGACAACCCCTCTGGCTTAGATCAGGGAGGCCATTCCTCCCAATCACGCCTCTCCATGTATCTCCATCATTGCCCACGTGTGCCTTGTCCTTCAGTTCCCAATTTCAATACCTAAGGAGTAAATCTCAACAGTGTCAGTGAGCCAATCAGCATGCAACATGCTTCTTACAAGATCTAATAAAGCTGGAAATTGTCTGTCTTACATTACGCGTCATAAAGGCGGACAGGGAAAACTCTACCGTTAAGGAAGAGAAACCGGTATCAAAGTCACCGTTTTTAATAAAAATTGGACGCCAGCCCTATTTGTTATTGTGCCCAAAACTAGTATTGCAGGAGAAACCTGAACAATGCTAATTTTGAAATACCGACTAAAGGGAAAACCCAAAGCCCCAAAGCTATGTTACTGATGTTGCTTTCCTCTCTGGATTGGCAGAAGCCAGTGCTTTCATCAAATATGAATGAGCATACTGTATACAGCATTCAGACTCACAGGCTGTGCCTACCCTACTGAGCAACATCATTATGCTGAATTTTTAACATTTCTATTTTTTCTTTTTAGTTAGTTTGTAGCTGGATCTGAGCCCAACATAGATTTGACAGAAGGGCAATCTCACGGCACCCCACTCTCTCCAGGTCTTGGAAATGTTTATGAATCAGCAGAGTGAAAACAACAAAAAAGTCCTTTCCAAAAGGACCCTCTGACCCAGCCTGTGTAGAGCACCTGCAGTGTTCGAGCTGTTTGCCTGACCACGGTATGAAAGAAGCCTGTGTTGGACAGCGCAGCCTGGGCACACTGGTGCCTGTGTCTGCCCATGTTGATGGGAAGGAAGAGGGGCTCTGGAAACGGGATAGAGAAAGTGAAGAAAGTTTTACTTGCAGGTTGTGATGTACTGTACTGTATAATTAGCATTACTACCCATTTTATCTTTGACAATTATGTGCTTTGGATTCTTGTCTTGGATTTAAAGATTTCTATATTTACTCTAGGCTGCTGTCATTGCATTCACTGGCTAGCTTTGCTCTCACAGTATCTGCATTGATATTTGCCACAAATAAATATATATATATATATATATATATATATATATATATAAATATATATATATATATATATATATATATATATATATATATATATCACTCAATAAATGTGCACATAATCCCTGAGCAGTCTAACCTTATGATAAAGTGAGCTGCAGGAGATAAAGTGTGCAATTTAGTCTCCTCCCAAATTGTGAAATACAAGGCGTTGAACTGCGTTTTGACTTTCCCCTGAAGCTTTATCACTCCATTCTGAGTTTTTACATCTGACTCTCTCCCTGCACAGGCACTCTGAAGTTGATTCTCAGCAGTCAATCTCAGCACATACTCCAGAATCAGTCTAAAAGAAAGCACAGACTTTAAATTGAGGCATTGTCACAGTGCCTTTCAATCTTTTTTAAGAGCTTTTATTAAACCTCTCTTGGAAGAAGGAATTTCATCACAAAATGTGTATGTGAGGCACAGACTTAGTTTATGGTGTTAGGTCCTCTCCACTGTAAATTGATCCATAGATTGTGTTGCTATGGCAGACTAGCTGTGAATGCAAATGGGGTTTGGGAGCAAAGATAACATAGCTTTTGGCCGATCCTGATCAGCAATCTCGATTCACCCTGTTCACGATTACATTTTTAAATGAATTTTATTTTTTTATCTTTATTTTTTAGTGACTTGCATATATACTACCAATATTCATGAACATTTTACTGGCCTTTGCATGTCGCACCTCAATATACCTATATAGCCTTGAGTTCATGCGTTTCCAGCCCAGGGTAACTAGTTGTTTCAGACCCATTCTTTCAGAATCTGTGTGCTGTCTGGTAGAATTTATGACAAATTGTTGCACATGGATAGCGCAGAGGTGTAGCAGAAGGTTATAGTGCACGATATAGTTATGTTTTTAAGCCTAAATCAAGGTAACCTGTTGTTTTGGAATACTCAGATGAAGTGATTCATGGCCTACTACTGAGAGAAAAAATAAAGTAATGTTGGACCTTAATGTGATTATTGATAGTGTAGTGGATAGCGAAGCGTTTTTGTATATTGTTATTTTTGCTGAGGAGGGTTGAACCCAGCGTGACAAGCATCATCCTAATTTCTTTTAAAACACATTTTCCCGCGCGGTAGAATGTTTTAGTAATGTAGTGCTCAGATATTCAGTTAAGTACTATTTTATAATGAGGTGCGACATGCAAAGGCCAGTAAAATGTTTAGGAATATGTAGCGAATCTGTCAACGCATGTAGCCATTGTAGGTTTACACAACATCTGGACAGGCTCGGAAACCAGTAGGTGGAAAAACCAGAAGGCATATAACCCCGGTAACGGGCATGGATGTACGGATACGTAGGGCCAGCAGCATGACGTAGAACACTACAGGCGGGCTTTCACCGGCGACACCATAGCTGCTGGTTAGTAAATACGCAGGAACACCAAAAGCAAACGTAGGTTAATATGTGTATTAATTCTGGGATGTCTACACAACTGTGTGAGTCCAGTGATTTCCAAAAGTTTTCTACCCGAACCTAAGTTTAAACACGTGTTGATGTCTGTCTTCTTTAGTCTGTTGGCTGTTTAGGTTTTTCTCCTGGAACACGTCAAACACATGCTGGACTTACTGCGGCGTCTTGTGTTGACTGTTTACATATGTGTGCTCATCATCATATGTACTGTACATTGTTTGTACTGGTGTTATTGTTTAATACATATTTTTAAAATTGTTTGATGTTTTTGTTTAGTTATTATTACACAATACATTTTCTGACCTTTTTGAATCCCCCGACTAATAACCCATATTACAAAAAAGACTAAAAACTAAACTAAAATAAGCATTTTCAAAAAATAAAAACTGAACTAAACTAGCAAACCCACTTTAAAAACTAATTAAAACTTAACTAAATTTGAAAACAAAACTATAATTGGTTTGGTACTGCCAATTTGTTTTGTTTTGTCATGGTCAAAACAAATCTGGGCAGAGAATCGAAATATCAATTTTAAGCAAAAAAATTGTGACTCGTATTTTTCCCCGACTTGTGGAGGCCTTCTGTCCAGCCTGATTGCATCAGAGCCTTTTGTTACCAGCAATTGTTGTGTTATGCGTAAATCTATCAGTCACAGCAAGACACGATGGCATTATCTAACACTTATTCTATAGAAGAGACTAGCAGTTATTGGAGCTAACAGTGACTTTAGCTGCCCCAGTCTAGCATGCCTGCCAGGCTTTTTCCAAATGTTGTTGACAACGGACCCTCTTTCAGCCTGACTACAGCCAGCAGCACACATCCAGTCCACCACCCTCATCTCCTGCACTGGCAGACTGCAGTGCAGTCTAAACAGCTGTCATCTAATGCTGAGTCTGCTGGTATCCAGGCATCACTGAGGATTTTTAACCACTCTCTTTAACCCTTCATTGAAATCTGTTTTGTGGCACAGAGAAAAAATCGCTGGTGGAAGTAGTCAAGCTCATGTAGTGAGTAAGGAACAGCAGCTAAATTTAGCTTTGCTGGCTAAGCGCATGCTCTGTCACCTGAATGTTATTAGAGATGTTAACTAGAGATGGTACGATACCATTTTTTCTTCTCAATACCAATTCTGATACCTGGACTTAATACTGGTATTGCTATTGGAACATCTCTAGTTAAAACCTTATTTTTTCTCCAAACATTTTATTACTATAGTTAATACAAAGTACCATCCTCAAGAATATTTAAGCATGCTGTACACTATATTGTAACATGTTTTTCCTATAGGAGAGTATGCAAATGTTTGTATTTTTGATTTCCCATCGTCATACTGTATTGACGGTTTGGTTTTCTGGGTTTTGAGCAACATAAGGACTGCCCTCATTTTTCGTCAGTTGGCGGGGGGAACATGCTGCCTGCTGGTCCTCTTGCTGGACACTGGCAGGCTCCACAAATCCAAACAGTAGGCTGATCAATAATCTCCTGACATGACTGAAAAAAGCTTTACTCCCTGACACTCACTACACCACAATCTGTCCTCTCACCTAGCTTCTCATAGATCTCAGTGTGATTCAACTTGCGCTCACCATATGGACTGACCTGTTTGTGTCACAAGCTCCCACACTGTAGAGGCCTGCATTATGTTTTGAATATTCACACAACGTAAGAGAATCAATGAAACAATGTTTTTTAATGCTGTCAGTTAAACATATTAACACAAACCCATTTTAATGGCGTCAATTGTTTAATTCTTAAATTAAATTCAGCTTACATTGACCCAAGTCCAGTAGTTAGCTTCATATCTCGTTCATTTCCAGCAGCTAATTAGCTCTGGTGTGAGTTACCATGTGTACCTGACCATGTGGGTGTAGCAACAACCACTGGGATATTGAAGCAATTGAAAGCAACTTCATACACAACACAGAGGAGGAGTTCACTTTTTGAGTACATTATGCACAGTTGCTGACTTTGAAACTGTATCATTATACAGGATTATGTGTATGATATGTCATTTGTGCAAACATGTTTGAGCTCTCAACATTGTAGATCACTTGAAATACAGTGTAGCATCCTATTATATTCAGTGCTTGTGCTCTGCAAATGCTGCAGTGAGCACCTGGTCTGGTGACATTGTGTCCTTGGCTGAGGAATTCACACACTTACGCTAGAACATCTCCCATTTTTAGACCTAAAACACAGCTCAAGTGAATGGCTTTCAGTGACAGCCAAACAGATGGTTCTAAAATAGAGCTTTTTTAACAGCAAGAACAAAAGAATAAGGGACATGGAGCCTCTCATATCAAGTACCTCAAAAGAAAGGTAAGAAATGCGATGTAATTGAAAGTACAGCTGTAGACAGGAAAGGGGTGAGCGAGAGGGGGACAACATGCATCAGGAAACGTAGGTTGATATTGAGCCCTGCTCCGCTGCAGTAAGGATTGAGCCTTGATACATGGGGCGCACGCTCAACCAGGTGAGCTACCGACCGCCTGATCTGACATAATTCTAACAACTCTCCAATATACACTTTGTAAGAATGAACAAAAACAGAAATGTGACAATAACAAACTCACCTAGATTAAAGTATATTTCTGGTCCAGTGCCTTTTGTTTTTGCTGCTGACTCTGCAGCTTAAGAACACGGGTTGGTGTGCAAAATTGTTGCTCAGTCACTTTTCCTGACATTATTTTACTGTTGGCCCAGCAATTTAGCATCTTTATCCTTCAGACTAACCTTGCTGTAGGGAGGCTGGTAAAATAATCCCAGTAGGGAAAGACAGGCATGAACATCTGCTTTCAAACTATGGAAATGTGTGTAACATCCTGGCTTTTTATTACCTTATCTTCATGCAGAAATATTGTCTTTGGATACCTTGTTTGCCACTACCTGAAGGATTTCCTCCATAGCCAGACAACTGTGGTAACTCACTCAGTCACTATGGGACGTGTAGCTGGCGGTTTGTGAAAAGCAGCTGCCAGACCTTTCTCTGCTGAATCAGTTATTTTTTTGTCTGTTTTTTGCATATCTGTGTTGTATTATAGGGTTTCTCATATTTCATCTGTGTGTTGTTGCAATTGTGTCCAGGCTATATAGGATTATGATTCCCAAGCTACACTTGAATAGATGTGCAAACGTCAAAATGTCTCATAATGAATGATCTCAACTGAAACTTTTCTGGTGGACAATTACATTGTTATTTAGCTGACACTTCTATCCAAAGCAACTTACAATTGCTTTGTCAGAGGCCGCGTACCTCTGCAGCATTTTTTCCACCTTTTTATTCCAGTAAAGTGATGACAACAAATCATCATATTCACTTTATCCATTAAAATGGAAAGTCAACTATGGGATATGACTTTTATGTGTGTAAAAATATGATACCGATACCAATTCTGTGACTTTGATACCGGTTCCTAAACAATTTTACTTATTTTATTTATTTTTCTGCTCCTTCTATGTTAGCTCCTGCAGGCTTATTTGCTCACTGACGCTGACAAGATGAACTCCTTAGGTATTAGACGACGAGGCATTTTTTGATATTCAATACTTTAGAGGCAACTCGATCGGTGCTTAAAAAGTATTGAAATCAGTGCCCAGTCCTAGTTGTCAGTGTTGGTTTTATGTGTGAGAGGAAGAGAGAAAGGATGAGGTACATTTGACTTCCATCCATGCCAAATTTTGTGGGGGGCTTACTCTTCAGAGATCAAAAATGCCGTTGTGGAGTTGTTTCAGAATAAACTACAATGGCCATGTCCACTGTAATGAAATATTATATAACCCAGTGCAACAGTATAGCTTTTTAATGTGTTTTTAATAGTGATTGCAGAGCTCAATGGGATGGAGGCATAAGCTAAAGTAAATCAGTCTCAGCCTATGCTTGTTATCAGAGGTGGGTAGTAACGAGTTACTCCGTTACGTTTACTTGAGTAAGTTTTTGAAAAATTTTTAGGGGTAGTTTTAAATCACTATACTTTTTACTTTAACTTAAGTAGATTTGTGAAGAAGAAACTGTACTCTTACTTTGCTACATTAGGCTACAATGAGCTCGTTTACTTTTCTTTTTACCTCTTTGGTATTCTACGCGCCATTGTTTTTATCCACCCCCCACCCTGCGCACGCCTCATTTTAATGTTTTATTTTGACAGAGAGAGAGAGACTTCAGTTAAAGGCTCTACCACGTGACTGTTTCCCCAATCAAATGTAGTTATTCAGTCTCGTCACATGACCATACTCAATCTCAGCGGCTGGACAGTTTAGCTTTACAAGCGAGGAGAAACACCCCTGGCCTCATATTGAAAGCATGTTTACCTTTTAGTAAAAGTGCAAAACAGCAGCTACATTATGTCTGATTGAATGCTTAAAAATAAACCAGAGGTTACTCAACAGTTACTCAGTACTTGAGTAGTTTTTTCACCAAGGACTTTTTTTTACTCTTACTCAAGTAATTATTTGGGATGACTGCTTTTTACTTTTACTTGAGTCATATTATTCTGAAGTAACAGTACTTTTACTTTTACAATTTTTGGCTACTTTACCCACCTCTACTTGTTATTATGATTTGCTGTTGGTTTTGGTCTTTTCATTCGATTTGCTGATAACAAATAAGGTTTTGTGCTTGTTAAATTCAGGACTTATTCAGTTTTATAGTATATTCAAAACATTATTTGTATTTACGCAGTCCAGTGTAGTCATTCCTCACACTTTTAGAAGCATGGCTGGAAGTACGTCTCTCGACAGATCAGTTTGGGTAACTGGCAGATGGGAGATAGGCCCACTCATGCTGCTCCTTAGTCTGCCCCAGCTGCTTGGAGATAGTACCCTCCATGTGTGGTGAGTAATAGGTCCTCAGGAACACGTCATACCTAGTTTCAACTGGGTCAGAGACTGCTTGGGCACCAAAGAAGCAGCTAGTGATGAATGCTAATGCGTGTGCTTCCTTACACCTACACGTGCACACAGTCTGAGTTAGCCCCTCAGGTAACTGATGATGCTTGCAAATGTGGCTCAGTATTTCCTCTGCTGGGTCAAATGGGGAATCCTCACTGTGACCCAGATAAGCTGTTTGGCGTAGGAGTTGTTAAAATGATTTATTATATTTCTGTGTTAGCTACATTGTTTTGGCTTTTAGTGCTTTATCTTAGCGTCGTCATCCCTCTTCTTTCTAGTCTTGCTAGGAGACCTACACTGTGAAATGGTCTAGTTAGTTTATCTTGGCCAATTGAATAGCACAGCAGGTAACTTTACTGATACACTTTAGTTGCATAGTGTATGGTGTCATTGTTATGAACTGTTCAGAAGTGTTATTCTCTGTGTGTACTGTCTGTGTCTATGTTTCCTTTTGCTTTAAAGCTATATTGTGTACATTTGTAGTTGTTCATTATCAAAATATGTGCTGCCTTTTCACAAACTTTTTTTTTTTAATGAATATTGACCACCACCATCAATTCTAAGTATTGCTATTGGCTTGAAATTTTACATTTGCGCATGAACTGGGGTAGACTCTCCATCGTTATGCGACATCTTAAAATATATTAGCCAGTAAGGGACATACAGGCTATACTGCTCCGCCTTTCGTATTTTGGACTCACAGCTGCTGCTAACGGGCATTTTCTTTCTCTCTCCTTTTTTTTTGATTGCGATACAGTGAGGAAAATAAGTATTTGAACACCCTGCCATTTTGCAAGTTCTCCCACTTAGAAATCATGGAGGGGTCTGAAATTGTCATCATAGGTGCATGTCCACTATGAGAGACATAATCTAAAAAAAAATCCAGAAATCACAATGTAGGATTTTATAACTGTTTATTTGCATGATACAGCTCCAAATAAGTATTTGAACACCTGAGAAAATCAATGTTAATATTTGGTACAGTAGCCTTTGTTTGCAATTCCAGAGGTCAAATGTTTCCTGTAGTTTTTCACCAGGTTTGCACACACTGCAGAAGGGATTGTGGTCCACTCCTCCACAGAGATCTTCTCTAGATCAGTCAGGTTTCTGGGCTGTCGCTGAGGAACACAGAGTTTGAGGTCCCTCCAAAGATTCTCTATTGGGTTTAGGTCTGGATACTGGCTAGGCCAGAACCTTGATATGCTTCTTACAGAGCCACTCCTTGGTTATCCTGGCTGTGTGCTTTGGGTCATTGTCATGTTGGAAGACCCAGCCTCGACTTATCTTCAATGCTCTAACTGAGGGAAGGAGGTTGTTCCCCAGAATCTCACAATACATGGCCCCGGTCATCCGCTCCTTAATACAGTGCAGTCGCCCTGTCCCATGTGCAGAAAAACACCCCCAAAGCATGATGCTACCACCCCCATGCTTCACAGTAGGGATGGTGTTCTTGGGATGGTACTCATCATTCTTCTTCCTCCAAACACGGATAGTGGAATTATGACCAAAAAGTTCTATTTTGGTCTCATCTGACCGCATGACTTTCTCCCATGACTCCTCTGGATCATCCAAATGGTCATTGGCAAACTTAAGACGGGCCTTGACATGTGCTGGTTTAAGCAGAGGAACCTTCTGTGCCATGCGTGATTTCAAACCATGACGTCTTAGTGTATTACCAATAGTTACCTTGGAAACGGTGGTCCCAGCTCTTTTCAGGTCATTGACCAGCTCCTCCCGTGTAGTTCTGGCTGATTTCTCAACTTTCTTAGGATCATTGAGACCCCACGAGGTGAGATCTTGCATGGAGCCCCAGTCCGAGGGAGATTGACAGTCATGTTTAGCTTCTTCCATTTTCTAATGATTGCTCCAACAGTGGACCTTTTTTCACCAAGCTGCTTGGCAATCTCCACGTAGCCCTTTCCAGCCTTACAATTTAGTCTCTAGTGTCTTTGGACAGATCTTTGGTCTTGACCATGTTAGTAGTTGGATTCTTACTGATTGTATGGGGTGGACAGTTGTCTTTATGCAGCTAACGACCTCAAACAGGTGCATCTCATTTAGGATAATAAATGGAGTGGAGGTGGACATTTTGAAAGCAGACTAACAGGTTCTTGAGGGTCAGAATTCTAGCTGATAGACAGGTGTTCAAATACTTATTTGCAGATGTATCATACAAATAAATAGTTAATAAAAAACATACATTGTGATTTCTGGATTTTTTTTTAAGATTATGTCTCTCATAGTGGACATGCACCTACGATGACAATTTCAGACCCCGCCATGATTTCTAAGTGGGAGAACTTGCAAAATAGCAGGGTGTTCAAATAGTTATTTTCCTCACTGTATATGATCTCAACGCTAGATGGGAGAAATGTAGCTTTAAATTACAGTCTTTTATTTTATTTTGTAAGTGAACCAGCCGGTACACTTTTCTGTTTTGTTGTCTATGTTTTGTATATGCATTCTGTCAGTCAATTTTGTTTTTGTAATCTCACCACACTCTTGCTTGTCTTACAGGTGAGCCGCGCAAGTTTGACCCAAAGTTCAGAGGACCTGTTCACAAAAGGTACTACACATACTCAACATCATCAAGTTTTGGCTTTGTAGTTGTTGTATTTGATAATGTAGCAGTTTAAGGAAACTAAAAATTCACTAAATCTAAATCTGGTTCACTTGCAATGCATAATTAAGTCACTGCATTATAAATCTGTTTGCAAACACATTTGAGAGACCTTTTCGTCATCTCTGAAGATAACAACCGGAAATGAATATCTATGCACTTGCATTGTATTAGAATGGTGGCAGAGATCTTAGAAACAAAGCTCAAAATTTAAATACATTCCAAACTATATGTACACTTAAATACCACTAGAACTTTGTAAATACAATTAGTTCTGTTGACCCTATAATTACTAGCCATGGTCTTCCAACATCTGATTGTTACATGTTTATTGATTTTGCCTATTGTGTAATGTCTTTGGCACACACCCAAGTCAAAGCACTGATAGATTGATCATTTGTCATGCCACGTTAATAAAGATTGAGGCAGAGTTCTGGCAGCTCTTTCCACTCCACCTCACAGATCAATGACCATAAGTCAAGAAGGTGGCTGGAGTTAGACCAATGACACACCCTATTAAGCAGCCAGATACAGCCAAACCGATGTAGTCCACACATTACGGGGGCTGTTGCAGAGAGATGTCTCCTGTTTTTCAACCAGCAGCACAGAAGCACTTCTCCTGATGAACAGCAGTCTGCTATCTGCCTCGTGTGGGCTATAATTCTATACACATCACATCACAAGTTATTGTTTGCTCTTTGCAATTATTTCTATGTAATATACTGAAAATACAACACAAAGATGTGACATGAAAATTCACTTGAACGCAACGTTTGTGATAATATAGGGGAAAATGAGGTCACATGCCAAAATGATTTGAAAAACCCTGATTAAAATAGAAAGGTATAGTGCTTAACAGACAACCCTCATTTAAAAATACAGAACTATAAACTTTAGGTTGAGCATTTTTTTAAATTTGAATATACAGTATGGTATTTTTAAAATTAAGTCTACATTTTGAGACTACCTAATTTCTTCAGCAGAATGAAAGCCAAATTTTGCAATAAAGCAAAAACCCCTCAAGGGCATCACCACAGGCTTCTTTTGATGATTTAGTAATATTGTGATGTAATGTATGCTTTTATCTATTTTATGTTCTATAATATCAGTTTGGCAGGCTGCTGTAACGCCATATTTCAGTTCTCCTGTGTCTCTTTATCCCACCCTCTCCAGCCCATTTCACTGTTACAGCTGGGTGAAGGCACCACGGATGCTTTGATGTTTCTGTGGCTCAAAGGCTTTTCTTAATGAGAACTGGGAGTGAACCGACTCTGTGCTCGTCTTGTTTTCATGCAACCTCAGTGCCTAAATTAAGTAACTGTATCTGTGGTTATTGAGCACTCCTGTAAAGGACATACTGAAGTGGACAAGGTGTAGTGTTAATTTAAACTGACTCCAGTTATAAAGAATATAATAATACACATTATAATCTGTGTCAAAAACATAAACTCACAACTGCACAAGCATATTGTAACGTAGTAATGCTTTTTATAGTGTCTTGTTAAATCTGCAGTTGCAGACAAACTTAATAACCATAAATCAATTGCTGCTGCCATCGCAGCAGACAACTTACCAATAGGAGCCTTGTGTTTGTCATAAAGTGGCTCACTTGAACCGATGTCCCTCCTTGGCTCTTGTGACAATGAGAAATATCCCTTTTACTGTGAAAGTCTCACCCTCCAAATATCCCTTCCTGTTATTGTCTGTTACAAAACAGGGACCGGCCGGCAGATTCACACCACAATGGCACCCATGGTATTCTGTGGAACTGCTGCCATCTATGTCACCTTGGCTCCCTCATAATATCAGCCCTGGCAAATATAACACAGACACAAATGTTTCTTATTGCACTGACAGAGCTTCCAGTATTGTGTGTGATTTATTTATTTATTTTTTATTTCGAAGAAGTTCGGTCTGCCACAGTACACTACACAGACAGGGCAATGCTTTGGACCCTGTGAAAGTATGTGTAAGTGACATCTAAAGAGGCCAGGTTGAGGTCCAAAGAGATTTGCAGTTTGACTGTATTTTTGGATGTGGCCTGCTTTTCTGAGATAAGAGAACAAAGCAGAATTGTTTTCATTCCCCTCTCTTTGTCAGCTTCCCTTCAACACGCACCTTTGCATGCTTCAAAGGTGACTTTGTGTTAGCACTGCGGTGCTGCGTGTGCACTTTGTCTTAATAATGCAGTTGTCTCTATATGAGCAAGTTGGGAAGAAGACAGATCTACAGTAGCCCATTATGGTGGAGGAGAGGCAAGGTCAGCTTTAGACCTCCACCCCTCAGATCTTCTCCTTTTAATCATCTAGGATGTGTTGCCGAGTGATTGCTAACTTATCTTCCAGTTAAAGGATGTAGATGGATTCAAAGAGCAATGCAACCATTGCCTTGGAAGCCCTGACAGCTATTTCTCCTTTTTCTTTTTTGAATGAAATGAAATGGTACTCCCTTGTCTCTGTTTGTTAATAATATGCATAATATCAGCAACCGCTTTTCTTGTAGTATGGCAGGTTGTCTTTATACTTCTCATATTCACTGTCAGTGTGAGACTATGGCTGTCTTCACCAGGCAGAGCTGTGTCCACTTTAGCTGCCGTTGTTTCTCTATTATCTCCCAAAATAATTGCTGTGCTATCAGAAAAAAAACACCAATTCTCTAAGCCTTATTTCATACGGAAACTAACTGCTCTTTTAGTCTTTTGTCATTCAGTGTCATTTATTTGATGTTTTGGCTGATGTTGGCATGTTTGCCTGAAGATACAGAGCAGATGGTCAGAGTGGCGATATTACATTTTCAATTTGCAGGTATCTGCAGTCCTAATGTAATTCAGATAAGAATGGCGATAATGGAGTCATCTTATTCTGAAATGAGAAACGAGGAGGAGGATTAGCAGCCCCACTGGAACCGAAAACATTCCAATCCTCTATATTGCCAAGTTTAACAAACCAATCTACCAGAGCAGCCTGTTAACATAGATTGCAAGCGTTACTGTGGTTATTAATGCAGGAACATAAAAAGTAGCTCTTAATTGCAGCTGCACTCACAAGCAGTCTGGGATCATTTGCAACGCAAGCCTAAATTACACAGCTGACCCTAAATCTGAGAGCTACACTGAGTATACAGTTTAAATAGTTCTGTTTGTTTTTTGTTTGCTTCCTAATGTAAATTTGTTAGTGTCTATTTAAGCTATTTTATCCCTCTTTGTATGGGTTGATCTTCAGCTGATATCCTCTGTGCACATCAGTGCTCTAGTCTGTCTTCACTGTCTGCTACTTAATCATGAAATTGTATTTGGAGGCTGAAGAGCACTGTGTAACCATGTAACCATGCTGAATACAAAACAAGGACAATCCACTCTTCAAAGAACTACACAGAGGAAACACTGTCACATCTCTGAGCTCAGGCCTTCTTTTGACTTTGGCTTCGCTCTTCTGGATGAAAGAGGAGAAGGGTTGAAAGCTGGAGGAAACGAGGTTCTCAAGTCAATTTGTGTATAGCGTATGGTGTTAGAGGGAGTCTAACATATGTGCCTTGCATGGTACTACTGGGCACGGGGGATTACACTTGGCTCCATTCAAGGCCGGGCTTATAGTCTGAATAGTTTTGAAAGAGGTCTAAGAAGGGGCTGGACTGACTGACAGCTTCTCTCCGAGTGTAAATAAGTGGAAGAAAGCTTGTTGTTGGACAGAGACAGGGAAGAAGGAGAAAGAGAGACTCTGATATGCTGCTTTAAACTAGCTAACTGAGCAATCTTCAAAAAGTTGTCGCTGTGCCTGTGGGACAGTTAACTCTGGTTGGGATTCAGTGTTTTATTAGGAAGTCAGTAGACCTCCACTAAAGCGTTTCTGAAAACGCAGTATACAGACACCTTGTTATACCTGGTAGCAAGTGCTGCACCCACATATAAAGCTCAAACTCACTTGCCATACAGCAGCTCTGTCATGATTACCAACAACAAAATGGAAACATACTATTTTTTCTCTCCTTGAGATGACGCCAGTTCCTCCTGGGGACTCATTAGTACACATATTTTTTCATGATACTGAGGTGGACAAAGGCATTCACAACCAACAATTCATAAATCACCTTAATTTTTTTAATCTTTCCTGTGACCTCTCAATTTTTTTCACCCCTCCCTCCAGGAGCTGCACTGATGTGGTTTGCTGTGTTATCTTCATCATTGTCATCCTTGGCTACATCGCTCTGGGTACCGTGGGTGAGTTTAACACATTGTTGCTGAATTTTCATAATCACACACAACTACACCCACAAACACAATGTGATATGTTCTGGTCTGGTTGGGGAGTGAAAAATGTCTGCCTGTGACAATCATTTTACAACATTTTAATGTACCACAAACAAAATAGAACCTGCTCCACAGGTAGCACCAACACTGCACAAGAAAATAAGCAGTTTTTGGTTTGTTTGACTTATTCGTAATTTCATGGTGGGCTATTCAACAAAATGACTGAAATTGCGGGGGAGTTGAAATATGCAGCTCCCCCAGAGAATCGGCTAGCCTTTTTTATAAGTGGGAGTGGGAGTTCCAACATAACAGCAGTTTGTATGGCTCACTCTGGCTTATTCTTGACTTGAGCTGATTGTGTTAATAAAACTGTTTTGATGTCCCTGTTGAGTGTTTTTGACTGGGTGACTAGTGATTCCCTCTGGCTCTCATTTCATTCAAATTTTCTTGAAGCTGTTCAGTTCCCTCAAGTGTAGTTGCAATTAGTTGCGTAAGAGTAAACTCAGATTGGACAGAAAGTCTGTCTTGATTTACCCTGCAGAGATCTGAGGAGTAGTCGTCATTAGTCCTCATAAATCCACCGACTTTTAAATTCCACCACAAAGAAAGCGGAAGGAAACAGAAAACACATGCATCCAGCGGAATTTCCTGCAGCACCTGAGCAATCGCAGAAGTGGAACGCAAAGGAAATAGACTACCTCGAGTGTGACAGAGTCCACTTTGTCTCTAAAACATATCCTGTTTTATCCAGCACACCTGACTGCACATTTCTTCCCTCCTTCTTTCACAGACACGTATGATATACATCATAAATTAGGGGAAAATAAAATCCCAATGCTGTCACCAAAATGCCATCCCTTGCCAGCTGTCAGCGGTGTCGTATCTAAATCTGGACACCGGAAGGATTTATTGTTTTCCAATCATTTAAATAGAGCATAAACAATGACAATGGCTGGGACTTCAAATGCAGACTGTAATGTCTGCAATCAGCTGAAGAACTCTGTGTTCTTTAAGTATAATTTTTCAGTTCAGCACAATCCTTCATTGACTGGCAAGGTGAAAAACTCTGTTGTTCAGGTTGGGCAAGCAAATTAAACACAAGAATTGCTTAGAAAATTGAATTTCAGGGTTACTGCTACTCCTATCTAGCCAGGTCCTACCAGACTCTCGTACATTTTATTTGTACAGAGTCTGGCCACTCTCCATTGACAAGTGTTAACTTCCTTGAAGGCAGGTACTCTGTTTAGAGACACAGAAGAAAACAAATTAAACTGGATTGATTTTGATCATTTACTTTTTTATCAATGTAGATGTTTCTTTTTAATTAACATGCATGCATGCATTCCTCCAAATAAATTTAAATTGTTTTGTTAATTGTGTTGTGAGTATACAGAGAGACACACCTGGTTGTGGCCTGATTCGCTCATAGATTTGAGGATTGGATTCCTATTGATTCATATAGGACCCTATTCCTGCTGTCTTTAGGCAGCTAATAATTTCCTCTTTACATCAAAAAACGTAAGCTCTGTAAAGGAGGATGATGTATTGACCAATGACCTTGTGTACCTCCAGTAGGTTGAACAAGACAGTACCACGGCCAGTTTCAGGAGTATGTATCTAGTATGGTTACACATGTTAAAATCCATGTAGTTCAAACAAATAGCTGTCGTGCTGTGTTTTCAGCCTGGATTCATGGCGACCCCAGGAAGGTGGTCTATCCAACCGACAGCCACGGTCAGTTCTGTGGCCACCAGGACACCCCCAACGCGTGAGTAGAAAAATATCTTTCTTAAATTATTGTACTACAAGAATAATAATGTTCCCTAAATTGTCTGTCAGCTTTCCATTGTTATTGTTACAAACACAAAAGGATTTGACCACAATACATGGTTATGGTTTGTGACTAATTATGGCAGTGTGTGTGTGTGCATGCGTGTGCTTAAATGCTTGCTAATAAAACTTTGCAGTAATGCACTGGTTTCTCAGTCTTTTGAATCCTTATAATAATACTCTTTTCTTTGTCTTCATTTGTCTCCACAGAAACAAAGCCATATTATTCTACTTCAACATGTTGAAATGTGCCAATCCTGCAGTTTTGATAAACCTCCAGTGCCCTACAACCCAGGTAAGAGACTGAATGCAGACCCTTTTTCTAGCAGCACATTTTTGCCCTTTTTTGTGTTCCTCACCAAGCTTTTCCTCCACGCTTGATTATGCAAGATTGATGGATCTTTTCATTAAGAGGATGTGTTGTGTCTCCTCCAGCTCTGTGTCTCCAAGTGCCCTGACAGATTCTCAACTCTCCTGGATGCGTGGAATACCAACAACTTTGAGTATTACAAGCAATTCTGCAAGCCGGGCTTTCAGATTAGCAGTAAGGTGAGAGACCGTGGTTAGTGGTCCGTTTTGTTTTTTTTGCAGACTAGATGAAAATGCATTTATTGAACCCCATGCCTCTTCTGGATGCAGTGCTTACTCACTATTGTTTTAAGACAAGGTCAGGTATGAGATATACAGTGCCTTGCGAAAGTATTCGGCCTGCTTGAACTTTTCAACCTTTTGACACATTTCAGGCTTCAAACATAAAGATATAAAATTTTTATTTTTTCTGAAGAATCACCAACAAGTGGGACACAATTGCGAAGTGGAACGAAATCTATTGGATATTTTAAACTTTTTTAGCAAATAAAAAACTGAAAAGTGGTGCGTGCAAAATTATTGGGCCCCCTTGCTTTACTTTGTAGAGCCACCTTCTGCTGCGATTACAGCTGCAAGTCGCTTGGGGTATGTCTCTATCAGTTTTGCACATCGAGAGACTGACATTCTTGCCCATTCTTCCTTGCAAAACAGCTCGAGCTCAGTGAGGTTGGATGGAGAGCGTTTGTGAACAGCAGTTTTCAGCTCTTTCCACAGATTCTCGATTGGATTCAGGTCTGGACTTTGACTTGGCCATTCTAACACCTGGATACGTTTATTTGTTTAAAATATCCAATAGATTTCGTTCCACTTCACAATTGTGTCCCACTTGTTGGTGATTCTTCACAAAAAATTTTTTTTTATATATTTATGTTTGAAGCCTGAAATGTGTCAAAAGGTTGAAAAGTTCAAGGGGGCCGAATACTTTCGCAAGGCACTGTATACAGTGAGGAAAATAAGTATTTGAACACCCTGCTATTTTCATGTTCTCCCACTTAGAAATCATGGAGGGGTCTGAAATTGTCATCGTAGGTGCATGTCCACTGTGAGTGACATAATCTAAAAAAAATCCTGAAATCACAATGTATGATTTTTTAACTATTGTATGATACAGCTGCAAATAAGTATTTGAACACCTGTCTATCAGCTACAATTCTGACCCTCAAAGACCTGTTAGTCTGCTTTTAAAATGTCCACCTCCACTCCATTTATTATCCTAAATTAGATGTACCTGTTTGAGGTCGTTAGCTGCATAAAGACACCTGTCCACCCCATACAATCAGTAAGAATCCAACTACTAACATGGCCAAGACCAAAGAGCTGTCCAAAGACACAAGAGACAAAATTGTACACCCCCACAAGGCTGGAAAGGGCTTCGAGGAAATTGCCAAGCAGCTTGGTGAAAAAAGGTCCACTGTTGGAGCAATCATTAGAAAATGGAAGAAGCTAAACATGACTGTCAATCTCCCTCGGACTGGGGCTCCATGCAAGATCTCACCTCGTGGGGTCTCAATGATCCTAAGAAAGGTGAGAAATCAGCCCAGGACTACACGGGAGGAGCTGGTCAATGACCTGAAAAGAGCTGGGACCACCATTTCCAAGGTTACTGTTGGTAATACACTAAGACGTCATGGTTTGAAATCATGCATGGCACGGAAGGTTCCCCATGTTTAAACCAGCACATGTCAAGGCCTGTCTTAAGTTTGCCAATGACCATTTGGATCATCCAGAGGAGTCATGGGAGAAAGTCATGCGGTCAGATGAGACCAAAATAGAACTTTTTGGTCATAATTGCACTAACCGTGTTTGGAGGAAGACAAATGATGAGTACCATCCCAAGAACACCATCCCTACTGTAAAACATTGGGGTGGTAGCGTCATGCTTTGGGGGTGTTTTTCTGCACATGGGACAGGGCGACGGCACTGTATTAAGGAGAGGATGACCGGGGCCATGTATTGCGAGATTCTGGGGAACAACCTCCTTCCCTCAGTTAGAGCATTGAAGATGGGTCGAGGCTGGGTCTTCCAACATGACAATGACCCGAAGCACACAGCCAGGATAACCAAGGAGTGGCTCTGTAAGAAGCATATAAAGTTTCTGCCGTGGCCTAGCCAGTCTCCAGACCTAAACCCAATAGAGAATCTTTGGAAGGAGCTCAAACTCCGTGTTTCTCAGCGACAGCCCAGAAACCTGACTGATCTAGAGAAGATCTGTGTGGAGGAGTGGGCCAAAATCCCTTCTGCAGTGTGTGCAAACCTGGTGAAAAACTACAGGAAACGTTTGACCTCAGTAATTGCAAACAAAGGCTACTGTACCAAATATTAACATTGATTTCTCAAGTGTTCAAATACTTATTTGCAGCTGTAGCATACACATAAATAGTTAAAAAATCATACATTGTGATTTCTGGATTTTATTTTTTAGATTATGTCTCTCACAGTGGACATGCACCTATGATGACAATTTCAGACCCTTCCATGATTTCTAAGTGGGATAACTTGCAAAATAGCAGGGTATTCAAATCCTTATTTTTCTCACTGTATATATAAATAAATATACTGTATATGTTTTTTTACCTTCTTTGGGCAGGTGCTTTACATGGCTCTACTGTACTTGTCCCCAGAAGAGTCCCTTCACTTTTTGAAAATACAGTTTTATAAGAAAAAGTTTTTAAACAAAAGTAATCCATTTTCAGATTTTATCACTTTTATCTGTACAGTGGTTCTAATAAAGACCTCATTTGAATGTGTTTTGAGAGACTGCTGGAAGCGAGCTAGCTGCCACTGATGCACATCACAATGACGGAGGCCCGGTGGGGTGTGAGAACCAGAATGTGAGGTGGTGTGTGGGAGCACCTAACAGCTCAGTCACACTGTTTGAACGCATTCATTTATTTCCCCTCCCACATTATTCCGTGTATGACACGATTCAATCCAACATTGTTTCATCTAACTTCTTTGATCTTCTGGAATAATAATATTAATAATGCCAACGCTATAATTACTGGAAATTAAACATTGCTTGAGTAAGATCTATGAGATTGTTTTTATTCTGAAAATAGGCAATTCTTTTCAAGAACAAACTGTCGTTATACATGTGACTGATAATTATTTTGTTCACAAGACAAAACTGTGAATCTGTAGAGTATTTAAAAAGTAAGAACTTAAGTCAACGGCTTATTAATTGTGAGTTCAAATCAGTTGTCCATAAGACAATTTATAAATGGGCTGCCAGGCACACAAGACTTTACATTAATACAGAAACCTACAGGACAGATTTAGCTAATTATTGAGGCCGTCATGTCCTCCAAGCCTTCAGACAAGGGTGCAATTTCATCTATTCTAGGACTAATCTCCAGGTTGGATGGCCTTTCCTTGTCTAAAATCAAAATTGCGTGGGAACAGGAGATTCAGGCAACAATCGATAAGGAGACCTGGGCTAAGATATTGGGAAGAATTCACTCCTCATCGATGTGTGCTCAACACTCTCTGATTCAAATTCAATTCTTGATTCAATTCAGTTTACAACCCTTCTTGCACGTCTGACTTTTGAAGTGGAAGGATGCTGCCTCGCCCTTAGTTTCCCACTGGATAAGGGATGTGTTGTCTAATCTGAAGCTTGAAAAAAATCTCATGTAAACTACGAGGCTCTGAAAAGAGATATATCAAAGTCTGGAGATCTTTTTGTGACTTTTTTCCGGGTTCTGGGTATGTTTGATGCAGGGTGGGAATGTTGTATGTGTATTGTAAAATTCATTAAAAAGAACTATGAAGGACAGAA
Organism: Etheostoma perlongum; assembly: GCA_026937815.1. Classification (NCBI taxonomy): domain Eukaryota; kingdom Metazoa; phylum Chordata; class Actinopteri; order Perciformes; family Percidae; genus Etheostoma; species Etheostoma perlongum. Next base: position 20,254,926 of record CM049379.1, read on the forward strand.
AAGGCCCTCCACGCCGTCTCTTAACTATAATAAATGCTAAAACATGTCTCCTTATTTCCCTTTCAGTCAGTTGAAGAAGTCATACGGGATGAAGACTGCCCGTCTATAATCGTGCCAAGCAGACCTTGTGAGTCAATTGGAGTAACTGTGAACACAGTAACAAACAGTAGCTCACTATTTGTTTGCCAAGCCACTAAAAACAAAACAAAATTTTTTTTTTTTTTTTAAATGTGTTTCAGTCCTTCAGCGGTGCTTCCCTGATTTCATTACAAGAAATGGAGTTTTGATGGTAGCCAATCAGACCATCTTCAAAGACGGTGACAACAACCAGAGAAGTGTCAACGACCTAAAAGATGCTGCCAAGTAAGTTCTGCTTCCCTGCAACGTGACTCTTTAACTCTCTGGTGCCGGATGCTTCGCGACGACACATCTACCGCCGGTTACTGCGTTGCGCAACTTTGAACCTCCCGCCGGCTGCTGCGTGGCGCAGCACAGCATTTTGTATTCGTCGGTCTTTTCATGACGCGTGCAGCAGTGAACGCACTGTCATTGGTTCAAATACACATGAGGCGGGTCTTGTTGGCCATTTAAAGCCATGTGACCACTAAAATGTACTGTAGTTTGCTGAAAATCATGTCAATCAACCAGACATACACGTGCGTTTGTTTATGATTTTTTGAGTGACAAGCGAGAAAATGGCTCCGACAGAGGAGCATTTTGACCGGCGGTAGACGTGTCGGCGCGAAGCATCCGGCACAAACGGGTCCCGTTTGTCACTGCCCTCGCTGTCAAAATCCTCCTCTGTCGGAGACATTTTCTCGCTCGTCTCTCAAAAAACATAAACAAACGCACGTGTATGTCTGGTTGATTGACATGATTTTCAGCAAACTACAGTACATTTTAGTGGTCACATGGCTTTAAATGGCCAACAAGACCCGCCTCATGTGCATTTGAACCAATGACAGTGCGTTCTCTGCTGCATGCGTCATGAAAAGACTGACGAATACAAAATGCTGCATCACGCAGCAGCCGGCGGGAGGTTCAAAGTTGCGCAACGCAGTAACCGGCGGTAGATGTGTCGTCGCGAAGCATCCGGCACCAAAGAGTTAACCTTGTTGTTCAACCAGTTAAGTTATGCAAATAGAAAGACATGTACATTAGATGGAGAATGGGAATTCTTGCTGTAGTAAAATAATATGCAAAAATAATTTACCCTGTAAAATAAAGTGTTTAAAAACTGTTATACTGTCAATAGGGCTGCCAGCTCTGCACCCAGAGAGCTCTGGACAGATATTTCAGGGTAGGAAAAGTGGGCATGTCACTGACATCACTGATGCCCAGGAATGTGTCCAACCACATTCAAAGTCATTTGCATGTTTATTGCATGAAAATGCAACTTACCCTCAAGTTCAAGAGTAGAACTTCAGGGGTACCTACAAGCTTACAGCAGCTGCTTTGTAAATTTACGCTATCAACATGTTAATGGGCTGAGTAAGCTTTAAACTTCAGATAAGCGGAGGAATCATGTATTTAAACCAGCGAGCTGATATTATAGACATACATGATTCTGTGTTTGCTGTGATCACCTTTTTGTTTGAATGACCCTAAAAGATAATGTGCTTTTAATGCTTTTCTTTCTGTAGCAAAGTAACTGCCATGCAGCAAGGAGTGGAAAGGTCTCCAAAATGATTTATTTCAGCTTTTAAACGTTGTCTCCGCTGTAGCCAGTAGCTTTGTGTGGACTAACCCTCCCTCTTCATCATGAACAATTCGCTCCTGTGTCCCTCCACCTGCAACAGTGGACAGGGATTTAGGACAGATTGTTAACACAATTGTTTGTGGCATATATCTACATCCAAACATCCAGTCATCTACTACTTTGGGTGTCAAATAACATGGAGAGTGTTGTGGTGCCCCCTGGTGGTCATTAGGGTTTACTCCCTTGATCTAGATATGAATGCAGGTTTGTATAACAGGGCTGGATATGATCCAAACTCTTTCAGTTTCAGTGACCTTTTAGTGATCTGATGTAGAACTTTTCATTATATGGTTGGTTTCAGAACAGCTTTCAGTGCTCTGTTTATCCCTCAGCAATGTTAGCTTGTCCTCTTGACCACTGTCTGTACTTAAGAGATGCGTCTGAGTCATAGGACAGTGTGTATGCAGTCAAACTTTGCAGTAGTCATGCTCTGATATTGCTACAAGTCTTGTAGTTATATTTTCCCTGTGGAGACTCAACACTAGCGTGTGTTTGTGATTTCCCTTTACTTGAGGTCCTTAAACACGCTGATAGAATTAGACAACAATATGGTTTTATGCTGAATCATTTGTCTTTGGTTGAGATTTTTTTTTTAAATAAAAAAAGAAAATTAAAGATTAATTCAAGTGACAACTAAAACAGTATTTTAGTATTTGAAGCACTTTTTTGTTTGTTTTTTGGTTATCAAGCACTTTGCCTGTACGGTGTATAGAAACATATGGGTTATTGATCTGACACATCCATTAATATGTGCTATTCCACTAGGTGCTCCTATCACATCCAGTAACACGCTGCTATACCATTTACCGCCATACTGAAGGTACTATTGCTCCATAGCGCTTCAGTAACACTAATGCTGTTTTGTGGCTGTTGGATATGAAACTTAGAATAGCTTTCTTAAGTCCCTCATAACCCAATAAGTAGGTCTCAAAACCTGAGAATATCAAAAGCATTTTGAAACTGTATTCATCTTTGTTCCATAGTAGGAGCATTATAGATAAAGTGTCAAGATGTTTTTGAGAAACCCTAGTAATTAAGTTATTAGACGCAGTAACACAAATCTGTCATAGTCCCTCTCCGTATCCTTATGAAATCCCTTTTTTTGACACCTTGTCTCTTTCCCACTCCTTCCAATCTCACCTTGTTACTCCATCACAGAGGTATCGCCAGCCTGTTGAATGCCAAAGAAGTTGGCATGAAGATCTTTGAGGACTATGCAAATTCCTGGAACTGGATCCTCATGTAAGAATCTGCTGTGGCTTTTTGTGATTTTGGTGTATTCCCTTCTCTTTATTGATTATGTGCTTCTGTGGGTAGAGAATCAGAATCAGTACTCCATCAGTGAAATAGATGACGTCATAACTACTTGGAATTTACAACAGTAGGCGATTTTAAATGGCACTTGATACATTCCTATTTTCAAAACATCTTACTGAATGAATTCTTAAGATCCATATTTATTTCTTTAGCTGTCAAATGCTTGTGAGTTCCCAGTATGCATGTGTTTGTGTTGTTGCAGTGGTCTGGTTATAACCATGGCGGTCAGTCTGGTCTTTATCTTGCTGCTGCGCTACACTGCTGGCGTGTTCCTGTGGCTCATTGTCTTCAGTGTGATCACTGCGATCGGCTACGGTGAGTATTCCCCATAGACGGATACCTCCCATTGCCAGTGGCTACTCTATTCTTGGTACACATGTTGGAGATGTTGCCCACGTGTTTTACATTTTACTTTCTCACCTATCTTTCCATTAGCTGTTGTCATGGCAAACAGGCAGATTTAGATTTGTCTTACCTTGTCGCATCCTTTCTTGGCTTTTATTCTTTCTCTCTGCTTCTCTGTGTCTCCCAGGTATCTGGCACTGCTATTGGGAGTACAGCACATTGAGCGGGAAGCCAGGCGCTAATATCACCATCTCTGATATTGGCTTCCACACAGACTTGAGCATTTTCCTTCAGCTCAGACAGACGTGGCTTATCTTCAGTATGTTGTCATCCATTATCATACATTTACCTCACACTTTAGATTTTATTATGTGAACCCCAACCCTCATAGCCACAGAGCAATGCTTGCCCCACTGAGTTTTGTTCAACCGTGTAATATAAACAACATTTTTTCATCCCTGTAGACTTGAGGTTTTGAAAATGAAACTTTCTGGAGCGAATGCTAGCACAGTGATTTAAATCTGTTTTTTGGGGGTTTTTTTTTAATAACTTGTGTAAAACCGATTTATAAAACATTTTTGTTGTATGTGCATTGACTAATAATAAAACACATTTCTTTTGTAGTGATCTGTCTTTCTGTGATTGAGGCCATCATTGTGGTTATGCTGATATTTCTGAGGACAAGGCTGCGCATCGCTGTTGCTTTATTGAAGGAGGGAAGCAGGTACGGATAAAAGTTCTGTTGATTACTTGAAAATGAAATGATTGAATTATGTTTGTATACACTACCGGTCAAAAGTTTGGGGTCACTTAGGAATTTCCATTTCACTCCATTATAGAGAGAATACCAGCTGATCTGGGTGGGTGGCTGAACTTTAATGCAATATCTATATTGCCATCCAATGTTCCAAAGGCACATTCTGTTTACTAATCTGATATCATTTTAAAAAACTAACCGAGAAAACATTAGCGAATCCTTTTGCAATTATATAAGCACATAATGTAATCTGAAAACAGCTGCCCTGGTTAAAAACAAACATTGCAACTGATCTCAGCTGGTATTCTGTCTATAATGGAGTGCAATGGAAATTTCTAAGTGACCCTAAATTTTTGACCGGTAGTGTACATAGAGCAAAATGAATAAAAGTTGTTTTGATCTTTCTTGTTTTTAGGGCCATCAGCTACATCATGTCAACTCTCTTGTACCCAATCATCACTTTTCTCCTTCTGGCCATCTGCATCGCTTACTGGGTCGTCACAGCAGTGTATCCTTCGACCTGCTGGTTTCGTTTGATAAACTCTTTAACAACTGAAGTATTAAAACAAAACTGAGTGTGTTTTCACGGATTGCTGTGTGGAGGAAATGTCTCTTGGTGTTGCCCTTAACTGGTTTGACCTCAGCTTCTTAGCATCATCTGGTAATGCAGTCTACAAGGTCGCTCCTGCTGACGATAAATGCATGTATGCCAACCTCACATGCAGTCCAAAGGTTAGTCGTTATAGCTGGTCACAGCTTCTTCTTATTGCCTACAAGTAAAATCTAATAGCTGGGTGTGACTTTTTAAAATCTAATGCTGATGTAAATAGAGTTCACGTTAGTCACTGATGCTTAAAAGTCACACCAGTGTTTTTCTTTGATTGAGTAGTTTAGCTTGTTATGAATTAAGTGTAAAAGTACTTAAGCAAATATTAGATCACATTACTCTTATCCGACTACACATCCAGATCAAATCTGTTGCTTTCTTTCAGACGTTCAATCAAACCAATATTACCAAAGTGTGCCCCGGGTCACAGTGCATGTTTGCCTTCTACGGTGGAGAAAGTGTGTACCATCGCTACATCCTAGTCCTCCATGTGTGTAACCTGTGTGTGTTCCTCTGGCTGGTCAACTTTACCATGGCGCTGGGCCAGTGTGCCCTGGCCGGGGCCTTTGCGTCCTACTACTGGGCCCTGAAGAAGCCAAACGACATCCCTGCATGCCCCCTCTACTCCTCTTTCAGCCGAGCCATACGGTAGGGAGCTGTAACATACCACCATTGTCTTTGTCAAAGTTAACCTGTCCACTGTTGTACTCATATTTCTTTACTCTTAAAAAGACTGATACAAATAAACATCCATAAACGACAGGATCAAAAGAAAGGATTTCTCTATACATGCATCTATTGAATCAACAAAGAATCTATTTAAGTGTTAAAATGTCTAATGCACCATTTGGTTTCTGGCGTCACAGTTACCACACAGGTTCTCTTGCCTTTGGTTCTCTGATCCTCTCTGTGGTTCAGATGTTCCGAATTGTTCTAGAGTACCTGGATCACAAACTGAAAGGTAAGCTGTAACTCTTAAATAACACTAACTAACCCTAATCTTTACACAATTTATTTCCAATGGGATGTTGATGATTGATGATATTTTTCCAGGTTCTCAAAATGCATGCACTCGATTCATGCTCTGCTGCCTCAAATGCTGCTTCTGGTGCCTGGAACATTTCATCAGGTTTATAAACAGAAACGCATACATTATGGTGAGTTACGAGACATCGACATGGATTATTTTATTGCCATTATCTGTTTGCAGTTCAGTTGTTAGTTGAGCTGGCTTGTGCCTACAATGCTTGATTACTCTCTACTTTTCTCTCACAAACAGATAGCAATATATGGAAAGAACTTCTGCACCTCTTCCAAGGATGCTTTCTTTCTCTTGATGAGGAACGTTATAAGGTAAGGCCTTATCTTGTAGGTCTGTGTCAGATCCATGCGTCTAAAAGAGATCAGACTGCACTGACTTGCTGCTAAGTCACTCTCCGTTAACATGCAAGGCTAAGACAAATAAAGCCTACTCATGTATTTAATGCTGTGTGTGCACTTTCTGTGACTCTCTCTCCTCCACTCTGGCTTTTCTCTGCCTCCTCTTTAGGGTGGCTGTCCTCGACAAGGTGACAGACTTTCTGCTCTTCTTGGGAAAACTGCTTATTTCAGGAAGTGTTGGTGAGTTTCATGCCACTTGCGGTCTGTAATGTTATCTGTAATCTGTAAAGTTGGATGATAAATCCTCTCACTCACATTTTTTTTTGCCATGCACATACTTAATTTCCACTCAGTTTTTGTCATTCTAAGTTGAAATTTACCATTGCACATGTTTTCTGCCGGTCTAAAAAATGTAAGTATCTTTAGGAGGCCTTAAAGTAATGAGAACTTACTTTAAACATAAATCCAAATTAATCCTAAAAGTTACCCTTACAAATCCCTGTACATCAAAAATAGTGTGTTATTTGTCCTTTTATATTCACTTATGTAAGATGTATTTTTTCTAAATGTGTGTTTGTAAACCCTTAATTTCCCCTTTCAACCAATTTAAAAAGCATCTTAGAATAAAGGATGCTGCTTGATTTGTCAAAACAAATCCCTTATGTTTTAAATGTTTGATCTTAAAGGATTTAATAACTTTTTTAAGGATTGGACAAGAAATTAAACTCCCATGCTTTTTATGTTTTTCAGGTGTTCTTGCATTTTTCTTCTTCACACATAAAATACCTGTCATTCAAGGGGACGCGCCATCCCTAAATTACTGCTGGGTCCCCCTTCTGGTAAGTAATTTAAAAATGTGGACTTTTCAATGAGTAACTGTACCAGCAAGAACGACTAAATCAATTCTCTTCGGGAGGTTGAGGTATGTCTGTATTCTGATTTAAACAATTCACTGTGCACATGAAAGATTGTATCCAGATGCTTAGAGGTACTTTGATTTATTCAAAACCTTCCTTTTAGTATAGTGGAAAACTATTCCTCTGTTTTATGTTTCTGGCTCAGTCTTCAACTTTGAATAGACTTTGCTCCTGGTTTACTCCTCTACGCAGCTGACCTTCTTCAGCTGTCCTGTCAATAAAGGCCTAAGAAATGCCCAAAACATAATCTTAAAATAATGCAGCAGGAGCATTAAATTGGCAAATATATTAAACTAACATTCTTCTGCTTTTCTCAGCAGATATACCACTACAATATGTATATATCTTATTTTGTGCCTTTTACATTTGTCACATTTTTGCACACAGATGACACTGATTAAATAGAATAATTCAGAATGAATTTAAAATGTTTGTAAGTAGTTTGTGGCATAGAACAATGCTCACTGGGTGCACACTGTTTTTTTTTTTGTCTTAATTGTGGAAAGTTGCCTTTAACACCATTTCAGTTCTTAAGATCAGATTGCATAGATTGTTGTACAAGGTAATTAGTTTTTTTTTTGAAGGTTACAACTTAGTGGTTATTATTATTCTTGATGTTTTTGGTGTTTGCTGGAATGCAGATTGTTGTTCTCGCATGATAGAACAGACTTTCAGAATAGATGTTGAGTATAGCATACTGATTTCAACCTGTTGTTTCTTTCAGACGGTGATATTTGGATCCTACATGATTGCACATGGCTTTTTAAATGTCTATGCCATGTGTGTGGACACGTTGTTCCTGTGCTTTTGTAAGTCTGCTGGTTGTTTCAGTACTTTACATGACACAGTGTGAGAATATGACTTTTACTGATCACCGAAAATAACTCTTTTCTGCTTAAAAGAGGCTCTTAATGACAACTAAAATGAATTCCTGCTCATTCAGCTCTTTAATTGCTGCATGACCTTTTTGAATATTTCTCTCTACTAAGTCTTTGCTTTCTCGTTCTGGCTTTCACTCTGTCTGCTATTCCTGCTCCTCCTGTCTTCTGCTGTGCTGGAACCTGGTCTTAGGTGAAGACCTAGAGAGGAATGACGGTTCCTCTTCCAGGCCCTACTACATGTCTCCTGGCCTGCACAAGATCCTGCGCAAAGGAGAGGAGGGTGCCAAATTATGCGCTGCCTCCTGAGCAATGTGCAGCCCCTTTTACTGCTACCATAACTGTTGACTCTCTCACTCACTTCTCCATAGCTACTGTATGTGTTGGGGTCTGGACATTTGAGAGCGAGTACTGTAGGGCTAACCATCAAAATTGGATGCATCCCAGCCTGGTCAGGACATGAAAGGACATGCTTTTACTTTGGTTCCTCCCAGAGAAGGCATGGGCGACTAGAAAAGACCAGTTTCCTCACTCTCTTGAGCCAACTCAGATACTTGCCTTTTTTTCTGCCACGCTTATTTTCTTTTTTCTTCTCTGTATTCTCTTCTGACCTCTGCCTTACTGAGAGGGTACATGCTAACTCGCAGGACGGACGCACAGGCTAAGATGAATATGACATGAGCATTTTTACCCAAACAAACATAAGGACTTTAAGATGTACATATGCCACTGATGGACTATGTATGGCATAATTCTTAAACATAAAAAGTGGTGGACCTATGGGGCACACCTCTTGTCGCACTTTGGTCTTCTAGTGTAAAATCATGTTTTGTATGCACTTTCACATGTGGGAAAAGAACCATGTGATTTATTTCTTCTGTCAAGCATGATTATTTTGCTGGCTGTTGATATTTGGCATTGGCTTTATATGTTGCTTTGATCCACCGTATTTATACTTACACAGATCCAAAAATGGTGTGTATTTCTGCACTTAGCAAAACCGTTTTCTCTTATTTTACATAATTATAAAAAAAGAAAAGAAGGTCACACTCATTTCAAAGTTTCCATTATAAAGATCAGCTCTGTAAACCAGACAGAGACTTTGTGGGAGGTTAAGACTTCAAAATACATTTTATTGATTTTCGCTTACGATTTGAATAGAACCTGACAGTTTTCAGGACACTTCTGAATGCAGCCACTAGTTTATGTGCCTAGTTGTGGAAAAAAATAAATTGTTCCTCTTATTCTGTGGTTTTAGACCTTACTCCAGGAACCTTTTTGCGATACAGTTTATAAAAGGATGTCAAAGCCATTTTTGGTAAATTTTTTTATTGGATGCTTCAATTGTATTGCTGTTTTAATACTAAGTATAATACACGCATCTATCTGGAGGTTATTCGGTGTTCTTTTTGTATAGGAGAATTTTTTCAATCAATGAAAATGTGAATCTTTTTTTTTTTTTTTTTTTTTTTTTTGGAATAAAGATAAAAGGATTACGTTTTGTCCAGTGCAATTTCCATCTCCGTTTTTAACATGTTGCTACTGCTGCCTCCTAGTATGGGATCTGGAGGCGAACGACGGCTCTCCCGCCCGGCCCTTCTACATGAACAAAACCTTGAGGACCATCCTCAACAAGAAGAACGTCAAGACGACGAGCAGGAAATAGAGAGAAGATGAAAGGTGGGGGGAGAAGAAAGACTTCAGGTCATGTACCAAGGAATGGTACAAGCCCATGTGGCGTTAAATACTTTGCCAAATGTAATTTAAGTGTACACAAGTTGCAACTGTTCACTATAATGAACAAACCTCTAATAATTAGATTCCCACGTGCTCATAAGTTATGAACTTGATAGTCAAAACAACTCTAGGTTTGAATGGTGTACGAAGTCACACCAAGTTCTTGTAAATATTTCATTTTTTATTTTATTGATATAACTGAAATATATGTATGTGTGTATATATATATATATATATATATATATATATATATATATATATATATATATATGTGTGTGTGTGTTTACTTTTTACAGCCAGGGTCGTACTACACAGTAAGTTCCTATTGGAACAATTGATTTCTTTCTTTTTGATTGTAGTAGGCATCAGCTGATTTTGTTGTATAATCTGTTGTAGTTGCCAGTTCTTACCACTTGGTGGTGCTAGTCATTAGTTTGACGTCTTATGTCGACTGTTGTTGAGGTGTGAATGCACTGCTGATTGAACTAGTTTTTTCCATGAAATGGTCAAACTTCAGCTCATCTGTGTATTGTGTTATCACAATATTTTTTTAACCTCACGTTGTCTCACATTGAGAAACGTATTTGCCACTCATCGTCCACTGTTTTCATGTTCAACTCCTGAGGACATAATGGCACTGCAGTTCAAAGTGCTTCACTCTTTAAGTGCCTTTTTCATAGAATTGCCACATTGAGTGTCTAATTGTGCTACCATTGGTTACTTGAAGTTTATTTTTACATAGTTTATTTGAAGAAGATTCTCTGATTATTAAAATAAAAAAAGAATCTTCTATTAAAAGAAAAAGAATCTTGTTATAGGGACAGTCCGCAGCCAGTGACAGGTTTCCAGAAGTTAGGGGGTGAAATGGAAGGTGAAGTGGAAGGATGTGTTTGGTGGTTTGGAACCACGTCCATAAACAATAAAGTTGCAGTAGTTTTCTCCGCTGCAGCCTGTGTGTGTCCAACCAACAAAGAATGCAAAAACATTAAGTGTTACACATGTGCTTACCGTGCTCTTAAAGTCATAGTCCCCCAAAAGTATCTTATCAGTATTAACGAGTCACCTTCTTTTTAAAGGAGGTTTTAATGGCTGTAAAAAAGTGTCTTCCATTACATAGAATAGTGACTGTGGTCATCATGATGTGATGTCAATTACAACACTAGTAAATGCTTCCCACACACCTAAATATGGCTTAATGTGAGGGTTGTGTTTGTCACATGTACTTTACTTTAATGAAAGCAATATCTGACAAACACATATACAACTAACTGCACAAGCTACAAGCGCAGTGTATTTAGCCGTTCCCACAAAATGAGTGTCTCAAACAGACTGGACATCGGATGGAGAGCAGAGAAGTTTGTCTAAGCTGCTGAAGAGGTTTAAGAATTTTTTATGATTATTTTTAGATTTATTCCGTAGTATAACGACCACACTCCTGCAAAGGATAAAGATTCATGATCTGGGTAGAGTATCACCTTAATTCTGAAGATTATTGAACAAAACAGCAGAGCAACATTTGTTACTTCTTTCTAAAGTATATCTCTGGCATCAGACAAAGCGTTCATGTCGAGGTCAGTTGGCCTGACTGTAATACTGGTGAGCCAGTAATGTGGATGAATTTTTCATTAGTTGGTGAAATCCTGAGATATATATTAAAAAAAAAAATTTCTGGAAGGATTTCTCTGCAAAGTGAAGTGTGGTTTGGGTGTGACCAGGCTGTTGGTGAAGTGACTGATAAAGAAATGCGTGACACAGCTGTCGACAGTGATCACACACTGGGGCCATGTGTTTCACAGACACCAAACTTCTGATGAAGTTTTCTATTTTTTCTAAATGGATCTATGCACCACTTGGGATGATGCTCACCTTTAGAAGTCTTTGAGATGTGACTCATGCTTGTTAGTCTTTGTACCGTGTTTCTCAAACCTGAGAGCCTGCCCTCATGGTGCCTCAGTGACAGCACCGCCATGCTCACACGCCTTCTGCCGCCGTTTGAGCCGAACACGCTGGGACACGTACAACATAACCGTTCAGTAAAAGCAAAACAACTCTGCTTGTGTATCTGAAAGGAGAGAAATGATGCATGTAGTGCTCAGTGTGGCATATTACGCGTGTAGCGTGAATGACAACTAGTCTCCCAGTTGAATTGTTTTTTTATGTTCATAATGCTCAGTTTCATACCCATAAGGGTGAATGCCTAAGATCTGATAAGTGAAGTAAAAACTGTGTTTTTATATGCCTCCCCCCCTCCTCCCTGGCATGTCTGTAAATTAGATTCTTTTGGTCAACCACAGTCAACAAGTAGACACAAGTAAAACTGCTCTCCTTGTTAGAATGTGCGTGCATCGCTTACCACAAACTTTTAAAAGTCAAACTCTGAAGATGCAGTGCTCAAACCTGTCGATACTCCAAACTGTTTTTATTTATTGTGGCTCATTTGTGCAGAAAGCTGACAGTAGAAATGCTTCATATATTTATTTATACAGTAAAGATTGCATGTGTGTTTTTAACAGAATATATTGCCTTCAAATATAGATGTTTTTGTACTTCTGTTTTCATCAATAAATATTTTTTTTTCTACTATGCATGTACTTTATATCTAATTTCTAAAAATGCACATTAAGGTTCTAACACTGCAGCATGTCAGCTGTCACTGGATCTGACCAGCTATCTGTTTTCATTCATTCATTCCGGGTTTGTGAAATTAGACATTTATTTTCAAAACAGACTTCACATACAATAAATAAATAAAATTGCAATATACAAACACTGCTATACAAACAATTTCAAGTTCACCTTCATAATGGGTTGACATGGGGGGCTGGGGGGGGCTTTCACTTAGAGGAGCACGGTCAAACTGTGTCACCAACTACACAAACAAATATAAATCTATAATGTCGTGCCACAATCCAATGAGGTACAATAAAACCTTTCCAATTCCGCATTATACAGTACAACTTATAGTATCTGTTATATGCTCTACTGTGAATTTAGTGGGGGGGGGCACTCAGGCGTGAGATACAGGCAGGGAGGTCATGGTGTGGGCTGGCAGCAGCGGTTGAAACATGGATGGAGGGGAGTGTACTGCGGGCACACAAAGAAAAAGCACTTAAGTCATTAGAGCTGGCGTACACTTCATGAGCATAGTTTGTGGATAACCACATCGTTTAAATATGTATCATTCCAATTAGGTTTAGGTTAATTAATCAAATACAAAAAAGATATCTTTGGATACATTATATTCTGAACTTTATATAGCAACCTCAAAAATCTTGATTTTTTTTTTTACCTTTTTGAAAACTCTTTAAATCAATTTCACTGTTCATCTTATAACCTGATATTTTTGCAAAATCATATATGCTTTCCTTTACCTTTTTGGAAGGGATTTTTTAACATGACTTAAATATAACTGCAAATTAACTAATGTTCAGAGCCAATCACTAACGCAAATAAAGGAGGAGATAATGGGGCAACAACCATAGATATAAAATATTATAATGTTGGGGGCAAGCTTTCTTAGTGCCTCTTGTTAGTCAAAATAGTCAGGGTGAAGTTCCATTTAATGAAACCAGAACAATATAATATTTCAAATGTTAAAATAGGAATTTGACACATTTTTCATTGTAAGCAGCGAACCACTGTAAACGGTATCATCGTGAAAAGGCTGGTGCTCACTGTCTATGAAGGAGTGTAGTGCAGAGAGCATTGATGCCTCTGGGCCTCCGTAAGCTGTGTACTGCAGCTCCTCGGGGGTCAGGGTGGGCTGCGAGAGGCGGCTGGACTGCAGGGAGGTCAGGGGGGTGCTGGACGTGTGGTTGGGGCTCACGTGCTTCTTGTGGCGTGCTCTGCAGTTCTGGAACCACACCTGTTGAGTAACAGGACAAACGCCTTTTGTAGGGATGCATTTCATGGTAACAAGCCATAAAAGAAGCTCAAAACACAAAGATGAATACATGGGGTAATTATGTCAGCATTTATCTCTCTGCCAAGGAGTCGCTTCTGCCCCTGGTAAAACCAGTGTCACTATCAAAACATTGTTAGCAGTGGAAACCCGGTTGAAGGCTCAACCAGTAATTTACAGCTGTGTGTCCCTGGAAAATCAGCTAATTCTATCCTATAGAATAGAAGAAGAAGAAAGATGTGTTCTGGTTCTCACATACAGCTTTTACCAGTGCTAGAAAGTAACTGAGTGCAATTGCTCAACTACTGTATACTTAATACTTACACATTTGAGCTGGTTTTACATTACTTGAGTTTCTATTTCATGCTGCATTTACTACTTCATTCCAGAGGAAAACGTAGTACTTTAGACTCACTTGTCAACAATTACTAGAATTACTTTGATCCATATTTTGCATGCATTTAAAAACATCTTGCAAAATAGCTTTGGATTTAATTTAACGGTAAGGCAGAATATAAAGTATAGCTGGACCTCAATCTCTCCACTAATACACACCATTAAAATGCACAATAATCATAAACAATTAATATATGATGTGCAAAAAATAAGTTGACTATTTGCGTTTCTTTTCTTTATTCTGCTGTATAATTTTACACAAACAGGTATTATTTCAAACAGATAAAAGCTCATTTGATGGTAGAATGGATGTTTTTCTTTTGGTTTTGTACATGGTTTATAAGCAGATAGTAAAGTTTGAACTTTTGCTTCTCTCTAAGTAGTAGGATTATTCGGTATATTCCATCATCCATATTCCCTTCACTGACCTGTATGACTCTCCGACTGAGGCCCGTCTGCTCCGCCAGTTTCTGCAGTGTTTGGGCATCTGGATTGTTGTCCTGAGCAAACTGGGCCTGCATCACCTGCGTGTCCCGAGGTAAAAGACAATCCCTTAAATAACACACAGGCTTACTTTGTTGTTGTGTGAAGAAATGCACGTTTAACTGCTGTGTGGAGATTTGACCTGCATTTGGATTTGTAAACATGGTTGTGGAAAAAATAATGATATTATTATGTCATCTTTCCATTTAGTGCATGTGTGTGTAATTCAGGCCTGTGTGTAATGTGTGTAACTACAACAGAGTGTAAATTGTAATTTCCCCTTGCGGGACTAATAAAGTATACATTATTACATTATTCTTGTTCAGTGAGGACAAACTGTACAAAGTCAATTTAAAAACAAGCCTCCTTGTTTCTGGCATTGTACCTGCATCCCATTTGTTTGTTTTTTTGTTTTCTTTAAATAAATGCTTTACTACATTGGAGTTTATTCAAATGGACACCTGATTTTACTTTAACTGTGTATGCTAAACCTTTATTACACACATTTGTGATTCAAATATCATTTTAAAGGATGAGGCCAATGTTTTTTGCTCAGTTATTTTAGGTCAAAAATATAAGAATTCAGTGTTTTCCCCAGCAGAATTGTATTATGTACATGTGTGTGTGTTGATCTGTCTGCCGTCTGATTTGAGGATGGAGGTTAACCTGCAGCTGGTCGGTGGTGAAGCTGGTCCGTGCTCTCTTGGAGGGTTTTGGCTGGTTAATCTCCTGTTCAGTGGGCACAGCCCCGTCCATGTTAACACCGTTTCCTGCAAGACGATTCTCATATTAAAAGATCTGGAAATATTTATCACAGAAAATCTATATTACTTTGATATGCAGCATTTTAAAATCAAAACAACAAAATGCAATAAACATATTTAAACCAAGCCCTTAAATAGTGGGGACAAGTTAACTTTGATTTAGAATAGATAACTATTCTTGGGACATGATAGCCTATAAATGTTTGTTTTTTTAAGTTGATTTTAGGCCTTTTAGTAATTTCCATATAGACCTAATGATTTCATATCATTCTCTCAGTAGCTTAAAGTGAAAGGAATGACTGATTTTGAGTTTTGTCTAAGTGTTTATTTGTAGCCTATTATTATTATTATTGTTGCTGTTGTTATTGTTGGCAATAAGGGAAATAGTGTTTTTATGTCAAAATGTAACAAATCTGTAGATAGGTCTTGGAAGTACTTTAAGTAACTGTCCTCTGTCTACTCTAGAAAGTGCTGAAGTAATTAAAATAAGAATAATAAAATACAGGGGTATGGACCGAGTCTTTCACCTTTCTCCGCGGCCCGCTTGAGGTTGTCCAGCATGCAGTCGTAGTGGACCCGGCAGAGCACCTTGTCCTCCACCAGGGCGAACTCCTCCCCGGTGGACAGCTGTCTCTTGCAGGAGAAGCAGGCGAAGCAAGCCAGGTGGTAGACGTTGCCCTTGGCCCGGCGGACCCAGTCTGTGGAGTGGATGGTCCGGCCGCAGCACGCGCACCAGGTGCCGTATCTTCTGCAGGTGAACGTCACGGTGAGCAAATTAGACACCCGCGTGCACTAGGCTAACAGCAACGAACACGTGTTGATTTTCGGCCTTTTACTGACTGATGCCAATTTTTCTTTAGGCCGAGTTTACAGGCTAGTTCAGTGTTACCCCCACCCCAGAATTAGCCTAGAATGTATACCTGGACCACTGCAGAAAACCTCCGCTACAGCTACAGAGATAAAGTAGGCCCTGTTATAGTCACACATTATTTTACCCAATGATAATAACACTTAAAAGCTTCGTCTATATTTGTCTATCTTGTATAAGTGATATAAAGTTTTAGTTTGGAATTAGTAACGGAATGTAGGCTAAATAATTAAAAATGTAGAAATGTAAGAAATAAATATCCTGCCAAAGCAAAGTGACATGTCAAGTCTTGCGAGAATTTTTGTTATCATATTTTTTGCCTATATTCCTCAATTTGCAATATGAAATATGTGGCCTAATTATGAAGAGGTCCAGTCAATAATTTCGTTTCGGTAGCTAGCACTAATAAAAATCGCTGCACATACCTAAAGTAATCCAGTTTACAGAAAACTTCTTTTTCTTTGATGTAACAGCTCGTGTGGCTGCCAAGTGAAGTCTGGCACACGCTGCAGGAGAGACAGCGCACATGCCAGCACAAGTCGTTAACCTAAAGCAGAGATGGGAGAAATTAGCAGAAGTCAATCAGGTCCACGTGAATACCAGCGCGAGCCTTAAAAACCACAAAAATCCAAACGCAAACGAAGAAAATTACCCATAATCCAAAGTTAATCAAAAACAGTCCTCGGGAGAAAAAAATAAATCTTGCACACACAAAAAAAAAGTTGTTACCTTTAATAAATATTTATCCACAATTTCCTCGTCGCAGCTTGCACACACAGCTCTGCCTAAGAGAGGCGCAGAGGCCATCGCCTGCAGCGACGACGCGTCTTCATCCAAAACTTCCACCGACGCGCCCTGAAGGGATCAGACCTGCGGTTAGAAAAGGACGCACTGCACAGGGGCAACGCTACAGCTCACCTTCACTCTCACCCAACTCGTGATCAACTGTCAAAATTTAAAATAAAAATACTATTCTCTGCAGATTCTAGTTTTCTGGCTCAGAAATAAAGATTAGTGACAATAATGTATCTTAAAACACGTCAGAATAAGCTCAGTTTACAGAATAAGATGTGCAGCCGTTATCTCAAACAGAATGCCACTTTTTAAAAACAAAATCAAAGTAATCTAATTGTGTATGCTAATTTGAAGTATGCCATATATGGAGCAGAGATATAGGCTATAGGCTATTCGTTTTTTTAGTTTTCACTCATACCACCTTACTACCATTAGTTTTACACTACTTTTTGGAATTCATGGTCAATGACCCCTATTTATATAGAATTCTACCTAATATTTGAGTTAAAAAAAAGTTGAAATTTTGAATTATTTTAACTAATAGTTAAGATCAGAGGAACCTACAGATGAGTTTAGTCAGGAATGAAAGTGATCAATTGTATTTGCAAAGAGCGGTTAAAAAGTAACCCATATTTCAGATATAGATATTTTTTAAAGGGGTCAAATTTGACCCGAGGACAACAGGAGGGTTGAAAACGTGGGAAAATGGCCTATCGTTCATTCTCAACATGTTTTGGAGAATAAAAAAAGTTTAAGCTACAACAATTAATTCCTACCATAATGTCTCTCCTGTCCTCAGTGCATGTGCCTAGCAGCTCTTCGTCTCCTTTGCAATCTTCACACATGACGAGAAGCTACGGCGGGAAGAGGATGTAGGTCTGTCAGACTGTCGCAGCTGCCTTAAATGCCCCCTGCTCCTTCCCATAAATATCATGCGTTTCACTTTTCACCATGACAACGCCGGCGATTACCAAAATGACATTTAAAAGAGAGGGATAGACATTACGTACATAAACAGACAACACTTGAGCTAATACCCATCCTATGTGCATTATGTTCTTGAGATCTGCATTGGTGATTCAGCAACTGCTCGCTTGCGCGCGCGCGTGTGACACCCCCGACACACCAATTCCACGTGTCAATCAAAAACAAAACAACACAAAACAGCGCGAGGTCTCGGGGAAAAGAGGCTTGATTTTTTTAATAACAGCAATTAAAAGGCTAAGTTCGCCACAAACGTCTACCCGGGGCAACCAAAAGGTGAAGAGGTCTCATTAACTACTTGAGTCTTTAATTGCAGAATTTAGGGGGGGTAATTTGCATCGACATTTCTTCAAATTGTGAAAATACTGTGCTGTCAGCGTGTGGAAGGCCGGCTTTAATGACAGACGGAAGCCCACTTTGATTTAATTGGCAAAGCGATTTCGCCTAATATTTAATTTCCGATACGGTCTATACACTGAGTCACACCTCAAACTGCCGTCTGTTAACACGTCTGTTACTCACCTCATCGTTGGACGATCCGTTCTCAGTCTCGTTCACTACGCAGCACTCTACTTTTACTTCACTTTTCCAGCGCATGTCTGTCCAGGAGTGTGAAGCTTCCCACTTTCAAAGTAAAAGTGCTGTTATTCTTTCTTTCTCCTCCAGGATCCCTGTGTGTCTGTCGCTCTGCCCTGAGCTGTTTCAGAGGGCGGGTCATAATTCATATTTTCCTGTCCTCTGTGGCCGCGCCTCCCTTTGGAAATACACTTATTGTGAGGTTTTATGGGAGTTTAGGGTTGGGGGGGTCTAGTAGATATTTTCAGATCTGTTTTTATTTATAATTTCAATTTGCCTGAAATAACACACAGGCAATATAATGCATTTTAATGGTAATAACCACAGGTGATAGTAACTTTACTTGAGTATTTGAATTAAAGGAATTACTTTATATCTCTACTCTACTACATCTCCTAGGACAAAGTTGGACTTTTTACTGCACTATTTATCTTACTGCTTTTAGTCACTGGTTACTTTTCATATAGGCTAGATACAAAACTGATGATGCCTTTTTATAAATGAAACTACACACATCAGTATACATACTTCAGATTAACTCAACCACAACCTGACCATGATGATCCAGTAATGTTAGAGTTTAGGTAATAATATAAAACTCTGAAAGGGGCTATTTACTTTTGAATGCATTTAGCTGCATTTTGATAATTTCCCTGAGAGGATCAATAAAGTATTCTGATTCTGGTAATCCTTCTGTAAATATGTAAACCTTCAATGCAGAACTTTTACTTGGAATTATGTATATATCGAAATACTTCTTCCACCCCTGGTAATTATCCCTTGTACATTATAATCCATAATGTAGCTGTTTAGTGAAAGCTGTCAACACAGTCTGGCAGTTTGCTCCCACAGAGTGTCCCTGACTTCACTCAGTTGAACTTAGAGTATCTGACCTCGAGAATACTACAACTGTATACATTTCATTTCCAGTTTGAGACCATGGCCAGGTTAACCTGTCAGGGCAGTGCTTCCTAATCTCAATGTCCTGTGACCCCTTTACACGAAGCAATGTCTACTTGCAGACCCTCATCTTTTACCCTTGTGTAATATGAATAAGTTAAAAAGGCCCGAATATAGATGATTCCATAATCCTGAAGAGAGAAAGACAAATATTATAGTCAAATCAGAAAAAAATGCACATCATATTTTTTTGTTGCTTTCTTATCAAATGTCCAAGCCTAGCTTGTGGCAAAGCATTACCCTTCAGTACTTTCTTCCTTCTATTTTCATATTTTCTTTTACATATTTCTAAGGTCTGAAGTAAAGGGGGAAAAATATTGGCTGATTTTGCAATTATTTTCAACAATGAGGAAGTAAAGCCAAAGTCAACTAAATACAAGGGTTAAGTGTACTTCAGTATATAAACCACCACTGCTCTTCGCCCTCTAGTGAGTTTGCATCCTATACATAAAAAAATGGCCTATTACCTGCTTTAAAGTTTAACTCTCGCCAAAATGCAACCCAGTGTCTTTTCATGAATATACCCAAGTCAAACTTTTGTTTAAAAGCATATTTAGGACGAAAGTGTCATTTTTAACATTTGACCAAAAAACAAGAATACAGTAAATGTTAAAAGTGACACTTCCATGCTTTTAAACTAAAGTTTGACTTGGGTACATTCACAAAAAGACCCTAGATTGCATTTTGGCAAGAGTTACGCTTAAAGTCAGTATGCAATTTGTGTTTATCTACATCCAAGTTATGACAGCCAGGGGACACTTGATGTTCTTTCAGACACTTTACACGTATTAGGATGACAGGGGGAGGGGCAGGAGTCTCATGAACAAACTCTTACTAGAGAAAAAACACACAGTTGCTTACTGTTTTAAAATCTTTTTCAGTTACTCATTGAACCCAGTAGCTCACGCAATCCCACCCATCATCACTCCAAACACACCCTTCCATCCCAACCACCACACACACACAAAAAGCAAAAGGCCATCTACTGATGGGATAACAGTCGGACCTGCACCAGCATGAGTCTGCGTCCGTATCGCACCATCGCAGAGGTATAAAGGAGTTAGCGTGCCTCCATCGAGATGTGTCCTGTTCCACCTGGTGGAGATAAATGCTCTTTATCAGATAACAAATCTCAAACATTGCAGAGCAGACTGTTCACTGAAGCAGCCTGTGAGACAGTCACTCTTTTCTCAGTACTTGTATTACTGCAGGAACACAAAAGTACTGAAAAAACAGCTTTCTTGTGGCCACTGTGATGAGTTCCGATGGAGAGGTCAAAGGTGAGAGGAGAGACGTAATGCCAGCAAGACAGTGACACTGTGAAGTATAATTTCAAAAGAAATAATACCTACCTGAAGAGCATTTAATCTTGAAAAGACGAAATGAAAGTCTTTATCACTCCAACGCACCATGTGTAGAATACCTGATATGACCACAGATGTTACATCCTAATGTGTAACATCAGTTGCATGTTTTCATTTTCTGCATTGCATGGCTCACTTCCTAAATGTTTTGCGTGATGTGGACCAGACAAAAACAATGTCTTATCTGTCAACAAATGTTGTCTACTGCTCTGCTGCTTTAGGTCTGGCTGTGTGTGAGGCTGTTGTGCACAGTCTGATCTATAAATTCTCCATCCATGGTATCCAGGTATGAGAGGTAGGAAGTAGGTCAGTGATTATGATGGCATGCAAGACGGTTAGAATATGCAGACACAGCTTCAGAGAATTATGATATCTAAGAACTCCGAGTGTTACATTTAATAAAAAAAGGCTTCAACAGTGAATTTTGTTAGTATTTTTCCATTATATGAAGTCTTCCTGGAGAGAAAGTACATATAGAAATGATATGGAAGAGTTTTTCTCAATCACTTTGGCACATTTACTGAAACAAACTTTCAATTTTCAAAACTAGGCTTGTCAAAATAATGTATTAATTTTGATTAATTAATCTGAGAAAAAATAACACGTTAAAACAATAACATAGTTTAATCTATTCCGGATTGACCTTTGACCTGAAGCCGTTCTAGCCACCAGGAGGGGGACGAGAACCCGGATCATTGATTGGAAAATCTTCTTCCTGAAGCACTTTTGAATTTATTTCCTCGGCATATTAGGTCATATTGGGGATTGTTATGGCCAATATTTGAACAGTGAAAATAATGATAAAAATTATGTATGATATTAATTTAGATTAAAAACATAATCTAATTACATACTAAACAGAGTATGTAATTAATTAGATTCCTTTTTTAATTGATTGACAGCCCTAGTCAAAACTCAAGGTACAATCCTCACACCACATGGTACATTCTGCACACCACAAATGTGAATTGCAAAAAGTGATAGCTCAATCAAAATTCAATTCCTAATCAATTCCTGTTTCAAATGTAAACAACTCCATCAGTGAATAATTCATTGCCATCAAAACAAAAGGTTCCTTTATCATTGCTTAGACCAAAACAGTCAAAATGCAAAGATATCTTGTGAAATGAGTGTACTCTAAAAGGGCGATAGTTACCCACGCTGTAATATCGTCCAGTTGCTAACACTGTACAATTAGGCGGCTGAATAGTATTGATGTCAGCCATGGCACACGCTATACTTTCTCAATGTATTACACACCAGCCAATCACAACTACACAAAAGAAGCTTGTACAAAAACGATATACAACAGCAAAATGATCAGGGACTGTTGTAGAAAATGTGCAAGAATAAAGAAAATATGCAGCAAATGTATCAACCTCAAGGGTCATTGAATCTCCTCTCTATCTGGCCACAAAATGTTATCGACATCACACCTGCACTCCTTTGCAGTGCAACAAGGGAAAAAAACTTTTGGCACCCCCCCTACTACAATGTGCTGTGATATCCTCACCTGTCACCTGTTTGCATTTAGTTGCTCTAACTGGTGAGGAAATGTTCCTAATCTAGCCTAAGTCTATTCGTTTGAAAACTTTTACAACAAAATCACATACCTATTATGTACCTAATATACATGTATAGTAAATGTGACAGGTTGTTGTGATTGTGGATTTTGCATGTAGGGATTCACACAATGAACATGTGTATTATTGCATTTTATACTTAAAATGCAATAATACAGCAAATTAATGCAAACTATTTTGATCTGCAAGGCTTACTCAATGTATTTTATGCCAATGACAAATGACTACACTCATGTGAACAACTGAAATAATCATGTAGTTTGACAAAGTTTCATTGTCATTTGATGATCGTGCCAATGCGATTGAGAAAAACTGCAATAATAACATCTTTTCTTAATTCTAATGTTCATTTTATGATCCTGGAAATCCTTTAACATCTCAAAAACATACTTTAGATTGTTTCATCAGTTTAAAACCTTATGACTTTCCCTATTTGTATGAGAACTATAATAAACAATGTTTTGAACATTATTTTGAACTAATGTATGTCAGACCTCTCTGGGGTCTAATTGACCTAAAAACAAAAAGCAAACTATCACATTTATGATATCTGTGAAGGACTTACATCAAATGTGCAAGTCCTGCTGGAAGAGTAATCACTGATTGGTTTCTACATTTTGGGTTTTAAAATGTCAGGAGGAAAGAAAAAAGAAAATATATATTTAAAAGAGGATAAATACATTTTATAGTTGTTCTTATTTTCACACAAACAGCAGTGGAGTCTGTGAGGCCCTAGTCTGGATCAACGGAAAGACATTTCCAGGATAAATGCCTGCCCCTCACCTTCCGCTCTCTGTGTGTTGCTGTTGTTTAACTCTGTTCTCTTCAGGAAACAACAGCAAACTTGGAGCTAGCAGACTACATGCTGAAAATGGCAAGTTTTGAAAGAAATTTGGATCGGGCAACAAGCCAGGAATGCTTGGTTCTTTCAGTGAATGATTTTAAAGATTTACAAGAAATATGTTTACAGCATTAACTCTCTAACTGGGACATTTTGGGACAGAATGGTGGGGACTGCTACAGACAAAGTACATATGGTGATACACTGGTAAGGACAAATTGTGTTTAATCATGTATCCAACCCATTCAAAAAAGCTCATATTACTGTATTGTGTGAACAGTTAACTTCATTTAATATTGTATGTGGCATTTTCTTTTGCGGCGTACAAATGTTCCACCAAAACTAGCCCCATCCTGAGACTATTTTGCGGAGCCACTGTCGCTGCATCCATAGCATAGTGCCCTAATAATACAATAAAAAAGAAATGCAAACAGAGGAAGAAAAGCCAATATCAACAAGACACTAAAGTTACATCATTTCTGAAGGAAGAAAGAAAGAACAGTACAGACAGTAATACAATTAAGAAGTAGAGCCCAGTATAAGTCTCACTGTTCCACAAGCCCTTACCAATATCGCCAAACGCGTAATGTAGTAAAGATGACTTTTTTGTTTCGTTGTATCAGATAATTTTCATTCTTACAGGATGCAAAATTGGCACTGTTGAGCATGTTTCTACATCCAAAGTGATACATTGTTTTTCTTTGTAAAAGTTAAATTAAAAAAAAGATATACAGGTTTCTTAAATAAAGAACAAGGAATGTTGGAGATAGGCGGTGAGCGTTTTGCCCCGGTGAACCTCTGAGAAAATCTCCTAATTTGCTACTTCCACATGGACCTTTGCTTTCTCTGGGGCTGCACCTACTCATTTATTTCATTGAAATCAGTCCGAATTGGGGTGGTTTACAATTGACACAACCAGTTTGCCATGACCTTTTCTCCTTGCTTTAAATGGGTACTCATTGAATCTGAAGAGGAAGGGTGGGGGGCTGGTGGAGGGATGGGGGTGGTGGTGGGTGGGGGGGCTAGGGGAGGGAGTTGTGTTGGCTGGGGCTGCCGATGGGGGATTGGGTGGAAATCATAGCAGTGAAAATGGCAGTGGAGTGAAAGAGGGGCCTGATTGCATTGGGACAGCATGCGAGAGGGAGCAGCATGCTCAGCCCAATCAGAGCGACATAAGGAAAAAGTGCTCTTATCAACGAGTAATGGCCCACTTGACAATCACACAGGCACACAACTGCTCTATTTAACACTGATTGCAAGAATCGCTGCCCCCCCCATCTCAGAACCGCATGACTCCCCGACATCTCCCTGCCACCTTCCAGTTTACAGGCAAGACCCTTTCCTGAATGGAATTTATAATCACTCCTCTCCTATTTCTGCACTAATTGTTATTTTAATACTTGGGTTGTGTATTAGGCATTCAGTGGAGGTGAAATGTCTGCCTTGATTACTGTCTTTATTATGAGCATTGGAGGCATAGCCATCTTAATTTCTCCTGAATAACTGGTAGTGAATGTCTGTCTACCTGGTTGTTCACACTAGTTGTCCACTGCCCAGTGTGAGAGAGACCTGCAGTGCACATATGTACATGTGAAGGTAAGATGTGATTGAGCTCTGCAAAGCATGCAGCTCTGATGATTAATAAAATACTCTGATATGCAATAACTAGGTTAGTTTCAGTCTCATCCTTATAATGATGGTCTAAATCCCACATTTTGTAGAATCATGTTACACTTTACAACACTTACTACAACATTTATCATTCACACAGTACCTCATGCATATCTTAATTTGGCAGCACACACTGTTACATCATTCTTTTTATACTTCTCCATGTTATTTGGTAAAATATGTTCGTTCTTCATATAATGATGTTGCACTAACATATTCACATTATGTGTATTTTGTACTTTATTCCCCCTTTTCTACTTTCCCTGTCTCTTATAATCTCTTTTCCACCTTCCCGTCCCACTTTCTTTTTCTCTTTTCCTCTGGTTTGTGCAGCCTAGTTGTTTCAAACATCCACAGGTGTGTGTGTGTTGGTGTTCTGGTGTTAAACAAGAGGAAAGGAGAGAGATGCAGACATGGTGTTCAGTGTAAAGGAGCAACAACCACACCGAGAAGGCACCTTTGGTCTGGGTCCACTACGCAAACCTCGGCCAGTCGATGGAGAACAAATAAACCAGGTGGTAAATAGTAATAATATACAGGCTAACTATGTTAAATTAATTAACTTGTCTTAGCAGTTTTGTATTTGCTTGCTTTGTTTTGTTTTTGTGTGTATTTTCAATAGATGCTTGGAGAAAAAGACAAAATGTAGAAGATAGTTGTAACGTTGAAGCAGGGTAGTGCTAACCCATTTTCTTCTCTCCTTTTGCCATTATTATTATTATTATTAGCAGTCAACTGCATTGTTGTTTACATGCTGTTCACTCTGCAGTTTACACACTGCACTGCTTGAGGAATCACAATCAAACTCAGTGTTAAAAGTTCAACTAAATCAAAAGACCTTTTTCTTGGAGGCTTTTTCCACAAACACATATCAACACTTCATGTGCCTTTTCATAAGAAATACCTCCATGTGTGTCTTACTATATCATGCAAATGGTCATGACTTGAAAAGGATAGCTTCTACATCTAAGCAACTAGATTGACCCCTTACATATGCACAGGCATGGAAACATAAGCAGGCAAGCATTTTTGTATGCTGCAAACAGCCATTTAGCACCACATAAAAACTATGCATACAGTAAGTGGTCAATCAAAATGTAGCAGATAGCCTCTTAATTAGCTTGAAAACTGCAGGTCTGCTGCAGCTCTCAGTTCTTTTAAATCAAGGCTGAAGACCTTTCTTTCTGATGCACCTTTTTAAAATAATTGTTTCTTTCTTATTCTGCACTGTAAATTTTAGTTTTCATATTTTTAATTGTTTTTAACTGCTCTTTAATGTTTTATATACACCACTTTGAATGGATCTGTTGCTGAAATGTGCTATACAAATAAAGCTGCTTTGCCTTGCCTTGTTAGCAACTTTGAAATTGTAAGAAAATTGCTGGTTATTTTATTTGTGTTATTGTGTTCCAACTTCTGCATGATTTAAAATGAAATGTTGATTATTACAAAATCATAAATGTTTGCATATAATTTAGAACAGAACACCTTAACTGAAAGAGAAACAAAGCAGGGACCCCCTACTACAGATATTGTATAAAATAAAGATGCATATTAAACTGGGCCTACAATAACTGTCCTGAAGCCTTTATACATACCTTTTTTTGCTTAAAATACTCATCTTTTAAAATAGCCTTAGAATTGTTGGCATGATTTTATAAATTATGTTTTAATTTTGTTTTTTATTTAATTCATTTCTCACCCACCAGTGGATATATGGAAATGTGTATCTGTGGATGGCCTTAGTGACTACAGTACCTTACCTATAGGCAAGTATGCCTATCATCAGTGGGGGTTATATTCCATTTCTTTTGTGGCCAGACAACCTGTTTAGGAGAGAATCCGCAGTTCAACCTCGAGTTTCATGCTCAACTGTTTCTGACAAAGACCCTGAACCCCAACCAACTGAAGGGAAAATGTCACTCTACCCAGACTTTATAAGTTTTATATTATATACTTTATGTATCTGTATATCCTGTTGAATATTGAACAAGATGCCCACCAAAAGTCAAAAGCACAGAACAATCTTCTCCTCTTCCTTACCAATGTATTTATCAGTGATCCTCAAGTGGCAAGACAAGCGTTGTGGCGTACTGAGACAGAAACGTGGCTACTCTTATTGGTCAACTCTGGTAGGGGCAAAACAGTTTGACACAAAAATTCAAAGACTACGTCTGACATATTGTGTGCTACTTCAACACAGTATCAAGGCAGTGAGACACTTGATGGCAGACAGCTAAGCCACCACACGTATAGGTATCATAAATATAGAACGTAAACATTTGATCAGAAATACCATTCATGATGATCTATCTGAGTTAATGTAGCTCCAAACGATGGCTTGTGTATTTACAATAGAAATGTGAATATGATGCTGAATCCTGTCAAAGAAAATAGTTCCCCACAATTCCACAAGAGGGCCACAGAGGACCTGCAATTTAAACTGGTAAACTGAATCTATTTTCTGAGGTGAAAACTGTGTTTTTTCTCCACTGTGATGGTGTTAGAGTTCTGTGAAATCAGAGGCTAGCGCAGATATTTGATTTGGTGTTCCAGTCAGGGAAAGCAAACAATACAGTTTTTTTTTTTAAATGTGTGTGTGTGTGTGTGTGTGTGTGTGTGTGTGTGTGTGCCATATATATGGCCAAAACCACTGATATATTTACAGTACGTCCAGCGCCAGGTTAGGACAGTCTGCACTCTATGAATCAGGTTATTATGCTGGATTGACTACACTGAAGGTGCTCCTGAGTAAAAAGCATGAGATGATGCAGCACTGCTACAACTTTTAAGGACCCTGAAATCAGCTTAACAACAGCTCTGAGACAACAAATATACTGTATATGCATATCACCCGTTTGTCCTGGCCTCTGTCCAGCTCTGGGCAGAGATGGGGAGTAACAAAGTACAAATACACTATGTGTACACTATGCGTGCCTGTGTTCACTGGTGTGTAGATGAAGGCATGGAGGTGTGAGAGTTCTCTGAGGCCAGACAGGACATGGCAGCTCTAAAGAATGATCATGAGAAGGTTTGATTTGCATTGATTGGTGAAATTTATTGAGCAACAGTGCAAAGGCTTATAAGTTCACAGTAATAGTGCAAGCTAAGTGGCTCTCGTTTAATCCAATTCAATATTGATTATAATATCAAATCATAACAAGCGTTATCTAAAGGCACTTTACAGAGAGTAGGTCTAGACCTCATTTACAAAATAATTTACAAAGACCCAACAATTCCAGTAATTTGCCCAAAAGCAAGCATTTAGTGCGACGGTGGCGAGGAAAAACTCCCTTTTAGGGAGAAACCTCGGACAGACCCAGACTCTTGGTAGGTGGTGTCTGACGGTGCCAGTTGGGGGTATGATGAACAGTGATCAGTGAACAAAGATAATGGAACTTTGACTAGAAATAGTAGTTTTAGTAGTTCATGGTGTAGCAGGGCTTTGCAGGGCGTTACAGGGTGTAGCAGGGCATTACAGGGTGTAGCAGGGCATTACAGGGAGTTACAGGGTGTAGCACCATAGCAGGACGTAGTAGGACGTAACAGGACACTGCAGGGCGTAGCAGCATAACAGGACGTAGCAGGGCACTGCAGAGTGTTTTCAGGAAGCATGGAAATGTAGGTACTACAGTCTCAGGTGGAGCGCCTTTGCATCCGTCAGACCTTTAATGATGCATTGTTTTAGTTTGGGAGAGGATCAGGAGTTGGTGGGGAACGTAGAGGATGTGGAGGAGGAAAAAGCATCTCTGGCGCACAGAGAAATTGCTCTCAAGGCTCTTGATCATCTCCTGGTAGGTCTGAAAGTCTTTGGAATCCAACAGGGCCTGGAGAT
This sequence comes from Etheostoma perlongum, assembly GCA_026937815.1. Taxonomy (NCBI): domain Eukaryota; kingdom Metazoa; phylum Chordata; class Actinopteri; order Perciformes; family Percidae; genus Etheostoma; species Etheostoma perlongum. The sequence goes on from CM049379.1 coordinate 20,283,644, forward strand.
AACAATAAGGATAATCTGTTGGAATATGCATCACCAAACCTCCATTAAATCCCCATTCCAGTCAGTCAATTGTAAAATAATGACATTCAGAACGGAACATCTTACATTTGAATTACTTTTTTTTTAACTAAGAGTTTACACCTGTTTTCACCTAATGATGTCTACAGACTTGATGGTTTCTAACATGCATTCATAAATTATCTGAAAAGACATGGTTTGACAATGACACTCTACAAAAATGCATCATACTGCTATACATTGACCTTATCCACACTACCTAGAGTTAGAACTAGTGGGAGGAAGAAGAGCTCTTTCTGGTCGATGAAGTTCAGCATCATACTCAGGTTTCTGTTTATGGGTCAGTGCTCTTTTTTCACAAAACTTGGAGGATACATAGAAATACCTGTAAGAAGTAAAAATAATGTCAACAGAAAGGCAGCTTAATGTATCAGCTCAGGTATTCTGTTATTATTACAGTTCTGTTTTGCAGGTTATCTGAAAGGTTATATTTACGATTCTATCTTCGGCCCCTGCTCTTTCTCTGAGTCTTAACATGTAAATAGGAGAGTAGGCGGAGCTGCAGGTCGCTCGAAGAGGCTGTAGGTGGAGCTGAAGTTGTCTGGTAGAACCTTCACGTGGAGTTGGCGTTGCAATTTGCAGAAAAAGATGCAGCTGCAGGTTGCTGGCAGAATCTCTTGGTGGAGGTAAGACCGCAAGCGGAGCATGCTCCACCTGCAGATTCTGTATGGCAGCAGTAGGTGATAAACGCTGCTGGATGAGGGTGGAGGCAGCAGATGGCTGCTGTGTGCTGGAAGCATTGGTTACATCTGCAACAGAGTGACGGAGGATATAATTGGTAGTGCACAGAGGCTGTATAGGTGGAGAGGGGGTTGTTTTTTTGGCTGGATGGTAGAAGCTGTAGATGGAAGGTGGAGCAAGTACTTCACCCTGTTTGCAGAGGCTGTTTCTGTCTTAGCAAGTGATGTAGGTAGCTGCTGAGGTTGGAGTTGGATTAAAGAGAGTTAACAGAGGCTGCATGGACGGACTTAAAAACAAGATAGTTTTTCAGCAGTGGGACTTCTTAGGATTACTTCAAACTACAAAACTTAAACCAAAACATACAATAATTAAACTTAGAAATACAATACTTACATTAAAACTACAATACTTACCTTAAAACTGCAATACTTAACTTAAAACTACAATACTTAAATTTAAAAATATAATACTTACCTTAAATCTACAATACTTAAACTTAAAACAACACAAACTTAAAACTACAACACAAACTTAAAACTACAACACAAACTTAAATCTACAACACAAACTTAAATCTACAACACAAACTTAAAAACTAGAACACAAACTTAAATCTACAACACAAACTTAAAACTACAAGACTTAAACTTAAAACTACACCACAATCTTAAAACTACAATATAAACTTAAAACTACAACACAAACTTAAAACTACAACACAAACTTAAAAACTACAACACAACCTTAAAACTACAACACAATCTTAAAACTACAACACAATCTTAAAACTACAACACAACCTTAAAACTACAACACAATCTTAAAACTACAAGACTTAACTTAAAACTACAACATAAACTTAAAACTACAACACAAACTTAAATCTACAACACAAACTTAAAACTACAAGACTTAACTTAAAACTACAACACAAACTTAAATCTACAACACAAACTTAAATCTACAACATAAACTTAAATCTACAACACAAACTTAAAACTACAACACAAACTTAAAAACTACAACACTTAAACTTAAAACTACAACACTTAAAGTTCATCTACAATATTATTTGCAGATGTAATATCATTGAACTAAAATGATAATATTTCATTTTAGTTCTAGGCTCTGATCTTTGGGAGCGGTTGGGGTTTAGGTTCTCCCGTGATATTCACATCATAAAGTGGAGGATAGACCCCGACCCCGTATGAGACGCCCACATGCACCAGGCTGTCTCCAGCCACTGATTCTGTGAATGTGGGACGATCCAGCCTTTCCCACAGCTTCTGCTTGATGCGACGTCCCAGCGCTAAACTGTACGGACGCACCTTGCCACTCTTGTACCTGTGAGGAGCGGAAGAAACAGAAATTAAATCATAATGAAAAACCCGATTTAAAAGTTATATTGAGTAATAGATTTGAAAAAGACACGCTTTTTGATGCAAACATACTTCAGCATATTATCTACAACTTCATGGTAGATCTGCTGGTACTCTTCTACTGAGCGGTTGTGTATTTTCAGAGGGCTGTCGTGGGGCAGTGGAGCAGTGGGAGGAACTGGAAGGTCAGCAGGGGGGGTCCGACGCTTTGCGACCAAATTCAGTAACTCTGGAATGTCAGCAGCTGAGGTGGAAGGCTGAGGACTGGCATCCCAGTCCAACACCTTTGGCTCTTCAGCAGCTGGATTCACAGCAGAAGGTTTGGAAGGACGAGCCACAGAGGTCCGCTTCCTCTTCCGGGGGAAGTTCTGCAGCAGTAGCAGAGTGCTGGCGCTTTCTCTTTACATTGGGCACCTGGGAAAGTCAGCAACACATGAGAGGATGTCAGGCTCCAGTAAACTTAAACAACATACCGGTACAGATGACTACTATGTCACAGATTCTGTCAATTTTTAGAAAGATGTTATAGATAAAACCTTTGTTAGGCTACACACCTGCATGCAACAATACTTGAAATCAAAAACTGAAGTGAATCTGGACATAGCATACACAGCTGTAATATTTGATGGAACTTTAGAAAAGTTACTGAGTCTAATAAGCAGTGCAAGTGGGACACTGTGTCCCTATCAATACACTCTGCTCTGTGTTATCTAATTCTTAAGGACTAGATCAGTTTGGCCAGATGTCTCACCTGGTCGTCACCGCAGCGTGGACGCTGTGCTGCAGCCGTCCTTACACTCTCTGCCTGGCGTGCAGAAGTTCTCCTTTTTCTGCAGTAGTTATGGTCTTGCAGGTGGTTTAGCACATTGACCTGCAGCAATACACACTCATGTTAGAATGAAGCGTTGCAACATCTGGTATAAAACGAAGTGGATTTTATTTCTCCTGGCCACAGATTTGCTGTGGAAACCCCATTAAATTATCATTAATGTAGTCATACGCAACATGTAATTACTAAACTGAATAGTGAATAGTTAAAATCTCCTCAAGACAGGGCATCAGGTCAGGTGGCAAAGCAGGACCTTGTCATGTCAATGGATATTGAGCTTTAGTGCTGCATATATTATATTACATCTGTTAGAAATCATGCATCTGCTAAGAATATTCAGTATATGAAGTACATGGGTTTTAGTGCTGTAACTATGGCTCCACTTACAATTGCTCTATTATTTTTTGTCATTATTGTAAACAGATGAGCAGTACAGCAAACATACATATCACAATGATGATTTGATTTAAATGTATTTATTTATTACATAATAATATATAATTTTAGATTTAATTCATCAATGAGTAAAAAGTATCTCCTTTTCATCTTTTTATGAGTTTTTCAATCAACTTCAGCCTTTATGTAATTATTTATCTAATATCTATATTGACAAATATTTTCTTTATATTTCTCAACTCTTCTTTTGTAGGCTATAACCATATACTGTCTATAAATGATGCACCAGATCATATCACAGCCTGAGTGAAAACCATCTCCTTTTTTAATCACCTTCAGCCTTTATCTAATCATTATGATTATTCATCATATGACAAATATTGTCTTTATATTTCTCAACTCTTCTTTTGTAGGCTATGACCATATACTCTAAAGAATAAACCTAAGCTTTTCTTGAATTTGTAGCATTTATTTTTATATTTGCTTAAAAGTATGAGCTGTATTTTATTGTTATACATACGTGTATAATACTAGTTTAATGAAATAATATTTGGATTTGTGCTGCTGCCAGGAACTAAAGCCAATTAGCTTCTTCTCATGAGGAAATAAATATAAAATAAAATTACTTATAAGTAAATATTCATATAAGTTTATCTTCAAACCATTGTTATATTAGCTTATATTTCATTCTATAATATTAAACCTATGTGGTAAATTATGATTTGTATATTTTCATGTGGCTCAACTACAGGAGTGTGTGCTCAGAGCCTGTTAGCAGTGTCAGGGAACTCTGTCTTGACAATAAAAGGCATAAAACACTGCCGGCTTTCATAAGGTTCAAATCTCACATTTTCCATGATGGAAGTTTGCTGTGTCAGTCTCTGGGAGTCTTTAGTTGTAGTCAGGATGTAGGCAGTTCTCAGTGGAAGCGTTAATTAGGAAGAAACGTCCAGTGAAAGTGAAGAGAAAAACTTTTCTTGACCATCTGGGATTTTGTTTTTGTTTGAGTGATCATCTTATAGGAATGATGCACCTGGAGACCAAACATAGCAACCATGGAATCCTCGTTATCCAATCAGCCGGAGATCAAGTCCATTTTAAACCAGTCAACACAGCTTTCATTCTGAAAATTGTGATAGCCAGGCATTTTTCTTAAATTTTTATTAATATTTCAAAACAAGTGCAAAAGCATACACATACACATAACAATGTATACTAAGAGTTAAGGAATAAATAAATTGCAAGAGCTGCCACAGTCTCGTCACTTCCCGCCTCGATTTTTGCAACTCTCTCCTCTTCGGTCTTGCTTACAAATCCCTCCATGAACTTCAATTGGTCCAGAATTCAGCTGCCTGCATCATTACTTGAACCCCCCCATCCCCCACATCCCTCCTGTCCTCCAACAGCTCCACTGGCTCCTGGTCCAGTTCCGTATCCAATTCAAAGTCCTCCTGTTAGCATTCAAGGCCATCCACAACCTTGCCCCCCCCCCATAGTATTTGTTTTGCTGTTTTATTATGTATAGTATTTGTTTTGCTGTTTTTAATATATGAATTCCCTGTGCGGTGTCCTTGAGTGCCAAGAAAGGCGCCTTTTAAATAAAATGTATTATTTATTATTATTATTATTATTATTAAAGATTCAGCAGTAATAAAAAACAATTATAAAATGTACACATACAGTATATTCAGTCTTTAGTGCTAAATTGTTGCATTTCATTTATTAAAACTTTTAATAAAGGTTTTCTGTTATAGAAATTACTTTTGTGAATGTGAAATCATGCTTAATAAAAGGATGAAAGGAAGGTTTATGTTCTGAAATGTGGATATAAATAAACAAACACCACATAATGAAAAATAAACAAATATACTGCACAATTTCTTTAAAAAACAACAGCAACAAGTGTGTTTTTCCTATCAAGTCCACAGAAAGAGAAATTCATATCAATGTCATTTCCTCTGCTTTGCAAATACTGGTTTGCTGGATAGCATTGATAGAAGTTTGTAAAAGAAAGCTTAAGGGTCAAATATCTTGAAGTTAAGGTCCAAACTTTTTTCCTCTGCACATTTGAGACAAACCTTCCTCAGTAACACACACACAGCCAAAACAGCAATTAGCCTACGTCATTTTCTGACTTAGATCCCCTACACATGAATCTATACATCAGGTTACGTAAAACAGCAGAGCATTACAAATCCTTCTGAATGAAATCATTTTACAAATATAATATTGTTAAATAAATTCAGGGAAAATACAGATTTGTTTTTTATAGGCCTACTGTCTATAAGAAACAGGTTTGTATTTTTTGATATTGTAGTTGGACCTAAGCAACAACAAACAACACCACAAGGTTAGCGCTGTAACGCCGTTTGTGTCATATTTGAAACAAAACACAACAGCTACAGTAAAAATACAAAAAATGTTCTGTTATTTAAAATTCTCCCAGACACAGCTGCTCAGTTAGTATCTATAGACATTTAGAAATAATATAGAATAAATATAGTATAGAAATCTTTTCTTTAATTAGTCTAATTTAAAGCTTTTTTGACCCTTTTGACTCTCACTATTCTAAGTGCTGATTGATACTTTACAGTATCGGTGTTGCTAGCTAGTTAGCTACGTTAACTAGCCATCTGTTAACTACGTTAGCTAGTTGTTGGAGCCATACACAGTTAAATGTAAATAAAAAGAAATACAATTGTGAATCCATTTATCTGGACAATGTCTGTTAAAATATACAGTCATGCAACTGACAGATATTTGAAAAATCCAGTGGTACCCTTCTCGTAAGACATCCATGGAGGTACCATGCCATGCCAGTTTACTGGGAAGGGGGCTAAATGTTGCTCTAGGGACAGGCAAGGAAATTTTCCAATTGGTCCCTTGACCTCTGACCTCAAGATATCTAAATAAAATTAGAATCTTTGGTTACCCATAAGCCACCTCTTTACAGGCATGTCCACTTTATGCTAATCACATGCAGTTTGAAGCAAAAACCATTTAGTATGTAGTACTTGTAGTACAGATGTGTTTGCCTATTCCAAAAAGGTGTTTTTGAATATTTCTCAATTCTGGGCTCCCTAAACTTCTTGGAGTCTTGGAGTTGCATCAATTGGTCATGATCTAAAAGCTGAGACTCGTGAATTAATGAGCCCAATTGTATTTATGTGTGTTGATAGTGTGATGCATAGTGGCCATTTTATTGTATTAAGATCATTCATTAAAACTTGATCTCACTGTATAAAGTGACCTGCTATGGCCCCTGGGATAATCACAGCCTCAGGAAACTTTACAACCAAAAACTAAAGACGTATTCAGAGGATCTATGGCTTTCCTAATTTGTTTTTGTGTATTTCCATATAGTTAAAAAATACTGCTACAACTTTTAAGGACCCTGATATCAGCTTAACAACAGCTCTGAGACAACAAATATACTGTATATGCATATCACCCATTTGTCCTGGCCTCTGTCCAGCTCTGGGCAGAGATGGGGAGTAACAAAGTACAAATACACTATGTGTACACTATGTGTGTCTGTGTTCACTGGTGTGTAGATGAAGGCATGGAGGTGTGAGAGTTCTCTGAGGCCAGAAAGGACATGGCAGCTCTAAAGAATGATCATGAGAAGGTTTGATTTGCATTGATTGGTGAAATTTATTGAGCAACAGTGCAAAGGCTTATAAGTTCACAGTAATAGTGCAAGCTAAGTGGCTCTCGTTTTCAATTTAATCCAATTCATTATTGTTTATAATATCAAATCATAACAAGCGTTATCTAAAGGCACTTTACAGAGAGTAGGTCTAGACCTCATTTACAAAATAATTTACAAAGACCCAACAATTCCAGTAATTTGCCCAAAAGCAAGCATTTAGTGCGACAGTGGCGAGGAAAAACTCCCTTTTAGGGAGAAACCTCGGACAGACCCAGGCTCTTGGTAGGTGGTGTTTGACGGTGCCAGTTGGGGGTGTGATGAACAGTGATCAGTGAACAAAGATAATGGAACTTTGACTAGAAATAGTAGTTTTAGTAGTTCATGGTGTAGCAGAGCTCTGCAGGGCGTTACAGGGTGTAGCAGGGCATTACAGGGAGTTACAGGGTGTAGCACCATAGCAGGACGTAGTAGGACGTAACAGGACACTGCAGGGCGTAGCAGCATAACAGGACGTAGCAGGGCACTGCAGAGTGTTTTCAGGAAGCATGGAAATGTAGGTACTACAGTCTCAGGTGGAGCGCCTTTGCATCCGTCAGACCTTTAATGATGCGTTGTTTTAGTTTGGGACAGGATCAGGAGTTGGTGGGGAACGTAGAGGATGTGGAGGAGGAAAAAGCATCTCTGGTGCACAGAGAAATTGCTCTCAAGGCTCTTGATCAGCTCCTGGTAGGTCTGAAAGTCTTTGGAATCCAACCGGGCCTGGAGACAACAATGAGGATAATCTGTTGGAATATGCATCACCAAACCTCCATTAAATCCCCATTCCAGTCAGTCAATTGTAAAATAATGACATTCAGAATGGAACATCTTACATTTGAATTACTTTTTTTTTAACTAAGAGTTTACACCTGTTTTCACCTAATGATGTCTACAGACTTGATGGTTTCTAACATGCATTCATAAATTATCTGAAAAGACATGGTTTGACAATGACACTCTACAAAAATGCATCATACTGCTATACATTGACCTTATCCACACTACCTAGAGTTAGAACTAGTGGGAGGAAGAAGAGCTCTTTCTGGTCGATGAAGTTCAACATCATACTCAGGTTTCTGTTTATGGGTCAGTGGTCTTTTTTCACAAAACTTGGAGGATACATGGAAATACCTGTAAGAAGTAAAAATAATGTCAACAGAAAGGCAGCTTAATGTATCAGCTCAGGCATTCTGTTATTATTACAGTTCTGCTTTTGCAGGTTATCTGAAAGGTTATATTTACAATTCTATCTTCGGTCCCTGCTCTTTCTTTGAGTCTTAACATGGAAATAGGAGAGTAGGTGGAGCTGCAGGTCGCTGGCAGAGGCTGTAGGTGGAGCTGAAGTTGTCTGGTAGAATCTTCTTGTGGAGTTGGCGTTGCTATTTGCAGAAAAAGATGCAGCTGCAGGTTGCTGGCAGAAGCTCTGGGTGGAGGTAAGACCGCAAGCGGAGCATGCTCCACCTGCAGATTCTGTATGGCAGCAGTAGGTGATAAACGCTGCTGGATGAGGGTGGAGGCAGCAGATGGCTGCTGTGTGCTGGAAGCATTGGTTACATCTGCAACAGAGTGACGGAGGATATAATTGGTAGTGCACAGAGGCTGTATAGGTGAAGAGGGGGTCGTTTTTTTGGCTGGATGGTAGAAGCTGTAGATGGAAGGTGGAGCAAGTACTTCACCCAGTTTGCAGAGGCTGTTTCTGTCTTGGCAAGTGATGTAGGTAGCTGCTGAGGTTGGAGCTGGATTAAAGAGAGTTAACAGAGGCTGCATGGACGGATTTAAAAACAAGATAGTTTTTCAGCGGTGGGACTTCTTAGGATTACTTCAAACTACAAAACTTGAACCAAAAAATACAATAATTAAACTTAGAAATACAATACTTACATTAAAACTACAATACTTACCTTAAAACTGCAATACTTAACTTAAAACTACAATACTTAAATTTAAAAATATAATACTTACCTTAAATCTACAATACTTAAACTTAAAACAACACAAACTTAAAACTACAACACAAACTTAAAACTACAACACAAACTTAAAAACTACAACACAACCTTAAAACTACAACACAATCTTAAAACTACAACACTTAAACTTAAATCTACAACACAAACTTAAAACTACAACACAAACTTAAAACTACAACACAAATTTAAAACTACAACACAAACTTAAATCTACAACACAAACTTAAATCTACAACACAAACTTAGAACTACAACACTTAAACTTAAAACTACAACACACACTTAAAACTACAACACAAACTTAGAACTACAACACAAACTTAGAACTACAACACAAACTTAAAAACTACAACACTTAAACTTAAAACTACAAGACTTAACGTTCATCTACAATATAATTTGCAGATGTAATCTCATTGAACTAAAATGATAATATTTCATTTTAGTTCTAGGCTCTGATCTTTGGGAGCGGTTGGGGTTTAGGTTCTCCCGTGATATCCACATCATAAAGTGGAGGATAGACCCCGACCCCGTATGAGACGCCCACATGCACCAGGCTGTCTCCAGCCACTGATTCTGTGAATGTGGGACGATCCAGCCTTTCCCACAGCTTCTGCTTGATGCGACGTCCCAGCGCTAAACTGTACGGACGCATCTTGCCACTCTTGTACCTGTGAGGAGCGGAAGAAACAGAAATTAAATCATAATGAAAAACCCGATTTAAAAGTTATATTGTGTAATAGATTTGAAAAGACACATTTTTTGATGCAAACATACTTCAGCATATTATCTACAACTTCATGGTAGATCTGCTGGTACTCTTCTACTGAGCGGTTGTGTATTTTCAGAGGGCTGTCGTGGGGCAGTGGAGCAGTGGAAGGAACTGGAAGGTCAGCAGGGGGGGTCCGAGGCTTTGCGACCAAATTCAGTAACTCTGGAATGTCAGCAGCTGAGGTGGAAGGCTGAGGACTGGCATCCCAGTCCAACACCTTTGGCTCTTCAGCAGCTGGATTCACAGCAGAAGGTTTGGAAGGACGAGCCACAGAGGTCCGCTTCCTCTTCCGGGGAAGTTCTGCAGCAGTAGCAGAGTGCTGGCGCTTTCTCTTTACATTGGGCACCTGGGAAAGTCAGCAACACATGAGAGGATGTCAGGCTCCAGTAAACTTAAACAACATACTGGTACAGATGACTACTATGTCAGATTCTGTTCACAATTTTTGAAAGATGTTATAGATAAAACCTTTGTTAGGCTACACAACTGCATGCAAAAATACTTGAAATCAAAAACTGAAATGAAGCTGGACATAGCATACACAGCTGTAATATTTGATGGAACTTTAGAAAAGTTACTTAGTCCAATAAGCAGTGCAAGTGGGACACTGTGTCCCTATCAATACACTCTGCTCTGTGTTATCTAATTCTTAAGGACTAGATCAGTTTGGCCAGATGTCTCACCTGGTCGTCACCGCAGCGTGGGCGCTGTGCTGCAGCCGCCCTTACACTCTCTGCCTGGCGTGCAGAAGTTCTCCTTTTTCTGCAGTAGTTATGGTCTTGCAGGTGGTTTAGCACATTGACCTGCAGCAATACACACTCATGTTAGAATGAAGCGTTGCAACATCTGGTATAAAATGAAGTGGATTTTATTTCTCCTGGCCACAGATTTGCTGTGGAAACCCCATTAAAAATCATTAATGTAGTCATACGCAACATGCAATTACTAAACTGAATAGTGAATAGTTAAAATCTCCTCAAGACAGGGCATCAGGTCAGGTGGCAAAGCAGGACCTTGTCATGTCAATGGATGTTGAGCTTTAGTGCTGCATATATTATATTACATCTGTTAGAAATCATGCATCTGCTAAGAATATATATATAAGTATGGGTTTTAGTGCTGTAACTATGGCTTTTTGCTCTATTATTTTTTGTCAAACAGATGAGCAGTAGAGCAAAAATCATATCACAATGATGATTTGATTTAAATGTATTTATTTATTACATAATAATATATAATTTTAGATTTAATTCATCAATGAGTAAAAAGTATCTCCTTTTCTTTTTATGAGTTTTTCAATCAACTTCAGCCAGTGTAATTATTTATCTAAAATCTATATTGACAAATATTTTCTTTATATTTCTCAACTCTTATTTTGAGGCTATAACCATATACTGTCTATAAATGATGCACCAGATCATATCACAGCCTGAGTGAAAACCATCTCCTTTTTTTAATCACCTTCAGCCTTTATCTAATTTATGATTATTCATCATATGACAAATATTTTCTTTATATTTCTCAACTCTTCTTTTGTAGGCTATGACCATATACTCTAAAGAATAAACCTAAGCTTTTCTTGAATTTGTAGCATTTATTTTTATATTTGCTTAAAAGTATGAGCTGTATTTTAATGTTATACATATATAATACTAGTTTAATGAAATAATATTTGGATTTATGCTGCAGCCAGGAACTAAAGCCAATTATTTCTTCTGATGAGGAAATAAATATAAAATAAAATTTCTTATAAGTAAATATTCATATAAGTTTATCTTCAAACCATTGTTATATTAGCTTATATTTCATTCTATAATATTAAACCTATGTGGTAAATTATGATTTGTATATTTTCATGTGGCTCAACTACAGGAGTGTGTGCTCAGAGCCTGTTAGCAGTGTCAGGGAACTCTGTCTTGACAATAAAAGGCATAAAACACTGCCGGCTTTCATAAGGTTCAAATCTCACATTTTCCATGATGGAAGTTTGCTGTGTCAGTCTCTGGGAGTCTTTAGTTGTAGTCAGGATGTAGGCAGTTCTCAGTGGAAGCGTTAATTAGGAAGAAACGTCCAGTGAAAGTGAAGAGAAAAACTTTTCTTGACCATCTGAGGATTTTGTTTTTGTTTGAGTGATCATCTTATAGGAATGATGCACCTGGAGACCAAACATAGCAACCATGGAATCCTCGTTATCCAATCAGCCGGAGATCAAGTCCATTTTAAACCAGTCAACACATCTTTCATTCTGAAAATTGTGATAGCCAGGCATTTTTCTTAAATTTTTATAATATTTCAAAACAAGTGCAAAAACATACACATACACATAACAATGTATACTAAGAGTTAAGGAATAAATAAATTGCAAGAGCTGCCACAGTCTTCACTTCCCGTTGCAGAAAAACAATTATAAAATGTACATACAGTATATTTAGGTCTTTAGTCTTTACAAATTGTTCCATTTCATTTATTAAACTTTAAATAAAGCTTTTCTGTTATTGAACCCCCCCCATCCCCCACATTTTGTGAATCTTCCACTGGCTTGGTCCAGTTCCGATCCAATTCAAAGTCCTCCTGTTAGCATTCAAGGCCATCCAAACCTTGTCCACTAGTATTTGTCCCATGCTGTTTTATTATGTATACAGATTGTTTCCTTTTTCCAAAATTGATTGTTTTTCAAATATTTCTGAATTCCTATTCAGTAATGTTATTGCTCTGCCTTTTCTGTTGTTTTGTGGGCTGTCCCCTAATTTTGAAAGGCGCCTTTTAAATAAAATGTATTATTTGATTATTATTATTATTATTATTAAAGATTCAGCAGTAATGAAAAACAATTATATGTACACATACAGTTGATATTCAGTCTTTAGTGGTTGCATTTCATTTATTAAAACTTTTAATAAAGGTTTTCTGTTATAGAAATTACTTTTGTGAATGTGAAATCATGCTTAATAAAAGGATGAAAGGAAGGTTTATGTTCTGAAATGTGGATATAAATAAACAAACACCACATAATGAAAAATAAACAAATATACTGCAAAAAAAAACAACAGCAACAAGTGTACGTTTCCCTATCAAGTCCACAGAAAGAGAAATTTTTATCAATGTCATTTCCTCTGCTTTAAATACTGGTTTGCTGGATAGCATTGATAGAAGTTTGTAAAAGGAAGGCTTAAGGGTCAAATATCATGGAAGTTAAGGTCCAAACTTTTTTGATCTGCACATTTGAGACAAACCTTCCTCAGTAACACACACACAGCCAAAACAGCAATTAGCCTACGTTTTTCTGACTTAGATCCCCTACACATGAATCTATACATCAGGTTATTTAAAACAGCAGAGCATTACAAATCCTTCTGAATGAAATCATTTTACAAATATAATATTGTTAAAAAATTCAGGGAAAATACAGATTTGTTTTTTATAGGCCTACTGTCTATAAGAAACAGGTTTGTATTTTTTAGATATTGTAGTTGGACCTAAGCAACAACAAACAACACCACAAGGTTAGCAGTTGTAACGCACGTTTGTGTCATATTTGAAACAAAACACAACAGCTACAGTAAAAATACAAAAAATGTTCTGTTATTTAAAATTCTCCCAGACAAAGCGGCTGCTCAGTTAGTATCTATAGACATTTAGAAATAATATAGAATAAATATAGTATAGAAATCTTTTCTTTAATTAGTCTAATTTAAAGCTTTTTTTGACCCTTTTGACTCTCAAAATTCTAAAAGCTGATTGATACTTTACAGTATTTTGCTAGCTATGAAAACTACGTTTAACTCAACCATCTGTTAACTACAGCTAGTTGTTGGAGCCATACACAGTTAAATGTAAATAAAAAGAAATACAATTGTGAATCCATTTATCTGGACAATGTCTGTTAAAATATACAGTCATGCAACTGACAGATATTTGAAAAATCCAGTGGTACCCTTCACGTAAGACATCCATGGAGGTACCATGCCATGCCAGTTTACTGGGAAGGGGGCTAAATGTTGCTCTAGGGACAGGCAAGGAAATTTTCCAATTGGTCCCTTGACCTCTGACCTCAAGATATCTAAATAAAATTAGAATCTTTGGTTACCCATAAGCCACCTCTTTACAGGCATGTCCACTTTATGCTAATCACATGCAGTTTGAACAAAACCATTTAGTATGTAGTACTTGTAGTACAGATGTGTTTGCCTATTCCAAAAAGGTGTTTTTGAATATTTCTCAATTCTGGGCTCCCTAAACATTCTTGAGTCTTGGAGTTGCATCAATTGGTCATGATCTAAAAGCTGAGACTTTTCTGAATTAATGAGCCCAATTGTATTTATGTGTGTTGATAGTGTGATGCATAGTGGCCATTTTATTGTATTAAGATCATTCATTAAAACTTGATCTCACTGTATAAAGTGACCTGCTATGGCCCCTGGGATAATCACAGCCTCAGGAAACTTTACAACAAAAAACTAAAGGGGCATTCAGAGGATCTATGGCTTTCCTAATTTGTTTTGTGTATTTCCATATAGTTAAAAAATACTGCTACAACTTTTAAGGACCCTGATATCAGCTTAACAACAGCTCTGAGACAACAAATATACTGTATATGCATATCACCCATTTGTCCTGGCCTCTGTCCAGCTCTGGGCAGAGATGGGGAGTAACAAAGTACAAATACACTATGTGTACACTATGCGTGCCTGTGTTCACTGGTGTGTAGATGAAGGCATGGAGGTGTGAGAGTTCTCTGAGGCCAGAAAGGACATGACAGCTCTAAAGAATGATCATGAGAAGGTTTGATTTACATTGATTGGTGAAATTTATTGAGCAACAGTGCAAAGGCTTATAAGTTCACAGTAATAGTGCAAGCTAAGTGGCTCTCGTTTTCAATTTAATCCAATTCAATATTGTTTATAATATCAAATCATAACAAGCGTTATCTAAAGGCACTTTACAGAGAGTAGGTCTAGACCTCATTTACAAAATAATTTACAAAGACCCAACAATTCCAGTAATTTGCCCAAAAGCAAGCATTTAGTGCGACGGTGGCGAGGAAAAACTCCCTTTTAGGGAGAAACCTCGGACAGACCCAGGCTCTTGGTAGGTGGTGTCTGACGGTGCCAGTTGGGGGTGTGATGAACAGTGATCAGTGAACAAAGATAATGGAACTTTGACTAGAAATAGTAGTTTTAGTAGTTCATGGTGTAGCAGAGCTCTGCAGGGCGTTACAGGGTGTAGCAGGGCATTACAGGGTGTAGCAGGGCACTGCAGGGAGTTACAGGGTGCAGCATAGCAGGACGTAGTAGGACGTAACAGGACACTGCAGGGCGTAGCAGCATAACAGGACGTAGCAGGGCACTGCAGAGTGTTTTCAGGAAGCATGGAAATGTAGGTACTACAGTCTCAGGTGGAGCGCCTTTGCATCCGTCAGACCTTTAATGATGCATTGTTTTAGTTTGGGAGAGGATCAGGAGTTGGTGGGGAACGTAGAGGATGTGGAGGAGGAAAAAGCATCTCTGGCGCACAGAGAAATTGCTCTCAAGGCTCTTGATCAGCTCCTGGTAGGTCTGAAAGTCTTTGGAATCCAACAGGGCCTGGAGACAACAATGAGGATAATCTGTTGGAATATGCATCACCAAACCTCCATTAAATCCCCATTCCAGTCAGTCAATTGTAAAATAATGACATTCAGAACAGAACATCTTACATTTGAATTACTTTTTTTTAACTAAGAGTTTACACCTGTTTTCACCTAATGATGTCTACAGACTTGATGGTTTCTAACATGCATTCATAAATTATCTGAAAAGACATGGTTTGACAATGACACTCTACAAAAATGTATCATACTGCTATACATTGACCTTATCCACACTACCTAGAGTTAGAACTAGTGGGAGGAAGAAGAGCTCTTTCTGGTCGATGAAGTTCAGCATCCCACTCAGGTTTATGTTTATGGGTCAGTGGTCTTTTTTCACAAAACTTGGAGGATACATGGAAATACCTGTAAGAAGTAAAAATAATGTCAACAGAAAGGCAGCTTAATGTATCAGCTCAGGCATTCTGTTATTATTACAGTTCTGTTTTTGCAGGTTATCTGAAAGGTTATATTTACAATTATATCTTCGGCCCCTGCTCTTTCTCTGAGTCTTTACATGGAAATAGGAGAGTAGGCGGAGCTGCAGGTCCCTGGAAGAGGCTGTAGGTGGAGCTGAAGTTGTCTGGTAGAACCTTCACGTGGAGTTGGCGTTGCAATTTGCAGAAAAAGATACAGCTGCAGGTTGCTGGCAGAAGCTCTTGGTGGAGGTAAGACCGCTGATGCTGGAGCATGCTCCACCTGCAGGATTCTGTATGGCAGCAGTAGGTGATAAACGCTGCTGGATGAGGGTGGAGGCAGCAGATGGCTGCTGTGTGCTGGAAGCATTGGTTACATCTGCAACAGAGTGACGGAGGATATAATTGGTAGTGCACAGAGGATTAACAGAGGCTGTATAGGTGAAGAGGGGGTCGTTTTTTGGCTGGATGGTAGAAGCTGTAGATGGAAGGTGGAGCAAGTACTTCAAACAGTTTGCAGAGGCTGTTTCTGTCTTGGCAAGTGATGTAGGTAGCTGCTGAGGTTGGAGCTGGATTAAAGAGAGTTAAAAGAGGCTGCATGGACGGATTTAAAAACAAGATAGTTTTTCAGCAGTGGGACTTCTTAGGATTACTTCAAACTACAAAACTTGAACCAAAAATACAATAATTAAACTTAGAAATACAATACTTAAATTAAAACACAAACTTAAAAACTGCAACACTTAACTTAAAACTACAACACAAACTTAACTTAAAAATACAATACTTAAACTTAAAACTACAACACTTAAACTTAAAACTAAACACAAACTTAAAACTACAACACAAACTTAAAACTAACAAAACTTAAAACTACAACACAAACTTAAAACAACACAAACTTAAAACTACAACACAAACTTAAAACTACAACACTAAACTTAAAACTACAACAAAACAAACTTAAAACTACAACACAAACTTAAAACTACAACACAAACTTAAAACTACAACACAAACTTAAAACTACAACACAAACTTAAAACTACAACACAAACTTAAATAACTACAACACAAACTTAAAAAAAACTACAACACTTAAACTTAAAACTACAACACTAAAAACTTAAAAACTACAACACTTCATCTACAATATAATTTGCAGATGTAATCTCATTGAACTAAAATGATAATATTTCATTTTAGTTCTAGGCTCTGATCTTTGGGAGCGGTTGGGGTTTAGGTTCTCCCGTGATATCCACATCATAAAGTGGAGGATAGACCCCGACCCCGTATGAGACGCCCACATGCACCAGGCTGTCTCCAGCCACTGATTCTGTGAATGTGGGACGATCCAGCCTTTCCCACAGCTTCTGCTTGATGCGACGTCCCAGCGCTAAACTGTACGGACGCATCCTGCCACTCTTGTACCTGTGAGGAGCGGAAGAAACAGAAATTAAATCATAATGAAAAACACGATTTAAATGTTATATTGTGTAATAGATTTGAAAAGACACATTTTTGACACAAACATACTTCAGCATATTATCTACAACTTCATGGTAGATCTGCTGGTACTCTTCTACTGAGCAGTTGTGTATTTTCAGAGGGCTGTCGTGGGGCAGTGGAGCAGTGGAAGGAACTGGAAGGTCAGCAGGGGGGGTCCGAGGCTTTGCGACCAAATTCAGTAACTCTGGAATGTCAGCAGCTGAGGTGGAAGGCTGAGGACTGGCATCCCAGTCCAACACCTTTGGCTCTTCAGCAGCTGGATTCACAGCAGAAGGTTTGGAAGGACGAGCCACAGAGGTCCGCTTCCTCTTCCGGGGAAGTTCTGCAGCAGTAGCAGAGTGCTGGCGCTTTCTCTTTACATTGGGCACCTGGGAAAGTCAGCAACACATGAGAGGATGTCAGGCTCCAGTAAACTTAAACAACATACTGGTACAGATGACTACTATGTCAGATTAAAAGGCCCTTCACAGATTTGTCAATTTTTAGAAAGATGTTATAGATAAAACCTTTGTTAGGCTACACACTGCATGCAAAAATACTTGAAATCAAAAACTGAAATGAAGCTGGACATAGCATACAGAGCTGGAATATTTGATGGAACTTTAAAAGTTTACTACTGAGTCAAATAAGCAGTGCAAGTGGGACACTGTGTCCCTATCAATACACTCTGCTCTGTGTTATCTAATTCTTAAGGACTAGATCAGTTTGGCCAGATGTCTCACCTGGTCGTCACCGCAGCGTGGACGCTGTGCTGCAGCCGCCCTTACACTCTCTGCCTGGCGTGCAGAAGTTCTCCTTTTTCTGCAGTAGTTATGGTCTTGCAGGTGGTTTAGCACATTGACCTGCAGCAATACACACTCATGTTAGAATGAAGCGTTGCAACATCTGGTATAAAATGAAGTGGATTTTATTTCTCCTGGCCACAGATTTGCTGTGGAAACCCCATTAAAAATCATTAATGTAGTCATACGCAACATGCAATTACTAAACTGAATAGTGAATAGTTAAAATCTCCTCAACACAGGGCATCAGGTCAGGTGGCAAAGCAGGACCTTGTCATGTCAATGGATGTTGAGCTTTAGTGCTGCATATATTATATATCTGTTATATATATATATATATGAAGTATGGGCTTTATATATATTATATATTATTTTTTGTCATTATTGTAAACAGATGAGCAGTAGAGCAAAAATCATGTCACAATGATGATTTGATTTAAATGTATTTATTTATTACATAATAATATATTATTTTAGATTTAATTCATCAATGCAAAAAAGTATTTTTTCATCTTTTTTATGAGTTTTTCAATCAACTTCAGCCAGTGTCATTATTTATTATGTTAAAAAATATTTTCATGTTTCCAATTTGTTTTTTTGTAGGCTATAATATACTTCTAGAAATGATGCACCAGTTCATATTACAGCCTGAGTGAAAAGCATCTCCTTTTCATCTTTTTATGAGTTTTTCAATCAACTTCAGCCTTTATCTAATTATATATTATTCATATATGACAAATATTTTCTTTATATTTCTCAACTCTTCTTTTGTAGGCTATAACCATATACTCTAAAGAATAAACCTAAGCTTTTCTTGAATTTGTAGCATTTATTTTTATATTTGCTTAAAAGTATGAGCTGTATTTTAATGTTATACATATAATACTAGTTTAATGAAATAATATTTGGATTTGTGCTGCAGCCAGGAACTAAAGCCAATTATTTCTTCTGATGAGGAAAGAAATATAAAATAAAATTTCTTATAAGTAAATATTCATATCAGTTTATCTTCAAACCATTGTTATATTAGCTTATATTTCATTCTATAATATTAGACCTATGTGGTAAATTATGATTTGTATATTTTCATGTGGCTCAACTACAGGAGTGTGTGCTCAGAGCCTGTTAGCAGTGTCAGGGAACTCTGTCTTGACAATAAAAGGCATAAAACACTGCCGGCTTTCATAAGGTTCAAATCTCACATTTTCCATGATGGAAGTTTGCTGTGTCAGTCTCTGGGAGTCTTTAGTTGTAGTCAGGGTGTAGGCAGTTCTCAGTGGAAGCGTTAATTAGGAAGAAACGTCCAGTGAAAGTGAAGAGAAAAAACTTTTCTTGACCATCTGAGATTTTGTTTTTGTTTGAGTGATCATCTTATAGGAATGATGCACCTGGAGACCAAACATAGCAACCATGGAATCCTCGTTATCCAATCAGCCGGAGATCAAGTCCATTTTAAACCAGTCAACACATCTTTTATTCTGAAAATTGTGATAGCCAGGCATTTTTCTGAAATTTTTATATAATATTTCAAAACAAGTGCAAAAACATACACATACACATAACAATGTATACTAAGAGTTAAGGGATAAATAAATTGCAAGAGCTGCCACAGATTCAGCAGTTATGAAAAACAATTTTAAAATGTACATACAGTATTTTAGTAATCCCTTTAGTCCAGAATTCAGTGCCTGCATCATTACTTGAACCCAGTTTATTCCCTCCATTTCCTTTAAAACTTTAAATAAATGTTTTCTGTTATAGAAATTACTTTTGTGAATCTTTGGTTATCCCATGAGCCCCCTCTTTACAGACCAGTAACTCTGTCCACTTTATGCCCTAATCCCATGTAGTATGTAGTACAACAGTCCTCCTGTTTCCCATTCATTCCAAAATTCAGCCATGTTTTCAAATATTTAACTGAAACATCTGGGCTCCCTAATTTTGAAGTCTTTGAGTTGCATCAATTGGTCATGATTCCACTGTAAAGTCTGAGACTCTGCCTTTTGAGCCCAATTGTTTTTTGTTGTTGATAGTATTTGTTTTGTGGCCATTTGTTTTGTGTGTTTTATTCATTATAATTTGTTTTCACTGTTTTTAATATATGAATTCCCTGTGCGGTGTCCTTGAGTGCCAAGAAAGGCGTTTTAAATAAAATGTATTATTTATTATTATTAAAAACTAAAGACATTATTAAAAGATTCAGCAGGATCTAATTATAAAATGTACATTTGTGTATATTCAGTATTTAGTGCTAAATTGTTGCATTTCATTTATTAAAACTTTTAATAAAGGTTTTCTGTTATAATTACTTTTGTGAATGTGAAATCATGGAATAAAAGGATGAAAGGAAGGTTTATGTTCTGAAATGCAGATATAAATAAACAAACACCACATAATGAAAAATTTTCAAATATACTGCACAATTTCTTTAAAAAACAACAGCAACAAGTGTGTTTCCCTATCAAGTCCACAGAAAGAGAAATTCATATCAATGTCATTTCCTATGCTTTGCAAATACTGGTTTGCTGGATAGCATTTTGATAGAAGTTTGTAAAAGAAAGCTTAAAAAATCAAATATCTTGAAAAGGTCCAAACTTTTTTTCCTCTGCACATTTGAGACAAACCTTCCTCAGTAACACACACACAGCCAAAACAGCAATTAGCCTACGTTTTCTGACTTAGATCCCCTACACATGAATCTATTCAGGTTACGTAAAACAGCAGAGCATTACAAATCCTTCTGAATGAAATCATTTTACAAATACAATATTGTTAAATAAATTCAGGAAAATACAGATTTGTTTTTTATAGGCCTACTGTCTATAAGAAAGGTTTGTATTTTTTGATATTGTGGTTGACCTAAGCAACAACAAACAACACCACAAGTTAGCGTGAAGTAGCTTTTATGTCATATTTCAAAACACAACAGCTGTAAAAATACAAAAAATATTTCTATTAAAAATTCTCCCAGACAACATGCTCAGTTAGTATCTATAGACATTTAGAAAACAATAAAGAATAAATATAGTATAGAAATCTTTTTCTTTAATTAGTAATTTAAACTTTTTCAACCCTTTTGAATCTCACTATTCTAAGTGCTGATTGATACTTTACAGTCGGTGTTGCTAATTTAGCTAGCTACGTTAACAGGATCTGTTAAATTACTAGTTGTTGGACTGTCACACAGTTAAATGTTAAAAAGAAATATTGTCCTTTATCTGGACAATGTCTGTTAAAATATACAATCATGCAACTGACAGATATTTGAAAAATCCAGTGGTACCCTTCTCGTAAACATCCATGGAGGTTATGCCATGCCAGTTTACTGGGAAGGGGGCTAAATTTGCTCCAGGGACAGGCAAGGTTTTCAGTGTCCCTACCTCTGACCTCAAGATATCTAAATAAAATTAAATATGGTTACCATAAGCCACCTCTTTACAGGCATGTCCAAAATCCATGCAGTTTGAAGCAAAAAACCATTTAGTTTGTATTGTTACTTTTTAATTCAAAAAGGCATTTTTGAATATTCAGATTTGTTCCCTTTTGTATTCAAATTTTCTTCTTTATCTTGGAGTTGCATCAATTGGTCATGATCAAAAGCCACTGATTATATTTAATTGTATTTATGTGTGTTGATAGTGTGAGCATAGTGGCCATTTTATTGTATTAGTCATTCATTAAAACTTGAATCAAAGTTATTATGGCCCCTGGATTGATCTACACCTCAGAAGGTGCAACCTAAAGAGTAAAAAGCATGAGGGGCATTTGGTTTCCTAATTTGTTTTTGTGTGATTTCATATAGTTAAAAAATACTGCTACAACTTTTAAGGACCCTGATAACAGCTTAACAACAGCTCTGAGACAACAAATATACTGTATATGCATATCACCCATTTGTCCTGGCCTCTGTCCAGCTCTGGGCAGAGATGGGGAGTAACAAAGTACAAATACACTATGTGTACACTATGTGTGTCTGTGTTCACTGGTGTGTAGATGAAGGCATGGAGGTGTGAGAGTTCTCTGAGGCCAGAAAGGACATGGCAGCTCTGAAGAATGATCAAGAGAAGGTTTGATTTGCATTGATTGGTGAAATTTATTGAGCAACAGTGCAAAGGCTTATAAGTTCACAGTAATAGTGCAAGCTAAGTGGCTCTCTTTTCAATTTAATCCAATTCAATATTGTTTATAATATCAAATCATAACAAGCGTTATCTAAAGGCACTTTACAGAGAGTAGGTCTAGACCTCATTTACAAAATAATTTACAAAGACCCAACAATTCCAGTAATTTGCCCAAAAGCAAGCATTTAGTCCGACGGTGGCGAGGAAAAACTCCCTTTTAGGGAGAAACCTCGGACAGACCCAGGCTCTTGGTAGGTGGTGTCTGATGGTGCCAGTTGGGGGTGTGATGAACAGTGATCAGTGAACAAAGATAATGGAACTCTGACTAGAGCTAGTAGTTTTAGTAGTTCAGGGTGTAGCAGGGCTCTGCAGGGGTGTGTTACAGGGTGTAGCAGGGCATTACAGGGTAGAAGTTACAGGGGTGTAGCAGGGCACTAGCAGGACGTAGGGACGTAACAGGACACTGCAGGGCGTAGCAGCATAGCAGGACGTAGCAGGGGCACTGCAGAGAGTTTTCAGGAAGCATGATGGAAATGTAGGTACTACAGTCTCAGGTGGAGCGCCTTTGCATCCGTCAGACCTTTAATGATGCGTTGTTTTAGTTTGGGAGAGGATCAGGAGTTGGTGGGGAACGTAGAGGATGTGGAGGAGGAAAAAGCATCTCTGGCGCACAGAGAAATTGCTCTCAAGGCTCTTGATCAGCTCCTGGTAGGTCTGAAAGTCTTTGGAATCCAACAGGGCCTGGAGACAACAATGAGGATAATCTGTTGGAATATGCATCACCAAACCTCCATTAAATCCCCATTCCAGTCAGTCAATTGTAAAATAATGACATTCAGAACAGAACATCTTACATTTGAATTACTTTTTTTTAAACTAAGAGTTTACACCTGTTTTCACCTAATGATGTCTACAGACTTGATGGTTTCTAACATGCATTCATAAATTATCTGAAAAGACATGGTTAGACAATGACACTCTACAAAAATGTATCATACTGCTATACATTGACCTTATCCACACTACCTAGAGTTAGAACTAGTGGGAGGAAGAAGAGCTCTTTCTGGTCGATGAAGTTCAGCATCACACTCAGGTTTATGTTTATGGGTCAGTGGTCTTTTTCACAAAACTTGGAGGATACATGGAAATACCTGTAAGAAGTAAAAATAATGTCAACAGAAAGGCAGCTTAATGTATCAGCCCAGGCATTCTGTTATTATTACAGTTCTGTTTTTGCAGGTTATCTGAAAGGTTATATTTACAATTCTATCTTTGGCCCCTGCTCTTTCTCTGAGTCTTTACATGGAAATAGGAGAGTAGGCGGAGCTGCAGGTCCCTGGAAGAGGCTGTAGGTGGAGCTGAAGTTGTCTGGTAGAATCTTCACGTGGAGTTGGCGTTGCAATTTGCAGAAAAAAGATGCAGCTGAAGTTGTCTGGTAGAATCTGCAGGTTGCTGGCAGATTTGGAGAAAAAGAGCATGCACCTGCAGGTTGCTGTATGGCAGAAGGTGATAAACGCTGGGATGAGGGTGGAGGCAGCAGATGGCTGCTGTATGCTGGAAGCATAGGTTACATCTGCAACAGAGTGACGGAGGATATAATTGGTAGTGCACAGAGGCTGTATAGGTGGAGAGGGGGTCGTTTTTTTGGCTGGATAGTAGAAGCTGTAGATGGAAGGTGGAGCAAGTTCTTCAGCCAGTTTGCAGAGGCTGTTTCTGTCTTGGCAAGTGATGTAGGTAGCTGCTGAGGTTGGAGCTGGATTAAAGAGAGTTAACAGAGGCTGCATGGACGGATTTAAAAACAAGATAGTTTTTCAGCGGTGGGACTTCTTAGGATTACTTCAAACTACAAAACGTAAACTAAAAAATACAATAATTAAACTTAGAAATAGAATACTTACATTAAAACTACAATACTTACCTTAAAATCTCTGCAATACTACCTTAAAACTGCAATACTTAAACCTTTAAAAAAAACAACATAATACTTACCTTAAATCTAAAACACTTAAACTTAAAACAACACAAACTTAAAACTACAACACAAACTTAAATCTACAACACAAACTTAAAACTACAACACAAACTTAAAACTACAACACAATCTTAAAACTACAACACAAACTTAAATCTACAACACAAACTTAAAACTACAACACAAACTTAAAACTACAACACAAACTTAAATCTACAACACAAACTTAAAACTACAACACAAACTTAAAAAACTTAAAACTACAACACAAACTTAAACTACAACACAAACTTAAAACTACAACACAACTTAAAACTAAACACAAAACTTAAACTTAAAAACTTAAAACTACAACACTTAAAACTACAACATCTTAAAACAAAGACTTAAAGTTCATCTACAATTTTGCAGATGTAATCTCATTGAACTAAAATGATAATATTTCATTTTAGTTCTAGGCTCTGATCTTTGGGAGCGGTTGGGGTTTAGGTTCTCCCGTGATATCCACATCATAAAGTGGAGGATAGACCCCCCCGTATGAGACGCCCACATGCACCAGGCTGTCTCCAGCCACTGATTCTGTGAATGTGGGACGATCCAGCCTTTCCACAGCTTCTGCTTGATGCGACGTCCCAGCGCTAAACTGTACGGACGCATCCTGCCACTCTTGTACCTGTGAGGAGCGGAAGAAACAGAAATTAAATCATAATGAAAACACGATTTAAAAGTTATATTGTGTAATAGATTTGAAAAGACACATTTTTGACACAAACATACTTCAGCATATTATCTACAACTTCATGGTAGATCTGCTGGTACTCTTCTACTGAGCAGTTGTGTATTTTCAGAGGGCTGTCGTGGGGCAGTGGAGCAGTGGAAGGAACTGGAAGGTCAGCAGGGGGGGTCCGAGGCTTTGCGACCAAATTCAGTAACTCTGGAATGTCAGCAGCTGAGGTGGAAGGCTGAGGACTGGCATCCCAGTCCAACACCTTTGGCTCTTCAGCAGCTGGATTCACAGCAGAAGGTTTGGAAGGACGAGCCACAGAGGTCCGCTTCCTCTTCCGGGGAAGTTCTGCAGCAGTAGCAGAGTGCTGGCGCTTTCTCTTTACATTGGGCACCTGGGAAAGTCAGCAACACATGAGAGGATGTCAGGCTCCAGTAAACTTAAACAACATACTGGTACAGATGACTACTATGTCAGATTAAAAGGCCCTTCACAGATTTATGAAAGATATTGGAGATAAAACCTTTGTTAGGCTACACACCTGCATGCAAAAAGACTTGAAATCAAAAACTGAAGTGAAGCTGGACATAGCATACAGAGCTGGAATATTTGATGGAACTTTACTTTACTACTGTGTCCAATAAGCAGTGCAAGTGGGACACTGTGTCCCTATCAATACACTCTGCTCTGTGTTATCTAATTCTTAAGGACTAGATCAGTTTGGCCAGATGTCTCACCTGGTCGTCACCGCAGCGTGGACGCTGTGCTGCAGCCGTCCTTACACTCTCTGCCTGGCGTGCAGAAGTTCTCCTTTTTCTGCAGTAGTTATGGTCTTGCAGGTGGTTTAGCACATTGACCTGCAGCAATACACACTCATGTTAGAATGAAGCGTTGCAACATCTGGTATAAAAATGAAGTGGATTTTATTTCTCCTGGCCACAGATTTGCTGTGGAAACCCCATTAAAAATCATTAATGTAGTCATACGCAACATGCAATTACTAAACTGAATAGTGAATAGTTAAAATCTCCTCAACACAGGGCATCAGGTCAGGTGGCAAAGCAGGACCTTGTCATGTCAATGGATGTTGAGCTTTAGTGCTGCATATATTATATTATATATATATATATATAAAGTATAGTAACTATGGCTCCATTTAAATATCTAATTTTTGTCATTATTGTAAACAGATGAGCAGTAGAGCAAAAATCATGTCACAATGATGATTAGATATAAATGTATTTATTTATTACATAATACTATATTATTTTAGATTTAATTCATCAATGCATATTTTTGGTGCAGTCCAATACTGCCAGTGTCAATTATTATGTTAAAACAGCCATGTCCAATTTGTTTCTATGATGATCTTATAGAAATGATGCACCAGTTCATATTACAGCCTGAGTGAAAAGCATCTCCTTTTCATCTTTTTATGAGTTTTTCAATCAACTTCAGCCTTTATCTAATTATAAATCTAATATATATATTGACAAATATTTTCTTTATATTTCTCAACTCTTCTTTTGTAGGCTATAACCATATACTCTAAAGAATAAACCTAAGCTTTTCTTGAATTTGTAGCATTTATTTTTATATTTGCTTAAAAGTATGAGCTGTATTTCAATGTTATACATATAATACTAGTTTAATGAAATAATATTTGGATGTATGCTGCAGCCAGGAACTAAAGCCAATTATTTTCTTCTGATGAGGAAAGAAATATAAAATAACATTTCTTACAAGTAAATATTCATATCATTTTATCTTCAAACCATTGTTATATTAGCTTATATTTCATTCTATAATATTAGACCTATGTGGTAAATTATGATTTGTATATTTTCATGTGGCTCAACTACAGGAGTGTGTGCTCAGAGCCTGTTAGCAGTGTCAGGGAACTCTGTCTTGACAATAAAAGGCATAAAACACTGCCGGCTTTCATAAGGTTCAAATCTCACATTTTCCATGATGGAAGTTTGCTGTGTCAGTCTCTGGGAGTCTTTAGTTGTAGTCAGGGTGTAGGCAGTTCTCAGTGGAAGCGTTAATTAGGAAGAAACGTCCAGTGAAAGTGAAGAGAAAAACTTTTCTTGACCATCTGAGATTTTGTTTTTGTTTGAGTGATCATCTTATAGGAATGATGCACCTGGAGACCAAACATAGCAACCATGGAATCCTCGTTATCCAATCAGCCGGAGATCAAGTCCATTTAAACCAGTCAACACATCTTTTATTCTGAAAATTGTGATAGCCAGGCATTTTTCTTAAATTTTTATAATATTACAAAACAAGTGCAAAAACAAACACATACACATAACAATGTATACTAAG